>JAVANC010000026.1:53464727-53509532 GCA_033319125.1 Parnassius glacialis
TATAGTAAAGTAATACCTTTATTTAAATCTGGTAGTACATTAGACCCCGCTAATTTTAGACCTATTTCTGTACTACCAACACTTAGTAAGATTTTTGAAAAAATTATTCTTGATCAAATGTTAAATTTCTTTAATATAAATAATTTACTTCATAAAAATCAATTTGGTTTCACAAGGGGTCGCTCGACAACTGATGCCGGTGTTGAGCTGATTAAATATATATTTAATGCATGGGAGAATTCACAGGATGCTTTGGGTATATTTTGTGACCTATCCAAAGCCTTCGATTGTGTTCACCATGAAACATTAATCAGGAAACTTCAACACTACGGTGTAAGAAGTGATGCTCTTAAATTAATTATTTCATATTTAAGTAAGAGAACGCAAAAAGTTGTCATTAACAGAATGAGTTCTTCCGGGTCGATGGTACAGATGGGCGTGCCTCAAGGCTCAATTCTCGGCCCCTTTCTGTTTCTTGTATACATTAGTGACTTACCTTACATAGTAGGAGATAACCATGATATAGTATTATTTGCAGATGACACTTCTTTAATTTTCAAATTAAGTCGACAATTGCTAAAATATGACGAAGTAAATAATCATCATCATCATTACAGCCCTTCACAAGTCCACTGCTGAACATAGGCCTCCCCCAAGGAATGCCACAAAGCACGGTCCCGAGCCACCTGCATCCATCGACTTCCTGCATGTCTTACCAGGTCGTCACTCCATCTTGTGGGGGGACGCCCTACACTTCGCCTACCGGTACGAGGCTGCCACTCGAGAACCTTTCTTCCCTATCGGTTGTCGGTTCTTCGAGCTATATGGTCGGCCCACTGCCACTTCAGCTTACTTAACTGGAGGAGCTAAGCACTATGCTCAATGACCTCAATAGTGACTCCCAACGGATAGGTCTTAAGATGAACATGGACAAAACAAAGATTATGTTTAATGTCCATGTCACACCTATGCCGGTAGTTGTTGGGAGCACTAAGCTCGAAGTTGTTGACGAGTATGTTAACCTGGGACAAATAGTCCGACTAGGTAAGTCCAACTTCGACCGAGAGGTCAATCGGCGGATTCAACTCGGCTGGGCAGCGTTCGGGAAGCTACGACATCTTCTCGTCAGAAATACCTCAAAACCTCAAAACAAAATTGTACAACCAGTGCGTGTTGCCAGTGATGACTTACGGAACTGAGACGTGGTCCTTCACTGCTGGCCGTATGAGGAAGCTCAAGGTCGCTCAGCGAGCCATGGAGAGGGCTATGCTCGGAGTTTCTCTGTGTGATAAACTTAGGAATAAGGATATCCGCAGTAGAACCAGAGTAACCGACATAGCCCAACGGATTAGTAAATAATGCTATATCTAAATTAGTAAATTCGTTCAATGTTAATAATTTGCATTTAAATGGCACTAAAACGAAATGTATGAAATTTATGACTCCAAATGTCAAACAATTAAATACTAACGTAATTTTAAATGGGGAAAAACTGAGTCTTGTAGATACCACCATTTTTCTTGGAATCACACTAGACGCGAAGCTTCAATGGAGCCCCCATATATCAAAACTAGCAAGCAGACTTAGTTCTGCAGCATTTGCCGTTAAAAAAGATTAAAAGTCTAACTAGTGTTGAAACAGCTAGACTAGTTTACTTTAGCTATTTCCATAGCATAATGTCGTATGGTATTTTGCTATGGGGACACGCAGCTGACACTGAAATTATATTTGTTTTACAGAAGAGGGCCATAAGAGCAATTTATGATTTAAAGCCTAAAGAGTCGCTGCGACAAAAATTTAAGGAAATTAATATATTAACTTTGGCCTCTCAATACATTTATGAAAATGTAATGTACGTACACAAAAATAAAAGTAGTTTTACAAAAATAAGTGATATTCATTCTGTAAATACTAGGAACAGACACAAGCTAGTAATACCGGTTACTCGACTCCATCGAGTCAGTAATTCATTCTTGGGGCGATGTATACGCTTTTACAACAAAATTCCAGAAAATATACAAAATTTGACCTGCTCAAAGTTCAAAAACTTTATTAAACTAAGTTTGTATAAAAAGGGTTATTATAGTATTAAAGAATTTATAGATGATAATAACCCATGGAAATGAGGTGATCGCTACCAAGCTATTTCTAATTTGTTGTGTTGTTAATTTGTGTAACATACATGATTGTAAGCTGTTATTTCAAAAGAAAAGTCCCGCTGGGTTTCTTGCTGGTTCTTCCCAGGACAGAGGTTTTTTCTCGAACCAGTGGTAATTATACAAAAGAGTGACTTTCAATAAGCATTATTTATAATCTATATTGAATAAAAAAGTTTCTGTTTCTGTTTCTGTTAATCTAGAGCCAAATAAGGTATTACACAAACATCAGGATGAACGAGCTTTAGCAGAAATGCAGAGACTGAGAGGTCTACACACAAGAAACTGACAGGTCTAAAGCTCATTCATCGTGAGGTTTTTTGTAATGTAATGTAATGTAATTATTATGTAATGTAGTAATACACAACTCAGCATTAGAATATGTGAGTAAACAATAAATCAACCCTATTTTACCACCCTTAGGGTAGACGTTTTGTTTTCAAATTTATATGGGACCAATTTCGGGGTATACCCTATCTAATAAAAAAAAAATTATCAAAATCGGTCCACTATGTAAAAAGTTATGAGTGGTCTAACATAAAAAAAATATACACGTCGACTTGAGAACCTCCGTTTTTTCGTCGGTTAAAAATGGGATTGTACATCTTTTGTAGTGGTTAGATTTAACGTTTGATCTATCTTTGCTTGGTTTATTACCCCCTATTATTTTCTTAAGTTCACAAATATTTAAGTTTTTATTTTCATAGTCACTACAGTCAATAAGGTACTTGATTTTTTTACAAATGTCAATTTTTGTACAGTAATTACAATTCACGAAATGACAGTTTGTATATTCATTACATATATTTTTGATAATTTTATTTAATCGATTAACATTACTTACTTATTTATCGGCACGCACAATCCCTGACGGGGTAGCCAGAGAGAACAGATCGCCAAGTGTCACGATCCTTACATACCTCTTTCGCTTCTTTCAGATTCATCATCTTCTTCATACATGCACGTCTAGGTATCCGAGTACTCTTGACCCTCCCCTCTTAACTAACATTAACATTATAATTTTTTAAAACCTTTAATACAATTATATTGTTTTTGTGAAATTTTTCTAATATTGTTTTAAAGTGAATTAATATATCTTTTACATTGTTATCATTTTCACCCATACATAAAACCAATTTATCATTTTCTGATAGCGTCATATTTAGGCATGTCTTAGTTATCTCCGTGCAAAGTTTAGTTTCCGCAAAAGCTTTGTATTTTTCTTATTTTGTTGATTCTCTTGAAGGTAGAATAGAAGATGCCAAGCCTACACATTGTTGAGTGCCACAAATAATTACTCTATTTTTAGGTTGATATAGTTTTGTGTCAAAATTTAAAAATTTATTCTTAAAATTAGAAGAATTAAATGGTTTTGGTGTCTGTAGTTTTTGTGCCAGAATACACATTTGGTAAGTAAGTTTAGAGATGTCCTTGTTTGCTTTTTCCAATTGCTGCTGCAAGTCAGTAATTTTTTGTTGTAGAATACATATATCAATATCACTACCGTCTTTTGATATTCTCTTTGGTGTTGAAGGCATGGAATTCACGATGTGACACCGCGTGGAAGTTTTCAGTCTCTTTTTCGCACTGTTGCAAACTTTATTATCTTCTAATGGTGTGTAGCACAATGACCGTAATATTTTTATTTCTGAAGTTAATTTATTAATTTGTCTGTTGAGAGCATTATTTTCTAGTATTGTGTTTTCCAATTCGTTTTGTGTACTACTGAGTTTAAGAGTAAGTTTTGATATTATTTCTTTTAACTCTTGGATTGTTATTGTTTCAATTATACTACCGTCTACACTCCTTGATAATATGCCTAGCGAGGAATAGGATTCATCGGATAACTCGTTCTCAGTGAGTATGTGTGAGTCCAAAGTCTGAGAGGAATATGTATTTTGAGGTGTAGATTGTAAAACTTCAGTAATACGTTGTACAGGTGAAAAATCTTTTGGAGTGACTTCTTTTTACCGCGTTGTAACATTGGAAGTTTCGCTATTAGATAATGTCAAATATTTCTTAATATAATTTTTAATGCAAAGTTTACATTTCCATTTTGTTTTCGCCTCTTAGTTGCTTAGATGGTAAAGTTTCTCGGAAAAGCCAGCACAGTCAATCTTTTTTTGCGTCCTGAACATTAAATGGTATTTTTTATGTCAACATACTTTTTGCATTTAAAACAACATACTGGTGCTGACATCTTATGGCTGCCGTTAGCAGATTTTGTACTCGCTTTAAGAGACATGCTGTTATTATATTTTATTTTTCCAGTTAATTGGTTAATATTTTTGTAGATATACATGGTTGAGTCATGCTGCAGCTATATTATAGATGACAAATGTGTTGGTTAACCGGGTAAAGACTTCACAATCACCCGAGTGAAAAAGCAGCTTAATGGTTATGTGTTTTGTGCTACAACCATAATGTAAATGCAGATTTTTTTAATAAAAATACTAGTAATGCTATTATATATACATTACTAATATTTCCTTTAACCACTTCTGATAAGCTTAAAATGCATGTGTTAGAAGTGGTTCACTACAGTAGTCGAATGACGGATTCGAAACCACGACCTTTCGAGTTCGCGGCCCGCGCCCTGCAATTGAGCTACTGACGCTTTATAAGCAGATTGGCTTTACTACCTACTAAAATTGTTAAGAATATGTAAAATACTTTAATTTTTACACCTGGCACAAAAATCTTAAGTGTAAAGAACCGGGATCCCTTTTTACTGGATACGAGTTGGTTTCCATTTGCGAGGATTTGTGATTGATTAAATCTGATGTAGTTATACACTCTTGCATCTTGTATAGTGATATATATATATATATATATATATATATATATATATATATAGTGATACTTGACGGACAGTAAGATCTGAGTAATTTTCTTCAGCGGTCGTATTATGTTATAAAACAGTATTTTAATTTTATTAGTGATGTACTACTGCATTAATCTCAATACATCAAAATATAGTGCATAAACCTACAACAATTCAGATACAAATTGATGCATGTGACGACCGACGAATTGCTTTAAATTATAATGTTACAAAGTTTTAGCCGACCGAAAAAAAGGAGGAGGTTCGCAATTCGAATCTATGTTTAATTTTTTTGTGTCTATGCTACGCGATATCTTCGTTCAATTGTAAACCGATTATGATGATACCTTTTTAATTAAATGGATTTTACTTTGGAGATGGTTCCTGAGAGATGGTTCCATATAAATTTTGAAGAAGAATTATTGTCTAATGGATAAAATAGGGAATGAAGTTATAAAATCATTTTCACATAATACGCTTTGAAGTCGGGTCTTTAATTATTCTATACACTATGTTTTAGCACCGACTGCCCATTATGTGGAAGTGTTTTATTCTTTTTTGTTTAATTCTCTATGTAGTTTTTAAACTTTTTAGTTCTAATACCAGACGTCTCGCAACTTGGATTCTGCTGCCCGTCACATGTACGGATATTTTGCGACTGATGATGAAGGTCTGGTCTTCTTCCGGGGCCAATACACGAATACTTTTATTTAGTTGTACGGAAATAAAATTAGTATAAATAAAATAACGAACAACAATTTTATCGAATATATGCGATATATACCTATTTTAATTTTCCTGATGTTTCGAGTATTTTACTCGAGGAGGACTGAAATGTTTAACGTCCCAAAGTCATTGTTAACCACGGCTACCTTTAGTTTATAATTATACATTTTTGGTCCGATCTATGACGAATGATTACGTTTATAGTTTCTTGAAACTCTGCACTTGTATGCTAAGGTTGGGATTTAATTTTATTAATTATAGTATCCTAAGCAGATAGTAGCACCTAGCCACCTTCTCTATTGAAATTAGGATGTTTTCTATGGAGGGCGCAATCTTGAACGTGTTCACAAACTTCAAACTTCCCGGAGCGTCTATTCTTCACAACAGCTATGTGTTTATTTAAATGTGTCTTGACCGCGTAAACATTCGAAGTCATTAAGTTAAGTAACAGTATACACAACTTTCCGTTTTTGTAGTAAGCTATAAAAGTGACAAGAGTTCGTCTATCCTTTTCCTAACTATACATATCCTAGAAATATTAACATTAAGGATTCCTTATGTTGTTTTCATTTACCACAGAGCACGTAGCAATAAGCTGTAATAGATCTGAAAATAATCTTTTGCCTTAAAATTTCATAAGCGTGCTCACTGAGTTCAATCCTCATCGGCTCCAAAGAAAATGCAAATTCACTTAGAATTCTAATACGCAACCCTAATGTAGTAATGCAGTTTCGTGACTAGAATAACAACGAGGCCCATATCACCTAGCATGCTTATTTTAAATAAGATAACGTTGCGCTATTCA
This sequence comes from Parnassius glacialis, assembly GCA_033319125.1. Classification (NCBI taxonomy): domain Eukaryota; kingdom Metazoa; phylum Arthropoda; class Insecta; order Lepidoptera; family Papilionidae; genus Parnassius; species Parnassius glacialis. The sequence goes on from JAVANC010000026.1 coordinate 53,471,239, forward strand.
ACGAAAATACAACGTACACAACAAAACGTGTACACTACCTAATTTATCCAGACAAATCTAAGGAAGTCGTAACTTAACATACGATACGACTACTTATACCATAAGACATCTACATTTATACTCAATTAAAAACTAAATTGCAGATGTCACCCCTAAAGACTAAGATGGAATGCCTTGTTCAAAAATGTCCAAAAAAGTAAAGGGTCTCCGGTCTTCTCTACACCCACCATATGAAACATAGCAGCATAAAGCTGATATTTTACGCTGGTATTTTGTGAGAGCGTGGTCGTACCCCAGTCGAGGTGATACATTTGTACTACCACCACAATATAACCATGTAATACTATACGTAATGCTATAAAATAAGAAGTATTTTTCTTCATCGTCAGTCAGTGTTCCATCACAACGCCTCTACCGTTATATGCTTGCAGGCTCATTGGCGATACAGTACCAAATGTCTCGCTCTCTTTTGACGATGCTACCTATGGCTGGTTTGAATATTTTGATGTAAGGATTGACCCATGACTCACCATGAAGTGGCAGCGAAAGAGAATCCACTAATCCATATCATCCCATAAGTTACCGTACATAATTTGCACATGGACAAACATCTCGAACGGGGAAAATTATTTGTAAGCTATACCAATTCTTGTTCCATGCGGATTTCAAACCCGCGGTTTCGGCAAAGCAGACGTTACTGATCCTTCAATAACTTCAATGCAATGACGTTTCCGAGCAGTTATCATGGGTATACTCTGAGATATCTTTACTACAAACATTTGTACTTCATGTTGGAACAAGTAAGTTGATTTTTATTTCGTTGTGAAAGACTAGTATTAACATCGGTTAATATCGGTTATTCGGTTATGTTTCAAGCTGTAATTGAATTTTGATGACGTACGTCTTTACCGTGAACGTAAAAGTCATTCGGTCTCAAACGATATACAAAATTCTCTCGTTATAGTCTCGTAAATATTTGTTATGCTGTTACTTCGAAATGTAATTTCGATAAGTGTCGGAAGGTCTTTGCGACAGTATATTGCGGTTGTTTTTGAGAATTTTCGATTAAAGTCAGACATTCGAATTTTAAGTGGCCAAAACTTTTATCTAAAATTTTCCCTCGCAACTGTAACACTATAAAAAATTTGAGGGAAAATTGTGCAACTTCCAACTTACTTGTAAAGTATAAAGATGCCAGTTATTTGTTATTCTTTTCGGATTCGGATCGAGAAACTCTACATGGTAAAGAAAAGCTATAGCTGTATTATGACCACTCAACACGGATGAGTCGGCTTGTCAGGGGAAGGCGCGGTCCTTCTCTCACAGAATACCTTTGTAAATTAGAAGCATAACCCGCCTTTTTCAAGTCATACGCCATAAGACATGGCATCTAGACCTGGAAACTTTCTTTAATTGTAACGATGAATTCAATCATATTTTTTTATAAATAACTTACAATCCACCTGACTGTAATTAGTGACTGCAGAACATAGACAGCTGCAACAAACTTCAAACAAAAAGGCTACAATTGCTTTGTCACCTCTGAGGACTAAGATGGAATGCCTCACAGCTTACTACTGGCTCTCTGTACCCTACAGACCGGACCTCAGCAGTGCACTTCTATTTAGCTGCAGAAGTAGGTAGGTGGTGGTGACTACGGAGGTGACTCCCGGGCAGAAAAGTAGTTCTATATAACAGTTAAAGTACTTAGGTGTGACAAGGCGTCTGCATTTATACTCTTATGTGAGCATATATGTAGGTGTCTATGGGCTATCACACCGCCTGATACAGTTCATCAGGTACTTATACTATCGGAATGTGTGCTCGTGTGTATCAACTATATATACGTAAACCGTACGTAAAACGTGAAGCAATATTATGTTCATTATGTTGTGTTAAAAACTGAAACTGTGTAGTTAGTTTATACGTGGTAACCACGCTGCGGCTATATTTTGGTTGTAACACGAATGGGTGGGCTCTAGGAAAGAACCACGCTCAATCAGAATACAAGCGTAAAAAAACAGTTTATTGCTGTTGTGTTTCGTTTAGTGAGCGTGGAGAACCAGAAATCCTTATTACTGGAAATGAGGCATTCCATATTAGTTGAACTCTGACAACACACCTGCATTTAATTCTAAATAGGTATATAGGCCACACGTTCCACTTACCGTCAGGTCTAATTAGTGCTCGTTTATCATCCTTATACTCTATATAGAGGTTCGAATACACTGTCTGATAGGCAGTGTATTCGTTTGGCAATCACATTTCGTATATTTTGTTTTAAAAATCTGTGGTCAAAGCCAACCGTAAAAACGTAAAGATCAATATTGTACTTAATATAATTGTGCTAAAAATGATATTGTGAATCTGTACGTGTTAATAGTTAAATGAGTATATGAATTAAATAGCCAATCCATCTGCTCTATACTGAATTTTTATTGCAGTACGCTGTTTTATTGCCGATAATGGTTAATTGAATAAGCAGGAGAGCATATTGAACATCCGCTCTCAAATTAATAATATTTTTATTAATTATTAATCATACAACCTTAAACAATTAATAGATAAACCAACGAGAATTGCTAAAGAGTCCTCCACTTGCATTGACTTACTATTTACTAATTATTCATACCTTGTAAAGAAATCTCAAGTAATTGACTATGGGATCTCAGATCATAAAGCAATAAACATAGAAATTGATACAAGTAATTTTTTAATTAAACAAAATATTACGTACTTTAAACAAAAAAGACTATTTACCAATGTTAATATAAATAAATTTAAGGAATCACTAAATAAAATAAAATGGGAGAATATAATAAACAGTAATAAAGGATTAAATGAAAACTACTCGCATTTCTTAGCCAGTTTAACAAAAATACTGAATAATCATATACCACTACAAAAAATTAAAATTAAAAACTACAGTACTAAAAAAAGTTGGCTTTCGATGGGATTAAAAAAATCGTGCAGACATAAAAGAATATTAAAAATAATGCAAAATGAAACTAAAAACGAAGTTATACGAACACATTACAATACTTACAGTAAAATTTAAAAAAAATGTATAAAAATATCCAAAAGAATAGATTACATTAAACAAATGAAAAAATCTGACAATAAAACTAAAACGATGTGGAAAATTATTAATAATAAAACCGGTAAAAATAAAATGAAATTACTTCAAAATATAATTTTAAAAGAAAATAATACATTAATTTCTTCCCCCCACATCGTAACAAATATGTTCAACGAGTACTTTGCCACTGTAGGTCAATGTTCTAACTCCAATAATATGGTAAATAGACATCCCGTTATAAATCCACCAACAAACTCTTTCTTTTTAACCCCTGTTGATCCAAGAGAAATAATGAATATAATTAAAAATATTAAAAATAAACATAGCTGTGGCATTGATGATATACCACCAATCCTGGTAAAGAAATGTGCAGAATTATTAGCTATCCCTTTAGCTTCACTTATAAACCAAAGTTTTGAAAATTCTCAGTTTCCGGATGCACTAAAAATTTCACTAATAAAACCAATATTTAAAAAAGACGACCCCCTAACGCTCAGTAACTATCGACCCATAGCCCTGCTTCCCACGTTTGCTAAAATATTTGAGAAAGCCATGTGTAACCGACTCTATCATTATTTAGAAAAATACAATATATTAGACGAATCACAGAACGGTTTTAGAAAAAGTAGATCAACAACTCTGGCAGTATATAAATATATCCAAACGGCAGTGCAAAATATTGATAATAAAAGAGCCACTATAGGCCTTCTTTTGGATATGACGAAAGCATACGATAAAGTTCAATTCAATATACTTTTAAATAAATTAAAGGGTTCGGGAATTCGTGGAACGGCCTTTAAATGGTTCCAATCATATCTGACAAACAGGAAGCAGATAGTTCAAATCGAACACCGCAACGATGAAAAACGGGAAATCGTTGTAGTACAGTCTCAAAGCCGGGACCTCACATGTTCAATCCCTCAAGGTAGTGTCTTAGGATGCCTATTGTTTTTAATATACATAAACGATTTACCCAAGGTAATAAATAACGAAAACACATTAAGCGTACTCTTTGCCGACGATGTGTCAGTGTTAGTGAACTGCGATAAAAATACAAATTATAACTATATTGTTTACAACACTTTACAAACTATAACAAATTGGCTTGAAGATCACAACTTAGAAATTAACTTTAAAAAGACCAAAATTATGCAATTTAAAACATGTAAAAGCAGCCCATTAACTTTAAACATAAACTTTAATAATATACAATTAGAAGAAGTTGATACTTTTAATCTTTTAGGTTTGAAAGTAGATTCAAACATCAATTGGAAAACGCACATTAATTATATAAAGTCTATAATTTCAAAATTTACGTATGCTTTATTTCAAATTAAATACACCACTGACACAGCCACGGCATTGTCAGCTTACTATGCCTATGCTCATTCGTGGCTTAAGTACGGAGTTATGTTGTGGGGAAATAGCGTCGATGTGCAGCAGCTTTTTATTACCCAGAAGAAGTGCATTAGAATACTAGCCCATATAGATAACACTACTAGCTGTAGACCGTATTTCAAACAACTGAATATTCTTACCTTACCCTGTATGTACATTTATGATCTATGCCTGTTTGTCCATAAGAATGATATTAGTTTTAAGAAAATTAAAGATACGCATAACTTAAATACACGTAACAAAAATAAATTATACCTACCACAGTCGCGAACAAAAATGTTGAATACAATCCCCTACTATATGGCAATAAGAGTGTATAATAAATTGCCACAGGAAGTAAAAGATATATCGGAATTAACCAAATTTAGATCGGGACTCGGTAGATATTTAAAACAAAACCCCTTCTACTCAGTGGAAGAGTATTTAGATAGGAAGTGACACTATTATGTATTTTTATATCTTTTTATAGCTTTTAATTTAATTTTATTTTATGTATGTTAATAGTATATAAGCAGTGCCCTTGTCAAATTTGCAGTGCCTGAAAAGGGCGTCTAAGTTGTAAGCACATTTTTAATTTAATACAAATTATGTACACTTAGATTGCAAATAAATTATTTGATTTGATTTGATTTGATTTGAATCTTCTGATGTATTCTCAATATTTACGTCATGTTTATAGTTAGGCTCAAGCAGTTTTGTTTGTTCCAGCATCGTTGAGGTAAACGTTTTGGTGTTGTGTAGTTACAAAGCATACCTGCTAATCTATTGTTATTATATATTTCTTAATTTTTTTATATATAATGTATATGTATGATATGTTCCGTGTGCGTGTGGTGTCGATAAATATATGTAGCTATATTTATACCGCAGTCCTGAGCCACTCAAATATTTTAATTTATAAAAGTAGAATATAAAATATATTTCTAAAGCACAATTAGGTGGATCATGCACGCGCAGGCGTACGCGATAAGAGACACGCATCCATCGTTATGGTAGAATCGTCAGAGCTGTAGGTGTATTAATTATTATGTCAATTTAGTTCTATTTATATTTTTGATATTTTATAAAGTAAGAGTGACAAACGAGCACAAAATTCACCAGGAGATCGAAATGCAGATGCGTTGTAACCCCTGAGGTCTAAGATGAAATTCCTCGTTTCCAGTAAGAAGGGTCTCCTGTTCTCTACACTCGCCATTCGAAACACATCATTATGCTGCTATTTTACGCTGGTATTCTATGACAGTGTGATAATTCCCGTCTGCCGTGTAGTGGCGGTTAAGAATATCCACTATCCCATATCTTCCCGTGGGTGTCGTAAAAGGCGACAAAGGGAAAACAGGTAGGAGATGGGCAGCAGCATCATCTTGGTAACGGCAAAAATACAATAAAAAATCTGCGGTTGCCAACCCGCTCGCCAAGCGTGGCAACTATGGCAATATACCCCCCACGATGAATGTTACGGAGAGACGGCCCCCAGTCCCCGGCGGCCCCGATATTCCTGGCTACGGTGGCGGAGGGTGCTAAGAATCTCCGGTGGAGGTTCGGTTGCCACCTACGGCGACTCGACCTGGCAACATACAACGCACGCACCCTGAGGACTGACGAGAAGATTATGATGCTGGAAGAAGAGATAGACAAGTTACGCTGGCATATTTTAGGATTATCCGAAATCCGAAGAGAGGGGGAGGACACGGTAATCCTCGAATCCGGCAACTTGCTCTATTATCGGGAGGGTGACCATCTGTCCCAAGGAGGTGTCGGATTTATCGTCCACAAGTTTCTCGTTAACAACGTTGTAAAGATTGAGAGTGTGTCGACGAGGGTTGCGTACCTTATACTCAGAATCACCAAACGGTATTCGCTGTAGGTCATACAGGTTTACGCACCAACCTCGGCACACCCCGATGAGGAGGTGGAGGAAATGTATAAGGATATCTCTAGAGCCATGCATTCCTTCAAAACCCAATATACGGTGTTAATGGGAGACTTCTATGCAAAACTAGGCACAAGAGAGAACGGTGAGCTGAAAGTGGGGAAATTTTGAATAGGGCAACGGAACCCAAGGGGCCAACAGCTAGCCGACTTCATGGAGAAAGAGGAACTCTTTATGATGAACTCTTTCTTCCAGAAGCAGCTCCACAGGAAGTGGACCTGGTCGAGCATCGACGGTTCGACAAAAAATGAGATTGACTTCATTATAACGACCAGACGACAACTGTTCAGTGATGTCTCAGTAATCGCGAGGGTGAAAACCAGCAGCTATCACCGAATGGTTAGAGGCACACTGAACCTAAACGTTAAGTTGGAGAGGTCTCTTCTAATGAAGTCAACGCTCCGTCCCCCTCGTGCTCTAATCCAAAGTCCCGAAACCTTTCAGCTCGAGTGACAAAACCGCTTTCAGTGCTTAGAAGACTGCAATGAAGTGGACGATTTGAATGACAAGCTCGTGGAAACTGTCCATGCGGTCGGAGCTAAGTTCTGCAAGACCCGCCGCATAAGAACACAAAAACTCTGTGATCACACTCTTAATCTCATAGCTGTTAGACGGGAGATGAAGCTACATTCTTCAACGGATTTGACAGAATTCAGGCAACTGAAAAGACAGATCTCCAAATGCATGCGACGGGACTTACACAACTTCAATACAGCTCGTATTGAAGAAGCGATCGAGCGGAACCAAGGCTTCACAGTCTTTGCCAGAGATCTGTCTGCCAGAAAGAGCCAACTGTCAAAGCTGAAGACCGAATGTGGCAGCATCGTTTCCGGGGCACCTGAGATTTTAAGTGAGATTGAGAGGTTCTATGGGCAGCTGTACACGTCATCGTTGGAGCCGCACGCAAGTGTGAGTAACGATCCAAGAGCGAGTCTTATCCGACATTATTCCGATGATATCCCGGACGTCAGTCTGAGCGAGATTAGAATGGCTCTCCAGCACCTTAAAAACGGCAAGGCCCCAGGCGAGGATGGAATTACAGCGGAGCTTCTGATAGCGGGTGGAAAACCGAAACTTGAAGTCCTTCAGAAGCTCTTTAATTCCGTTCTGCATGGTGGCATTACACCGGAGGCGTGCAGCAGAAGTGCGGTGGTCTTTTTCTTCAAGAAAGGCGACAACGCTCTCTTAAAGAACTACAGACCGATTTCCCTTCTGAGCCGCGTCTACGTGCTGTTTTCGAGAGTCGTTACGAATCGTCTCGCGCGCAGACTTGACGACTTCCAGCCTCCCGAACAAGCCGGTTTCCGATAAGGCTTTAGCACCATAGATTACATACATGTCCTTCGGCAAATTGTACAGAAGTCCGAAGAGTACAATTTGCCACTATGTCTAGCGTATGTGGACTATGAGAAAGCCTTTGATTCCGTCGAAATTTGGGCGGTGCTGCAGTCCCTTCAGCGGTGCTAAGTTGACTGTCGGTATATCGAAGTGTTGAAGTGCTTGTACAGTAGGGCTACGATGGCTTTTCGAGTACAGAACCAAAGTACGAAACCTATCCAATGGCAGAGAGGTGTAAGACAGGGTGACGTCATATTTTTTTTTGATAGTATAAGGGTGATAAACGAGCACACAGTCCACCTGATGGAAAGTGGTTGCTGCGGCCCATAGACATCTACATCTATTTTCTATTACTAATCAAAGTGTAGATGCGTTGTCACCCGTGAGGACTAAGATGGAATGCCTCATTTTCAGTAAAAAGGGCCTCCGGCCACCTGAACTCACCAAGCGAAACGCAGAGGTAAACCTCTACTTCACGCTGGTTTTCTGTGAGGTCGTGGTACTACCCAGGTTTGAGCCGGCCCATCCGTGCGACAGAAAAGCTGCCGCGTTGCTCTACCACTGTTAATAATCCCCGAAACTCTTCACCGCTGCATTGGAAGACGTTTTCAAGCTTCTGGACTGGAAAGGATACGGTATCAACATCAATGGCGAGTACATCACTCACCTTCAATTTGCAGACGATATTGTCCTAAGCACTATGCTCAATGACCTCAATAGTGTTTCCCAACGGATAGGTCTTAAGATGAACATGGACAAAACAAAAATCATGTTTAATGTCCATGTCGCACCTATGCCGGTAGTTGTTGGGAACACAAAGCTCGAAGTTCTTGACGAGTATGTTTACCTCGGACAAATAGTCCGACTAGGTAAGTCCAACTTCGACCAAGAGGTCAATCGACGGATTCAACTCGGTTGGGCTGCGTTCGGGAAATTACGGCACATCTTCTCGTATACATCAAAACTTGAAAACGAGACTGTACACCCAGTGCGTGTTGCCAGTGATGACATACGGAACTGAGACGTGGTCTTTCACTGCTGGCCGGATGAGGAAGCTCAAGGTCGCTCAGCGAGCTATGGAGAGGGCTATGCTCGGAGTTTCTCTGCGTGATAAACGCAGAAATGAGGATATCCGCAGTAGAACCAGAGTGACCGACATAGCCCAACGGATTAGTAAGCTGAAGTGACAATGGGCCAGCCATATAGCTCGAAGAACCGACAATCGATGGGGAAGAAAGTTTCTCCAGTGGAAGCCTCGTACTGGCAGGTGAAGTGTAGGGCGTACCACCACTAGATGGAGTGACGACCTGGTAAGATATGCAGGAAGTCGATGGATGCAGGTGGCTCAGGACCGTGCTTTGTGGCATTCTTTGGGGGAGGCCTATGTTCAGCAGTGGATTTGTGAAGGGCTGTAATGATGATGATGATGATGTGATTTTTCCCCGGTCGAGCTAACCCATTCGCATTACAACCACAATATAGTTGAAGCATGACTCTACCACGTATAACTAAAAATGATTAATTTAACATTTAAAAAAGTTTAAAGAAGTTTAACACAAGCATGTGTTAAGAGTGGATTCACGACAGTAGTCGATTGACGGATTTAAACTTGACGGATTTTAAAATCTTCTTATTTCGGTCCTTACCCTGCCATTAGGCTACTCTCGCTATTTTACACATAAAACATATAAAACAATAATAAAATATATACAATACAATCATAAAACAAACATATCTTGGGATTTGAAGCAGCAGCATGACATTGACATTTAGTTGATAAAGTATGATTATTCTTTTCCATTTCTATTTATTTATAATGAAACTAATTTATTTATAAGAGATATAATTAATTTATAATTTAGTTTCCAATAAAAAATAAGACCCCGAAAATTTGATTTTAAAACATACACAATAAATGGCGGGAAAGCGACAAGCGTTTCGTTTCATAACGAGGCAGTTAGGCTAGTACACAACATTTATCTTTTAGTAGACGACAGGTGCGTCATCCATAAAGAGCCATTTTTAAAATATCAGGTTTATTTTTATGGAATATTTCTAACGAACGAGCAGATATTTAGAGCGGATAATAAGTGGATGCTATGGCACATAAACACTTACCTATATTCTCGACTATAATTTCTGAGTAGCAAGTTTACGCAGACCAATTTTTTATTGGAAAACTAGCTGATAACCACGACTTCATCCGCGTTCTTAAAACTTTATATTAAATGAAGACATCGCAATATTTTTTTAGGTAAGGGTCAAGGGTGAATGAAATAAAACTTAGAAAAACCTAATTAAAATGACCTGTAAATAGAAATGCATTAAAATAATTGGAAAGTTAGTTAGGGTATTTTTAGATGACATCATTAATAGAGAGGAGGCTTGGAATTCGTGTGTATATTTTTGGTACGTATATGACGCGATGTCTTCGTCAATTGGGAATCGAATTTAATGATACTTTTTTCATTAAAATAGGGGATGAACTCCATAACTATTTAACCGACATAGAGATTGTAATAGTGCTCTTCAGCCCTCTCAAAGGGGTAAAAATACTTCAAAACCATTGATGTAAAGAAAACCGCAGATTTGTGGGGGATTTCCGTGACAGTTATTGCGTCCATAATAGATTTAATTGCACCTCATCTTGCTATTATTTTTAATACTTGTATCGATTCTGGTGTGTTTCCTGATTTAATGAAGTATAGTAAAGTAATACCTTTATTTAAATCTGGTAGCACATTGGACCCCGCTAATTTTAGACCTATTTCTGTACTACCAACTCTTAGTAAAATTTTTGAAAAAATTATTTTGGATCAATTGTTAATTTTTTTTAATACAAATAAATTACTTCATAAAAACCAATTTGGATTCACAAGGGGTCGCTCGACGTCTGATGCCGGCGTTGAGCTTATGAAATATATTTTTAATGCCTGGGATAATTCACAGGATGCCTTAGGTGTTTTCTGTGATCTTTCCAAGGCTTTCGATTGTGTTCATCATGAAACATTAATCAGGAAACTACAACATTACGGTGTAAAAAATTTGGCGCTTAGACTTATTATTTCATATTTAAGTAACAGAATTAAAAAAGTCGTGATAAATGGTAAAGGTTCCTCCGGATCGGTAGTATCAATGGGCGTTCCTCAGGGCTCGATTCTTGGTCCATTCCTGTTTTTAATCCATATTAATGACTTACCTTATCTTGTAGGGGACAATCACGATATAGTATTATTTGCTGACGATACAACTTTAATTTTCAAACTCAAACGGCAGTTAATTAATTATGACGATGTAAATAATGCTCTATCGAAATTAGTACATTGGTTTAACGCCAACAATATGCTCTTGAACGGCAATAAGACAAAGTGTATTAAATTTACAATACCTAATGTAAAACATTCGAATACCAATGTGCTATTAAATGGGGAGGAGTTGAGTCTTGTGGATACCACTGTTTTTCTCGGTATGACGCGAAACTTCAATGGGGCCCCCATATATCTAAATTAGCAAGCAGACTTAGTTCTGAAGCATATGCTGTAAGAAAGATTAGAAGTCTCACAGATGTTGAGACAGCTAGATTAGTGTATTTTAGTTACTTTCATAGCGTAATGTGTTATGGAATTTTGCTATGGGGTAATGCGACTGATATTGAAGCTATATTTGTTTTGCAAAAGAGAGCCGTTCGGGCGATTTATAACCTAAATTGTAAAGAGTCCCTCAGACAAAAATTTAAAGAAATAAACATATTAACTTTGGCATCGCAATATATTTATGAAAATCTAATGTACGTACATAAAAACATAAATAGCTTTAATAAGAATAAGGATGTGCATTCTTTAAACACTAGGAACAAACATAAGCTTGTAATACCAGTTACTAGACTCCACAGAATCAGTAATTCATTTATGGGGCAATGTATACGCTTTTACAACAAAATCCCAGAACATATTCAAAGTTTATCAATAAACAAGTTTAAAAGTTTTATTAAAGAAAAACTGTACAAAAAGGGTTATTATAATATCAAGGAATACATGAATGAAAATAACCCCTGGGAATAAGGTGATCGCCACCATGCTGGTTCTATTAAAACTCATTTAAAAATTGTATAAATGAAATTATTGTTAAGTGAAATATGTTTGAAAAAAAAAGTCCCGCTGGGTTTCTTGCTGGTTCTTCCCAGGACAGAAGTATTTTCCGAACCAGTGGTAAATAAAAAATGACTTTCAATAAGAATTATGTAGTAATCAATATTGAATAAAAAATTATTCTATTCTATTCTATTCTATTCATCAGGTGGACTATGTGCTCGTTTGTCAACGTTATTTTATAAAAAAGTACCTAAGCTCATATTTTAGTTGATATTCTGAAAAAGTGTGGTACACACAGTGCGTGTTGCCAGTGATGACATACGGAACTGAGACGTGGTCCTTCACTGCTGGCCGGATGAGGAAGCTCAAGGTCGCTCAGCGAGCTACGGAGAGGGCTATACTCGGAGTTTCTCTGCGTGATAAACTCAGAAATGAGGATATCCGCAGTAGAACCAGAGTGACCGACATAGCCCAACGGATTAGTAAGCTAAAGTGACAATGGGCCAGCCATATAGCTCGAAGAACCGACAATCGATGGGGAAGAAAGTTTCTCCAGTGGAAGCCTCGTACTGGCAGGTGAAGTGTAGGGCGTACCACCACTAGATGGAGTGACGACCTGGTAAGATATGCAGGAAGTCGATGGATGCAGGTGGCTCAGGACCGTGCTTTGTGGCATTCTTTGGGGGAGGCCTATGTTCAGCAGTGGATTTGTGAAGGGCTGTAATGATGATGATGATGATGTGATTCTTCCCCGGTCGAGCTAACCCATTCGCATTACAACTACAATATAGTTGAAGCATGACTCTACCACGTATAACTAAAAATGATTAATTTAACATTTAAAAAAGTTTAAAGAAGTTTAACACAAGCATGTGTTAAGAGTGGATTCACGACAGTAGTCGATTGACGGATTTAAACTTGACGGATTTTAAAATCTTCTTATTTCGGTCCTTACCCTGCCATTAGGCTACTCTCGCTATTTCACACATTTTTTATGTTTATATATTTTAATGCATATAATTGTTGCTAGGAGTGTCGATTGATGTGATTACCAGACTTATGTCACAGATCAACTAATTTACCTTATATCACTGTTTTTTACTTACAAATTATGACATTTAAATTTTGATACCACAATTAATATGAAAATTAAAAAAAAACACTGTTAGATCTAATTTACGTGGTAGAGACATGCTGCAGCTATATTAGTAGTATAGTTATAGCACGAATGGGTCGGCTCGACCGGAGAAAGACCACGCTCTCACAGATTACCAGCGTCAAATAGCAGCTTAAAACTGCTGTGTTTCATATGGTGAGTATAGAGAACCGGAGACCCTTTTACTAAAGTAATGCTATATCAGTAATATAGCAAAATGAAGATGCGCGTCACTCCCTACAAAGATATAATGCCTCGTTTCCAGTAAATAGCGTCTCCAGTTATCTTCATCATACGATATACAGCAACTGTCAAGTGGTAGAACCACGCTGCAGCTATATAAGTTGCAGTTCGAATGGGTCATCTCGACCGGGGAAGGACCAAACTCTCATAGAATACCAGCGTAAAATAGCATCTTGATGCTGCTGTGTTTCGTATGGTGAGTGTAGAGAACCAGAGACCCATTCTACTGAAAAAGAGGCATTCTACCTTAGTCCTCACGGCTAACAACACATCTGCATTTTAATTCGCAAACGAAGATAGATGTAGATGTCCATGGGCCATAGCAACCACTTACCATCAGGTGGACTGTGTGCTCGTTTGTCACCCTTTTTCTATTAAAAAAAATATTTTAAAAAGTACAAAGAAACAGTCTAAATACTTTTACAATTTTTGTACATAAAATTGTTACTAAGACCAACCAAGCAAAAATATTTCCAGAATTAATCGTCTAATTAATTTTTGCGTAGGAATAACGATCCGCAAGAATTTATAAGAACGATCCCCCCATTTATATTTATTCAGATTCCCGAGTCCGATTACAAGTTGTCTAAGAAACTTCGTGTTTAATTAACTATTAATCACTTTTGCTGCTATTTATTCAGTGATGTTTGTCGCAATATATTATAAAAATTACAGCTAAAATATTTTAAGCCTATTTTAGTCTACAAAAAAAAATCTGTTTCTTTATAATCTTTTTTCGCTGTTAGGGTCATTATCATTGCCGTCTATTTCAGATCCACGCTGAACATAGCCCCCGTATATAGCTGTGATTTGAACTGTTATCAAGAAAATGCTGCCGATACCTCCTGCTGTCTTTCCCTCTGTCACCTTTCATGAACCAAAGTGATAAAATAAAATAGGGGATTATCTTTCACCGCCACTACACGGCAAAATAAAATAATGCATTATACAAACCCCGCTTGTACACCAACATGTTTTTCGTCATTTAAATAATACATAAAATATAAAACAACTATAAAACATATAAAACAATAATAAAATATATACAATACAATCATAAAACAAACATATCTTGGGATTTGAAGCAGCAGCATGACATTGACATTTAGTTGATAAAGTATGATTATTCTTTTCCATTTCTATTTATTTATAATGAAACTAATTTATTTATAAGAGATATAATTAATTTATAATTTAGTTTCCAATAAAAAATAAGACCCCGAAAATTTGATTTTAAAACATACACAATAAATGGCGGGAAAGCGACAAGCGTTTCGTTTCATAACGAGGCAGTTAGGCTAGTACACAACATTTATCTTTTAGTAGACGACAGGTGCGTCATCCATAAAGAGCCATTTTTAAAATATCAGGTTTATTTTTATGGAATATTTCTAACGAACGAGCAGATATTTAGAGCGGATAATAAGTGGATGCTATGGCACATAAACACTTACCTATATTCTCGACTATAATTTCTGAGTAGCAAGTTTACGCAGACCAATTTTTTATTGGAAAACTAGCTGATAACCACGACTTCATCCGCGTTCTTAAAACTTTATATTAAATGAAGACATCGCAATATTTTTTTAGGTAAGGGTCAAGGGTGAATGAAATAAAACTTAGAAAAACCTAATTAAAATGACCTGTAAATAGAAATGCATTAAAATAATTGGAAAGTTAGTTAGGGTATTTTTAGATGACATCATTAATAGAGAGGAGGCTTGGAATTCGTGTGTATATTTTTGGTACGTATATGACGCGATGTCTTCGTCAATTGGGAATCGAATTTAATGATACTTTTTTCATTAAAATAGGGGATGAACTCCATAACTATTTAACCGACATAGAGATTGTAAAAGTGTTCTTCAGCCCTCTCAAAGGGGTAAAAATAAATAACGTTATATTAAAAGTATAAGGCGAGCCAAGAATAAACTATGCTTTATTTTTTAACAAACAACATCGTAAAAGGGTAAGTGTATAAGAAAACCTGTCTGGAGTCCCCGCTCTTCCTTATCTATAAGAGTCGTGCCAGAGAGTGCGTAGGTGCATGCAAGCGTGCGTTTATGCGTGTGTGTGCGCGCGCGTGTGTGCATATGTGTATGTGTGTGGTGCGTGTGTGCGTGTGTTCGTGCGTGCATGCGTATATGTGTACGTGCGTGCATGCGTGCTTGCGTGCATGCGTGCGCGCGCGCGCGTGTGTGTGTGTGTGTGTGTGTGTGTGTGTGTGCAACCATTACAGCCTATAAAAGTCCCCTGCTGAACATAAGACTTCCCCATAGATTGCCTCATAGGGTGGGTTTTATACTTTCATAGTCGCCACGCTATTATTTTGATTTGTTATCAGGAAGGTGCTGCTGCCCGGCTTCTGTTTTAGTTTCCCTTTGTCGGTTATATACCTACGACACTTACGGCAAGATATGGAGAAGTAGGTATTTTTGAATAACCACTACGCGGTTCTCTTTGTGCATATTTTTTTTTATATATACGTGTAGGTTTCCTAACGTTGTTTCCCTACGCGCACTAAAAATAGCAGTTTAAAATTTTATTGGTGACTTCGAGTATCGAATCGTGATGTACGTGTACTATGTAATGTAAATGTACTATGAAATTCACGGCGGTAGCTTATGCTCTGAGCTGTCGCGGCTATTTAATTAATTACATTCTGTGCAGTATTACGTCTTAGTCTTTAGAGTGGATAACGCACCACTAAGTGACTGAACTTATTTGCTTAAAGTTGATTGCAGGCAGGCAAAATGCAGATGCGTGTCACTCCCTAAAATAAGATGTAATACCTCGTTTCCAATAAATAGCGTCTCCAGTTATCTACACCATACGAAACACATAAGCTTACATGTGGTAGAGCCACTCTGCAGCTAAATTAGTTGTAGCTCAAGTGGGTCAGCTCGACCGGGGAAGCACCACGCTCTCACAGAATACCAGCATAAAATAGCAGCTTAATGATGCTGTGTTTGGTATAGTGAGTGTAGAGACCCGGAGAGCCTTTTTACTGGAAAGAGGCATTCCATCTTAGTCATCAGGGATGACAACGCATCTGCATTTAATTCTTAATCGAGGATAAAAGGACAAGGACATATACATATGTTTATGAGCCATAGCATCCACTTATCATCAGGTGGACTATGTGCTCGTTTGTCAACATTATTTTATAAAAAAATACATAAGCTCATATTTTAGTTGATATTCTGAAAAAGTGTGGTTTATCCGTGGTTTAGACAATCCATTGGTGCTACAAGTATAATCTAGCTTCAGCATGACTAATACTTATAAAGACTCTTTAATCTCATATGTGACTTTGAAGTTATATAAAACACTATAACAACAAATTTATAAACCCTCTAATACTATAATAAAACAACTATACACCATGGTTAAGTTTTTGCCAATGCTATCTAGTTGAAAGTTGGGAATGAAAATTCAAGTGTTGTACAATAAAATATTTCAGCGTAATCTCGTGGAGTACAATGAGGCTCCGTAGTGCATTGCCGGTTTTACATGGCTGCATTAAGCAGGAAGCGAGATGAAATATGTGAAAGTCTTGAAACAGTGGTCGCTACCAAGCTATTTTTAATATAACTTAAATAGTTATTTGTGCAACATAACATGTTTGTGAACTGTCCTTTTTTTTAAAATTATGACAAGCTGGGTTTCTTGTCGATTGATCTTCGAATGTATTATTCAGTATTATTAACGAGCTTATTCATTTTTAAAATACAATATACCAGCAATTCCCCTTGTATCGCAGTTGTTCATAGCAGCGGTAAACACTTACCACCAGTCTCGTAGGGAAGTATTCGTTTCCCCCTCGCCTTTCTTTTTATAGGATAGGTTGACAAACGAGCACATAGTCTACCTTTTTTTTATAGAATAAGGGTGACAAACGAGCACACAGTCCACCTGATGGTAAGTGGTTGCTGCGGCCCATAGACATCTACATCTATCCTCTATTACAAATCAAAATGTAGATGCGTTGTCACCCGTGAGGACTAAGATGGAATGCCTTATTTCCAGTAAAAAGGGCCTCCGACCACCTGCACTCACCAAGCGAAACGCAGAGGTAAACCTCTACTTCACGCTGGTTTTCTGTGAGGTCGTGGTACCACCACGGTTCGAGCCGGCCCATCCGTGCGACAGCAAACGCTGCCGCGTGGCTCTACCACTGTTTAAACCTGATGGTAAGTGGTTGCTGCAGCCCAAAGAAATCTCCATAGAAGTTCCCTACACTCACCATACGAAACACAAAATGTACAATGTACAATGTACTCAAAATTGTCTTGTTCACACTACCTTATATACAGGGATTGCCACAGGAAAATAATTTAAGACATAATTTAAATATACAAATGCATAATGTAATATGTAATAATAATTTAAATTTGACATATAATTGTAATGATAATAATGACAAATTTCATGCAATTGACATAAATAATTTAATAAAAAAGTTTTGGACAAAAGATAGGTATTACCTATCCAAATATAATTTAAGACTGATAGCAAATGTGCTATCTTATTATTTACTTTTTAACTCAGCCAAGTTTTTGGCTACCAAGACTGCTTTTATTGGGCAGGATAATTATTTGACAATTAATTTGGAATCAGTTCCAACTAATTTAAATTAGTAAATACGACAATAGAGACAATCTCTAGCAATAATAAGAGTTTAATTAACTTTAAATGTAGCCCACAAAAAAGTAATAAAAATTGTTTACACCTGGTGCATCAAAATATACAAGGCATGATGGGCAAAGAATTAGAAGTTGAATTGTTTTTAAATAGTAACAACATACATATCCTCTGTATTACTGAACATTGGCTAAAAGATTATAATTTCATGTTTAATTTCAGAAATCACCAGGTGGTCAGTTCCTTCAATAGAGAAAAAAGTTTACGTGGTGGCTCCTTAATAAGAACGTAAGGATATAGTGAGCCTCTCTGTTGAGCGAACTGTGGAAATGGCTTGTGTCGAGCTCGAGCACTTCATTGTTGTAAGTGTTTACAGACCCCCATGTGCTACTTATGACTATTTTGAAAGGATTGTGGAAGAAGTTTTGCTCAAACTTAGTAAACAGAACAAGTCTGTTGTAATATGTGGAGACTTTAACATCAATCTCCTTGAATCTTCTTCCATTAGTATTAAGTTTAGCTCATTGTTTAAATCATATAATCTTGTTAATTTATTCTTAGAACCAACACGTATTGCTGGGCCTAGTGCGACCCGTATAGATAATATTTTTACAGATGTTAAGCCCTTGCATAAATCAATTATTCAAAATTTAAGTTCAGATCACTGTGGACAGTTGGTATCATTGCCTTACATACACAAGAAACAGAAAAATAAGAAAGTTGTGTTTGTTCCAATAAATGAACATCGCTTGGAGAGGTTTAGAAGTAATATAATAAAACGACTTCCATCACTTTCATTTAAAAACAGTGCTAATTATTTGTATGGTCTGTTATTTAAAATTATAACTTGTGAATTTAGTAGGATATTTACTTCTAAAACTTCCTCTTTTATTAGTCGCAAATCATTTAATGAATGGGCGACAGTAGGAATTTATAAGAGTAGGTTTGCCTACTAGCTCGTATAACCTTCGGGTTATACGAGATTTATAATGAAAGATCATTTAATAGTAGTGTTATATTTATAGATTATGTAAAAACAAATTCTAAAATATTTAAAAAAGTGTGCGCCACGGCTAAGGCTTTACATTTAAGTAACAAAATTAAAACTGCATCAAACAAAATGAAAATGACCTGAAGAATAATAAATAGTTAAACGGGCATGGTCAAACCGCGCAACTCGGATTTTCAATTGAATATTAACAATAATTTAACGCAATCTGATCAAGAAGTTGCTATGGCTTTTGAGAAACATTTTACTGATGTTCCTTTTTTGACAACTAAATCATTAAACTCTTCTCCTACTGTCGCCGAATCATTGCTCAAACAAAATGTAAAGGCTTGTTCAAATACTTTTAAATTCCATAGAGTACTGTCAAAAGATATCGTTAAATATTTTAAAAATATTGATGTTAAGAAAACGACAGATTAATGGGGGATTTCCGTTAAAGTTATTTTATCTATAACAGATATAATAGCACCTTATCTAGCCACTATATTTAATACAAGCGTCGAACCTGGTGTGTTTCCTGATTTAATGAAACTTAGTAAAGTAATACCTTTATTTAAATCTGGTAGTACATTAGACCCCGCCAATTTTAGACCAATTTCTGTACTTTAGTAAAATTTTTGAAAAAATAATTTTAGATCAGATGTTAGGTTTCTTTAATATTAATAAATTGCTACATAGAAATCAATTCGGTTTTATAAGGGGTCGCTCAACAACTGACGCTGGAGTTGAGCTTATTAAACATATTTTTTTTGTGCATGGGAGAATTCAGAGGATGCTTTGGGTATATTTTGTGACCTTTCCAAGGCCTTCGACTGCGTTCACCATGAGACATTAATCAGGAAGCTACAGTACTATGGTGTCAAGAAAACAGCGCTTAAACTTATAATTTCATATTTAAGTAATAGAATGTAGAAAGTTATTATCAATGGTAAAAGTTCTTCCAGCTCACCTGTACTAATGGGTGTCCCTCAGGGCTCAATTCTCGGCCCATTCCTGTTTCTAGTGTATATTAATGACTTACCATCTATTGTAGAGGATAATCATGATATAGTATTATTTGCTGATGATACTTCTTTGATATTTAAACTTAAACGTCAATCATTTAAGTGTGACGAAGTGAATAATGCTATATCAAAATTAGTGCATTGGTTTAACGTTAATAATTTACATTTAAACGGAAATAAAACTAAATGTATTAAATTTACAACAACGAATGTTAGAAATCTGAGTACCAATGTGTTTTTAAATGGGGAAGAACAGAGCCCTGTTGAATCCACTGTTTTTCTTGGCATCACTCTCGACGCAAAGCTTCAGTGGGGCCCCCATATATCCAAACTAGCAAGCAGACTAAGTTCTGCAGCCTATGCTGTAAAAAAGATTAGAGGTCTCACTAGTGTCGAGACAGCTAGATTAGTCCATTTCAGTTATTTCCTTAGCATAATGTCTTATGGGATTTTGCTATGTGGAAATGCGGCTGATTCAGAAACTATTTTTATTTTACAGAAGAGGGCCATTAGAGCTATTTACAACCTAAAACTGAGAGAGTCTCTTAGAGATAAATTT
Organism: Parnassius glacialis; assembly: GCA_033319125.1. Lineage (NCBI taxonomy): Eukaryota > Metazoa > Arthropoda > Insecta > Lepidoptera > Papilionidae > Parnassius > Parnassius glacialis. The sequence continues at coordinate 53,491,693 of JAVANC010000026.1, forward strand.
AAAGAAATAAATATATTAACTTTGGCCTCTCAGTATATTTACGAAAATTTAATGTATGTTCACAAAAACAAAGGTAGTTTTAGTAAAAAAAGTGATGTGCATTCTGTAAACACTAGGAACAAACACAAGCTAGTGATACCAGTTTCTCGACTCCACAGAGTCAGTAATTCATTCTTGGGGCAATGTATACGCTATTACAACAAGGTCCCGGATAGTGTACAGGCTCTCTCCATTAGCAAGTTTAAATGTTTTGTTAAGTTGAAACTGTATAAAAAGGGTTATTATAGTATAAATGAATACATGGTTGATTATCACCCCTGGGAATGAGGTGATCGCTTCCAAGCTGTTTCTAAAATAAATTTTGTACTTATATAGTTAGTACAACCATTATTGTAAAATTTGCTTTAAAAAAAGTCCCGCTGGGTTTCTTGCTGGTTCTTCCCAGGACAGAGGTTTTATTTTTCGAACCAGTGGTAAAGTAAAAAATGACTTTCAATAAGAATTACACATGTGATCTATATTGAATAAAAAATTATTCTATTCTATTCTATTCTATTCTACAGCTGCAGTATTAAGCCGTTATTCTGTGAGAGCGAGGTCATTCCGCGGTCGAGCCGACTCACTCGTGCTACAACAATAGCTGTAGAATGGCTCTACCTCGTATAAAGCTCGAATATATAGCTCGAAGGATCGACAACTGATGGTAAAAAGGGTTCTCGAGTTGCATGCATGCTTGTCGTCTGTTCTTGTCGAAACTCAGGAAAGCCCTCACTAGATGATGTGACTATCTGGTAAGATATACAGGAAATAGATGGATCCAGGTTACTTAGGACCACGCTTTGTAGCATTTCTTGGGGAGTTCTATGTTCAGCAATGGACTTTTATAGGTTATAATGATGATAATAATTATAACAATATAGAAAACTATAGAAATAAATTAGAATATTATGTATCTCGATGGTAAATCGCGTCCGTCACGTGATTTGACATTGGTTTCATTTATCACTAGCTGTTCCCTGTGACTTAAAAATGTCATAAAGTCACCTGTAAAACTAGCAAGTACTTTCAACCATTACTATATTAACCAAAAGAGTAAAACATTAATATCAAACAACTATAAACCACAACACAGTTCTTACTCGAAAAGAATGTTCCTTTATCCAGTAGATAAATGTGAAATAATAAACATAGTTAAAAAATTAGAAAACAAACCCAGCTACGGATATGATAATATACCCATTAAAGTAATCAAAGAAAGCATACCTTTTATTGCTGACCCGCTTGTACATATTATAAACATAATGTTGGAAACAGGAGAATTTCCCAATAATTTAAAAAAAGCTCTCATAAAACCATTATGTAAAAAAGGATCAAAGCACGACATAAATAACTATAGACCAATTGCACTGTTACCAAGTTTTTCGAAAATATTTGAAAAAGTAATATATATTAGAATCACAAAATTTTTGAAAATCAATAATATTTTGAATGTAAACCAATACGAATTTCAAAAGAATAAAACTACATCTCTGGCAATATATAAATTATTTAATAACATTTGGCATAAAATCAATGAAAAAAACCAATGTTCTGCTCTTTTTATTGATATGTCAAAGCATTTGACTGTGTAAAATATGATATTCTGTTAAATAAATTAGAAGGCATAGGAATAAGAGGACTAGCACTTAAATTAATAGAAAATTATTTAAATAATAGAATGCAAGCAACAGTTATAGAGATATATAATAAAACTACAAGAATGGTGGAGGTAGTTAAATCTGAATTTGAAAATGTAATACTGGATACATCCAGTATTAGGCCCCAATATGCTGCCTTGGGGTACACCCCAAGGCAGCATATTGGGGCCCTCTTTATTCCTATTATATATTAATGAGCTCCCAAACATAATTACCCACCTATGTGTAATGTATGTCGATGATGCAACTATATTTATTTCTAATGATGACTCAAATGATATTGATTATGAAAAGGAAATAAACAAAACATTGATAATAGTTACTGATTGGTTGCAGTCAATAAACTTGAAAGTAAACTTGTCAAAAACCAAACTTATAAAATTTAGAAATTACAAAAGTATACCTGCCAAACTAAATATAACCGTGACTGATATAGCGGTCGAAGAAGTAAAGAGCATAAATTTTCTAGAAATCGAAATAGATCAACATCTAAACTGGAAGGCACATATTGAAAAAATAAATAAAAAAATATCCAGTGCATGTTACGCATTGTCCATCCTGGCAGAGACTACAAATGTAAGTGTCACTAGAAATGCCTATTTTGGAAGCGTTTATCCACTCCTAACTTACGGTATCATATACTGGGGAAACTCAACAAATGTACAATCCACATTCGTTCTCCAGAAAAAATGTATTAGAAAAATATATAACATGCATAGTACCGAATCATTAAGAGATATTTTCAGAACGAAGGGTTTCTTAACATTGACTGGAATCTTTATCCTCGAACTATGCCTATTTGTAAAAAACAGCATGCAATATTTTAATTTGAAATCTGAATTAAAGAAAACCCATCGCGAAAAATATAAATATGATATAAACTTACCTATTATTAAAAATATGATTTTTTTTTTCTTTAAAAATTTATTATAAAAGTACCTATATTACTGCTATCCGTGTATACAACCAGTTACCACTAGCTATTAAGCAATTAAATGGAAATATGTTTAAAACAAAATTAAGGAAATTGTTAATTGAAATTGTTTTTTACAATCTCAATGAGTATTTTTGTAAAAGTAATCTTAGTAAGTAGTTAATTTTAAATTTATTTTTCATTGTTGCATATCCGACATGGGTAGACTGTTGAGCCTAAAATTATATGTTTTTTCTATTAAGATCATATTGTACACAGTTATGCAATAAATGTATCTTTATCTTTTATCTTTTACCTTTACTTAATCCGTGTGGAATTTATTATGACGGGATTTCATTTGTTTTAATTTTTTGTACAGAACTCAAATTCTTTGAGTGAAAATCCCTTTAAAATCGGTTAAGCTATTTCGGAGATTAGCCAGAACAAACAGATAGACGGACAGACAAAATTCTTATAAATTGTTTTTTTCTTACAGTACAGTATATACTTGCATATGCATTTAGTAAAAAGCTGTTATTTTGACATTTCCAACAGAAACTTAATTTTATTTATTCGCATATTATATAGCTTTCTATTAGCACTCACGATTTTAGATAACCAATTTGGCTAATCCTACAGAGCTGTAAAGCGCGGGAAGCGGTCGGCGATAGTAGGAAGGGTAATGATTATCGGTCAACTTTCTGCGCGCGGCTTTTCCACTATAATGTCACCCGAGCCAACAAATTGCCACCGGAGGACAACATTTTATAAGAGATACTGACTTCAGTAGCAAGCTGGCGCTTAGCAAGTTGACTAGTACTTTAAAATTGAGCAATATTCCTAACGACACCACTTGCTAAACCAAGCATATAACTTTTGTTTAACTAAAGCTAAGTAAAGTAGAGTTACAACCTATTATACGTCCCATTCCTGGACACATTCCTCCTCTGAAGTAAGCATTTTTAGTGTTGAACTATATTGCAGGTTTTTAGAATCATCACTTTGAGTTTTATTGAAAATCTGAATAACTCACTATTTAAATTACTACCTAACTGGCTAATACATTGTCGTGAGACATAATAGAATTCTACAGCTAATTTTGTCCAATTGGCCGTAATATGTGATAATGGAAAATACTTCCTACGACGGGAGAGGTCTATGTATATGTTATTTTATGGACCAATGAAATAGACGAACTACTGACCATAATTAACTGTAACGAGCTACCACTTCCATGATTGGAATGAATCACTGAGCTACAGTCTCCGTTATTGGAGTGTATCCCCGACGTCTTATATAATAATCGTTACACAAGCTTTTTTTCACAAGTCTACCTCTTAACTTAGGCCTCCGCCAAGGAACGTCAGGTGAACGCCAAACAAACGCCGTATGAGAAAGCCCAAACTCGCTCAGCGAGCTATGGAGAGGTAGAGGAGGATAGACATACAAATGGGGATATCCGCAGTGAAAACAGAGTAACCGACATAGCCCAACGGATTAATGCTGATGTGACAATGGGCCAGCCATATAGCTCACACAGCAGACAAGCGTTTAAACGAAGTTTGTAGCGGCCCCAGCTAGATGGACTGACGACTTGGTCAGTTGTGCAGACAGTCGTTGCGTACCGTTAGCTCAATACTTCAGGACCGTGTATTGTGATGTTTCTTTATCTTTCACATGTCCATTGGTCCATGAACGTAGGCCTTCCCCAAGGAATTACAGAAAACACGGTCTTCACATTTCATAATTTGTACATTTAAGCTTTTTGTTAGTTGTTGTTGTGCGTCAATGGACAGACCATATTTTTTTTCTTCTTCTATCGAAATAAATTATCTTTTTTTTTTCTTCTACTTACTATGAAATTTACGAATTTAGAAAAAGTGTTCTTTTTTATAGGATAGGGCGACAAACGAACACACAGTCATGTGTGGGTATACATACAATTATTTGTTACGCATATGTATACACATATGGGTAACTAATAATTGTTTGCTTTTTTACAGTATAACAATGAAAAAATAGCATACGAGTACAGTCAACCGGATGGTACATAGATGACTTGGCCCATAGACATGTACATTAGTGTTTGATTAAGAACCAAAATGCAGATACGTTGTCACCCCTGAGGATTAAGATGGAGTACCTCGTTTCTTTAGATATCGCGTATTACTCAAAAAAAAAAGTTGGCCATCATGGACGCCCTGCAGATCTCAAACATCGTAGTTGATGGTTTAATTTATTTTATGCAATCAATAAATTTTTCTTATTATTCTAATTATAATAAAACTAACAGAAAATAAATCGAGAGCTGTGGCGTACAGGGGTTACGACGGCATAAGAGAACGTCACACCGTTTTCCTTCACGGCGTACGAGTCAGTTTTACTGCCAAGACGCGCCAATAAATGTTTTAATTTAAAAATTACATACATATAAAAATCAAAATGTCGTATCATTCATTATATGTATTTCACTTTTTATACCACATTTTTTTTTTTTTTTTTATAGGAGAGGGGGGCAAACGAGCATGCGGCTCACCTGATGGTAAGTGACTACCGCCGCCCATGAACAACTGCAACACCAGGGAGGGAATTGCAGATGCGTTGCCGGCCTTTTAAAAAGGAGTAAGCTCTTTTCTTGAAGGTCCCTAAGTCGTATCGGTCCGGAAAAATCGCTGATGGTAATCGATTCCACAAGGAAGTCGTGCGAGGAAGAAAACATCTTCTAAATCGCACAGTGGTGGACCGCCAATTATCCAGATGGTGTGGATGGTATCGGGAGTTCTGCCGCGATGTGCGTTCGTGAAATTTGGCGGCTGGGATTAATCCGAACAATTCCTCAGAGCACTCCCCATGGTAGATGCGAAAGAAAATGCAAAGAGATGCAACATCTCTTCGCAGCGCCAATGAGTCGAGCCGATCGGAAAGAACTCGTTCGTCGACGATTCGAGCCGCTCTGCGCTGGATGCGGTCAAGTGGAAGGAGCTGGCACTGGGGAGCCCCTGCCCAGAGATGGGAACAGTATTCCATGTGAGGCCGAACCTGCGCCTTGTAAAGTTGCAGGCGGTGTGCCGGCATGAAATACTGTCCCGCTCTGCTGAGCACGCCAAGCTTTTTAGAGGCCAATTTGGCCTTCTTTTCCAAATGACCACAAAACTGCACGTCACTCGATATGTCGACGCCGAGGATTCCGATACTGGCTGAGGCAACCAGGGGAGTGCCTTGAAACTGAGGAGATACGACAAAGGGGTTCTTTTTAGCGGTAAACGCGCAAACTTGTGTCTTCTGAGGATTAAACTGGACTAGATTTAGTCGCCCCCAGTTCGAGACTTTGTCCAGCAAAGACTCGACTTCAGACACAAGTTTGTTCCGGTACTCGGAGACGTTTTCCCGAGAAATATTAGCACGGCCGGTGTATAGAGCATCACCAGTGCTGTCATCCGCATAGCAATGAATGTTACTAGTTAGCAACATATCATTGATATGCAGAAGAAACAGCGTTGGTGATAGCACACAGCCTTGTGGAACACCAGCATTAATAGGCTTGTAGTCAGAACATGCACCGTCTACAACAACCTTGATGCTCCGATCTGCAAGGAAGCTGGTGATCCAATTGCACAATTTCTCGGGAAGCCCATAGGAAGGGAGCTTCGAAAGAAGCGCTTTGTGCCAAACCCGATCAAAGGCCTTCGCAATGTCCAGACTAACGGCCAACGCCTCCCCCTTGGACTCTACTGCCTGTGCCCATCTATGGGTCAGGTAGACCAGAAGATCACCAGCTGATCGACCCCGACGAAAACCGTATTGGCGGTCACTAATCAGCTGGTGATGCTCAAGGTACCGGATGAGCTGGCAGTTGATAATGGATTCCATTATTTTGGAGAACAAGGAGGTGATCGCGATAGGCCTATAGTTGGACGGGTCTGAGCGGTCGCCTTTTTTAGGGATCGGGTGGACAAAAGCTGTCTTTCATGAATTCGGGACTACGCCTTGGGAGTAGGAGTACCGGAAAAGACGCGTTAGGACCGGTGCCAACTCCGGAGCACACGTCCTCAGCACAATTGGGGGGATTCCGTCAGGCCCACTCGACTTCTGGATGTCCAGGGAGAGAAGTGCTTTGCGAACCGAGCGCTGTGAGAACAGCACGTCCGGCATAGAGCACTCACACCGCGGGATGGTCGGCGGTGTTTTCCCCCCGTCATCAAGAGTCGAGTTGGACGCAAAAAGGGAGCCTAAAAGGTCGGCTTTGTCTTTTGCGTCATGGGCCAGTGAGTCGTCCTCCCTGTGCAGAGATGGTAGTGATGGCTTACAGAAATTCCCTTGGACAGCCTTGGCGAGAGACCAGAATGCACGGGTTCCCGAAGGAAGGCGAACTAGTTTATCGCCAATTCTGCCTATGTGCTCTGACTTTGCCTTGGCAATAACTCTTTTGAAGGACCTGGAGGCGAAGTTATACTTCTTTTTAAGTGTGCTGGTGTTTACATCCCGAGTCGCCGAAGCCGCAGCCCAGGCTTGATAACACTCCTGCTTACTGCGTAATGCAGTTTTACAGGAGCGACCAAACCAAGGCTGAGATCTGCCTCCGATGGGTACCACAGATGATGGAATAAATAGTTCCATTCCCTGTAGCACCACATCAGTGACAGAGTCAGCAACAGCGCTGGGATCATCCGGCGAGAAGCAAACCCGCCCCCATGGGTAGGATGCAAAGAAAGACCGCATACCGTCCCAATCCGCCGACCTGTAATGCCAAACACGGCGGCAACCTGCAGAACGCAACCGCGAAGGGAGCGTGAGTGGCACCATACTCCGGATTAAACAGTGGTCCGAAGAGCCGAGAGGGGCATCGACGGAAACCTGATATCCGTCCGGATGAGAGGTCAGCAGAAGGTCCAACAGGGAAGGTGTATGATCCTCCACATCTGGAATCCGCGTAGGCGAAGTAACCAGTTGTGTCAGACCATATGCCAAGGCAAAGTCATAAACAGATCTCCCCGCATGATCGGTTAAACGTGAACCGAGCCATTCGGCATGGTGGGCGTTAAAATCGCCAAGGATCACGATCTCTGCGGATGGGACCTGTTGTAGCAAGGAATCTGTAGCCATTTGGACGTGGTCGATGAGTCGGTCTGTTTCGGCATTACCGCTATGGGACCTATAGAGGCACCCGTAGACGCGCGGGTGGTCGTCGCTGTCTACGCGTAGCCAAAGGATGGACAGGTCCGAACCTTCAAGACTGCCGAGGCGTCGAGAACAGATGTCCTCTCTGACATACACGCAAACTCCAGCCCGAGGCACAAAGGAGTGCTCCAATTTGTACCCAGGGTAGGAGAGATACGAAATATCAGCCGGAGAGGAAACCTGCGTCTCGGTCAGGAAGAGCAAGGCCGGCTTCGCCGTCTCGAGATGGTAGTGGACGGCGTTTAGGTTAGAGTGAAGTCCCCTGATGTTGCAGAAATTCACGGATAGCGTGGCAGGGGTCGCCTTGGTATTGTTGCTCTGTTTACCCCGAGCAGTTATGTTTTTGAGCGGAATTTTGCCCCCCCCAGAATACGCGGGGCAGCCTGAGCACCCACGCTCAGGATTGGAATAACATGGTCGTGGATGCTCAGCGAGGGATTCTCCAGGGGTACTGGTACCCTCCTGGGGTAGTCTATTGTGTAATTCCGCTACCATGTTGATGGGGGGGGGGGGGATTGGGCCTCCGGCCACCTGCACTCACCAGACGAAACGCAGAAGCAGAGCTTCTACTTCACGCCGGTATTCTGTGAGGTCGTGGTACTAACCCGGCTCGAGCCGGCCCATACGTGCAACAGCAAAAACTGCTGCTTGGCTCTACCACCGTTAAACACATGGTTGACAAACGAGCACACAGACCACCTGATGACAAGATAATGTTGTGACCCAGAGACACCTTCATATATAATGATTTCTTATATTTACGCGAACACTACACATTGAATAAAACTGTTTTTTACACGCGATAAAATCCGTAAAAAACAGTTTTATTCAATCTTCATATATTTTAATTAAGAATCAATGTGCAGACGCATTGTCACCCGTAAGAACTAAGATGTAAAGCTTAATTTCCAATAATAAGAGTTTCCCATTCTCTACACTCGCACTATAAAACACAACACTATTAAGCTGCTATTTTATGCTGGTATTCTGTGAAAACGTGTTCTTCCCCCGGTCGAACATACCTCATAATATAGTTACTTTATACTAATTTGTGCTACATCTATAATATAGCTGCAGCGTGGCTCCACCACGTATAAAATAACTTTACACTTATTAACTTCTTCGCATATTATATAGCTTTCTATTAGCACTCACGATTTTAGATAACCAATTTGGCTAATCCTACAGAGCTGTAAAGCGCGGGAAGCGGTCGGCGATAGTAGGAAGGGTAATGATTATCGGTCAACTTTCTGCGCGCGGCTTTTCCACTATAATGTCACCCGAGCCAACAAATTGCCACCGGAGGACAACATTTTATAAGAGATACTGACTTCAGTAGCAAGCTGGCGCTTAGCAAGTTGACTAGTACTTTAAAATTGAGCAATATTCCTAACGACACCACTTGCTAAACCAAGCATATAACTTTTGTTTAACTAAAGCTAAGTAAAGTAGAGTTACAACCTATTATACGTCCCATTCCTGGACACATTCCTCCTCTGAAGTAAGCATTTTTAGTGTTGAACTATATTGCAGGTTTTTAGAATCATCACTTTGAGTTTTATTGAAAATCTGAATAACTCACTATTTAAATTACTACCTAACTGGCTAATACATTGTCGTGAGACATAATAGAATTCTACAGCTAATTTTGTCCAATTGGCCGTAATATGTGATAATGGAAAATACTTCTACGACGGGAGAGGTCTATGTATATGTTATTTTATGGACCAATGAAATAGACGAACTACTGACCATAATTAACTGTAACGAGCTACCACTTCCATGATTGGAATGAATCACTGAGCTACAGTCTCCGTTATTGGAGTGTATCCCCGACGTCTTATATAATAATCGTTACACAAGCTTTTTTTCACAAGTCTACCTCTTAACTTAGGCCTCCGCCAAGGAACGTCAGGTGAACGCCAAACAAACGCCGTATGAGAAAGCCCAAACTCGCTCAGCGAGCTATGGAGAGGTAGAGGAGGATAGACATACAAATGGGGATATCCGCAGTGAAAACAGAGTAACCGACATAGCCCAACGGATTAATGCTGATGTGACAATGGGCCAGCCATATAGCTCACACAGCAGACAAGCGTTAAACGAAGTTTGTAGCGGCCCCAGCTAGATGGACTGACGACTTGGTCAGTTGTGCAGACAGTCGTTGCGTACCGTTAGCTCAATACTTCAGGACCGTGTATTGTGATGTTTCTTTATCTTTCACATGTCCATTGGTCCATGAACGTAGGCCTTCCCCAAGGAATTACAGAAAACACGGTCTTCACATTTCATAATTTGTACATTTAAGCTTTTTGTTAGTTGTTGTTGTGCGTCAATGGACAGACCATATTTTTTTTCTTCTTCTATCGAAATAAATTATCTTTTTTTTTTCTTCTACTTACTATGAAATTTACGAATTTAGAAAAAGTGTTCTTTTTTATAGGATAGGGCGACAAACGAACACACAGTCATGTGTGGGTATACATACAATTATTTGTTACCCATATGTATACACATATGGGTAACTAATAATTGTTTGCCTTTTACAGTATAACAATGAAAAAATAGCATACGAGTACAGTCACCGGATGGTACATAGATGACTTGGCCCATAGACATGTACATTAGTCTTTGATTAAGAACCAAAATGCAGATACGTTGTCACCCCTGAGGATTAAGATGGAGTACCTCGTTTCTTTAGATATCGCGTATTACTCAAAAAAAAAGTTGGCCATCATGGACGCCCTGCAGATCTCAAACATCGTAGTTGATGGTTTAATTTATTTTATGCAATCAATAAATTTTTTCTTATTATTCTAATTATATAAAACTAACAGAAAATAAATCGAGAGCTGTGGCGTACAGGGGTTACGACGGCATAAGAGAACGTCACACCGTTTTCCTTCACGGCGTACGAGTCAGTTTTACTGCCAAGACGCGCCAATAAATGTTTTAATTTAAAAATTACATACATATAAAAATCAAAATGTCGTATCATTCATTATATGTATTTCACTTTTTATACCACATGGTTGACAAACGAGCACACAGACCACCTGATGACAAGATAATGTTGTGACCCAGAGACATCTTCATATATAATGATTTCTTATATTTACGCGAACACTACACATTGAATAAAACTGTTTTTTACACGCGATAAAATCCGTAAAAAACAGTTTTATTCAATCTTCATATATTTTAATTAAGAATCAATGTGCAGACGCATTGTCACCCGTAAGAACTAAGATGTAAAGCTTAATTTCCAATAATAAGAGTTTCCCATTCTCTACACTCGCACTATAAAACACAACACTATTAAGCTGCTATTTTATGCTGGTATTCTGTGAAAACGTGTTCTTCCCCCGGTCGAACATACCTCATAATATAGTTACTTTATACTAATTTGTGCTACATCTATAATATAGCTGCAGCGTGGCTCCACCACGTATAAAATAACTTTACACTTATTAACTTCATCTAGAATTCAGTTCATTAATCCACGCGGTCGTTAATTCAGTTATAGTAGTGCTCGTCTGAATGGCTATTGCGGATCTGAGTCCGTGTTGAAGTGCGCTTCTAGTCTCGTTCTCTAACTGATATCTGTTGTGGCTCTCGAAGCTCGCTCTTCGACTCCATCTATATCTAGCTACAGTTTTTTTAAATCAAATAAGTTTGCTATATTTAATACTAGCGCCCCGCCCTGACTTCGTCTCAGTAGTTATATAAGATAGGATGAGTTTGTGAAGTTTCATTACAATTGGTTCAGCTAATCCGAAGATTAGACCAGACAGACAGACAAACCTTAAGAGCTAGCAATGGTTAAATTTTCGATGGAGTTAGTGGTTTTATCAATATTTTCATGGCTATAGAATTTAAAGACCCGTTAAAAAGCCATAATTGAATGATATCTTAATATATAAAAATTCCGTGTCAAGATTCTTTCGTTCACGCTAATCTATAAGTGTTCAGCTGAAGTTAATAAAATTTTGTAAAAATGTAATGCTTGTTCCAACTTGAGGGATAGGATAATTTTTTTTGCGATAATTGACCCTCAATATTTTTATTGCAAATTTAAGGATTCTTTTAGTACAAAGGGTCGTCTGAAAGGGCAAAATTACATCTGTCTGGTCAGCCAGCTGTTTATAAATAATCGTTTACATTTTGATCGCGTGTACGCAATTTTATTATTATTACAATATTTTATAAAAATTTATGCAGGCATTTTAAAATGTAACAGAACGTATTAGGTGTATTGTTTATCTACTATTTATTCACACTTCTATATATTTAAATGAAAATTATCTCCTTCACCAAGGTTTGCCTGGAAAGAGGTCGCTGTTTAGCAATAAGGCCACCTAATTGTACATACATTTATAAATCTAAGTTTGCTGTGTTGTGTAGTATTTTGTACGCAGAGTATAAATACATTAAATAAATAAATAAAATAGTACATGAAAAAAATTGCTTTACTAATCTTTATTCAACATTTTAAAAAAAACTAGCTCTCGATACCTCACTATAATTTAGAATTTCGAGTCTCGCATGTAACGTTTAACCCAAGTTTTCAGAACATCTGTTTGTGTGGATACGAGAAGTTATGATAAGTGTTAAGTTTAACTAAGACTTGAGACCGCGGATTCATCCGTAACTCAAAGTTTTGCACCATAAGGCAATTACGGTGTTGAAATCTGCCTATATAAATCATCGTCTATTTCGCGCGTAATAATATATATGCATTATTTAAGTATGTGCTTGGAACATATAATAGAAAATACTTTATTGTACACATGAAACACTTATGCTGTATCGAAACACATAAAAATAAAACAATAAAAAATAAAGTTATAATCTGTTTATATGTTCTGTGTATATGTTCCTCTACTGGGCACTGGCCTCTACGAACCCCCTGCCTCTATCCCAATTACTACTCCGTAGCTTTCAAAAATAACTTTTCATAATATGTGACTATTTTTTTCATAGTAAAGGGTGACAAACGAGCACACAGTCCACCTGAAGGTAAGTGGTTGACCACGTATGATAATACTATATAATAATAACTACCAGATGCTGGACTAATATTATTTCGCCTTTACGTGATTGTAATTCGAAGATTAATTTTAAATCACACTATAACATTATTTATCAGAGCGTCTATAAAATACGCGAGGTCGCAAGTGAGCGAGAGGTTGCAACATTTTACGTAGTAGAGCCATGCTGCAGGTATATTAGTAGTATAGTTGTAGCACGAATGGGTCGGCTCGACCGGGGAAGGACAATGCTCTCACAGAATACCAGCGTAAAATAGCAGCTTAACGCTGCTGTGTTTCGTATGGTGAGTGCAGATTACCGGAAACCATTTTTACTGGACAAGGGACATACTATCTTAGTCCTCACGGCTGTCAAAGCATCTGTATTTTAATTCGCAAACGAAGATGTAGATATAGATGTCTATGGGCCTCAGCATCCACTTACCATCAGGTGGGCTGTGTGCTCGTTTGTCACCCTTATTCTATAAAAAAAACACTCTAGCGGGTGTCGTTTCGATGGTGGCGTGGTAGAATTGACGGTATATCGAGAAACCCCCACTCGTATGTGCAATATAAAGTTTATTATTAATTGCTGTGCGCGAGAAGTTCTAGAGGCCTAAGTCATTCTAAGAGTTAAGTCATGTTACGAGTGCTAAGACTCGTAAAATGACATGACGTGGTTCTGTTCGTTGTAGCAATTCTCCTAGTGCAGACAAGAAAGACAATGTTGCAGAGAGGCTACTCTGCTACTTCTGCTGAGGCTACTTCTTTATAGTTATTAATTAAGTATAATCAAGTAGAGATATTGTCTATTTTTTTTAGGTACGAGATGATACTAACCTTTTTATCTCCATTAAATAGGTCTCATCTACTCCCACCTTGTGATGCACCAGCTCACCTGTAGCGGTGTGCTTGCGGGCATCCCTATTTGCCGTAAAGGTTTTCCCAACAGGATGGTTTACCCTGACTTCAAGCTTCGGTAAGGTTTCGATTATTTTATATCATGACATATCCAATAAATTTATTTCTGCTTTATTCAACCGTCATATATTTATGAACTTGATTGAAATGAGATGGATAGTGTTTCTGTTGGTTTGCATACTTTGGTGCATTCATGTAATGGTCGAACTTTATCTGCTCTATACTGAATGTGTAGTACAGTACGCTGTTTTATTGCTGAGCATGATTAATTGCATAAGCAGAAGAACATACTGAACATCCGCTCTCACACTATTATATTTTTGTTAATTAACCTTCTGATGTATTCCCAATATTTACGTATATTTATTATTAGGCTCCAGTAGATTTGTTTCCTCCAGCATCGTTGAGGTGAACGTTTGCTGTTATTGTGTAGTTACAAAGCTTATCTGATAATCTATCGTTACGTAATATTACACTACTAACCTATCTTTACGCAATATTGTATATTTTCTTATTTTTTTTGTATAGCAAGTATATATATATATATATATATATATATATATATATATATATATATACATATATATATATATATACATATGATATATTCCGTGGTGTGTCAATAAATATATATATAGCTATATTAATGCCGCAGTTCTGAGCCACTCAAATATTTTAATTTATAAAAGTAGAATATAAAAAATATTTCAAAAGCACAATTAGGAGATTTTTGCACGCGCAGGCGTAGGCAATAACTATAGACACGCCTCCATCGTTATGGCAAATCATCAGAGCTGTTAATGGGTGACACTGAAAGTTCTTAGAAAATCAAAAACTGAACAAACTAGCAAGTTATTAGCTTTATTATATCTTTTCAAAATAGTCTCGATTTACATCAATACATCGCTGCATCCGATGGAACCATAGAGAAAAGCACTTTGCCAACTCGTCCTCTTTAACGGCATTTTGAAACGCAGCCACTGCTTCCTCGGCGTCCATAATACGTTTTCCTTGATTTTTTTTTAATTTACGGAAATAAATAAAAAAGGTCAAGGCTATAGGGCGGGCGACCCAGTAATTCCACGTCTGACGTCACTAAGTAGTCGATTGTTTGTTTGGTGGTGTGCGACGAGACGTTGTCATGGTAAAGGAGAATCCTACTGCGAGGTAGTTTCTCCCGAACTTTTTCCAAGATAAGTGGCAACAATTTTAGTGTACCACTCTACAATAACTGTTTTCGATCCCCTATAACAATTGTTGCGTAATGAACTGTCCTTCCGAAGAAACGAGGCCACCATCTTTTTTCCCACGCTTCGACCTCTCTTCACTTTAGTTGGCAACTCCTCGGAAGGAAACACCGAGACAGACAGATACAGGATCAAAACAATAAATCCAGCTTTCGTCACCCGTAAGTATATTGAACACAGCATTTGAGTCATCTATGTTAAATCTTTGAACCATTTCACGACACCAATCAACACGACGGTGTTTTGGTCCTCCGTCAAATTATGAGGTATCCACTGGGCAAGCTTCCTGCCGCTAAATATTCATGAAGGATTTTGTACACTTGACTCATACCGATACCCCTCCTCGGGAGAGGACCACTCCTCCCCCATCTCCCTCTCAGGTAAGGCGCACCAGAACACATGGCGCGCCCTCCTCCTCGGCCTCCAATTTCATATGCTCAACGGACGCCCCCGCGTCCGATGCGCGAAGGCCATGGGGCCAGGAAAAACTAGCACTCAGAAGCACCAGCCTTCCCGACCCCAGCGGCGGATCTGGTCTATGGCTCCGCCGCCAACCAAGATTCGGCTGCGGAAGGTAGGGAGAGCGGCGCCTCGCAATACCGACACTCCTCTCCCCCCGCAGTCCCACCACCACCGCATTAACGGTGCGGCCCCGTTTGAGTCGCGGAGGATAGGGCGAGTGGCGCATCGCCATACCAACACTCCTCTTCCTCCGCGACTCCACCTCGGCTGCAGCGGTAGAGTGTGCGGACTCCCCTCTCACCGCACCCCCCGACACACATCTGAAGTGGGCTCGCCAAGCCCACTTGGAGTGGCCACCTCGGGCCGGCCCTACACCTCGGGCCAGCCAAGGGGTTCCTCTTTGTTCACCGTGTTGATCAAGCCACGGCTACTAAGCCCCCCCGCCACGACAAGGCGGGAACCCGTTCGGGGGGGGGGGGGGTCATGCCGATACCTAAGCTAAGCCAATTATGCTGATAAGTAATTCTTTTGTCAGTCTCTATCAGCCCCCACAACACAAATGTTATCTTTAATCGTCGACGTAGAAGCCGCCCCTCACGCAGATCGTCGGTGAAATTAGTGCGACTACTTTTAAACTCATCAAATCAGTTGTAAACAGTGGCACGAGATGGGGCTTCATCCTGAAAGGCCAATCAAGTCTATCATAACTTTTTGTTGACTTAAACGACATCGAAATTCATAAAAAAATTTTAAAATTTCATAAAATTTTCTCGCGTTAAATTCGTGCAGACGTGACACAGACAATTTTCAATTTGCCACTAAATTGTAAAAAATTACAAATTAATAAAATACATACACAATAATATTAGCAAAGAGTTGGCCTTTCAATTTCAAAATTTGAGCTTATTTTTTTATTATATTATCATTTATAAGTGGCCAGTTCTAAAACCTTTCAGTGTCGCCCTCGTGGATGTATTAATTATTACGTCAATTAAGTTCTATACATATTTTTGATTTTTCATAAAGTAAGAATGACATACGAGCACACAATTCTAGGTCTAAGATGGAATATCTTGTTGTAAGTAAGAAGTGTCGCCGATGCTCTACACTCGTTATTCGAAACACAGCAGCATTATGCTGCTATTACGCTGTTATTCTGTGACAGCGTGATTCTTCCCCGGCCAAGCCGACCCGTTCGCATTACAACCACAATATATTTCAAGTATGCTCTACCACGTATAACTAATAATGATTAATTTAACATTTAAAAGAGTTTAAAATGCTTGTGTTAGGAGTGGATTCACGATAGTAGTCGATTGACCGATTTAAATCTACGATCATTTGATTTCGGTCCTTACCCTGCATTAGGCTACTGTCGCTATTCACACATTTTTTGTGTTTATTTATTTTAATGCATATAATTGTTGCTAGGAGTGTCGGTTGATGTGAAAACCCGGCTTATGTCACAGATCAACTAATTTACCTTATATCAATGATTTTGACTTACAAATTATGACACATTAATTTTGATACTACAATTAATATGAAAATTTAAAAAAGCACTGTTAGATCTTAATTATAGTTTACAATTTTAAGTTTTCTTTTCTGTCCCCCGTGACGATTTTTTTTAATTCTGAATGTTTTACGAAAGAACATTATATTAATGAATTGGGTGGCAGTGTAATAAGACGAAAATTAAATGTCCCTTGTTGATCTGGAATTTATAGGTTTTCTTGTTTATGTGAGACTTAAAACAAAAATGAACAAAATTGATGGAAAATTGTAAAAAAAACAAGAGGCACCTTCTCTTGTTTTTTTACAATTTTCCATCCATTTCCTGTCTGTACTTGATGTACTTGAAGTCCTTCAGAAACTCTTTAATTCCGTCCTCCATGGTGGCATTACACCGAAGGCGTGGAGCAGAAGTGCGGTGGTCTTGTTCTTCAAGAAAGGTGATAACGCTCTCTTGAAGAACTACAGACCGATTTTCCCTTCTGAGCCGCGTCTACGTGCTGTTTTCAGAGTCATTACGAATCGTCTCGCGCGCAGACTTGACGACTTCCAGTCTCCCGAACAAGCCGGTTTCCGAAAGGGCTGTAGCACCATAGACCACATACATACCCTTCGGCAAATTGTACAGAAGTCCGAAGAGTACAATTTGCCACTATGTCTGGCGTATGTGGACTATGAGAAAGCCTTTGATTCCGTCGAAATTTGGGCAGTGCTGCAGTCCCTTCAGCGGTGCCAAGTTGACTGTCGGTATATCGAAGTCGAGAAGTGTTTGTACAGTAGAGCTACGGTGGCTATCCGAGTACAAAACCAGAGTACGAAACCTATCCAATTGCAGAGAGGTGTAAGACAGGGTGACGTCATATCCCCGAAACAACTTCAC
>JAVANC010000026.1:53509632-53534100 GCA_033319125.1 Parnassius glacialis
CGTCTAACTGACTTGTTGTGTCCATTATACGGACGCAAGATTTTTTTTTATAGGATAAGGGTGACAAACGAGCACACAGTCCACCTAATGGTAAGTGGTTGCTGCGGCCCTTAGACATCTACATCTATCCTCTATTACAAATCAAAATGTAGATGCGTTGTCACCCGTGAGAACTAAGATGGAATGCCTCATTTCCAGTAAAAAGGGCCTCCGGCCACCTGCAATCACCAAGCGAAACGCAGAGGTAAATCTCTACTTCACGCTGGTTTTCTGTGAGGTCGTGGTACCACCCCGGTTCAAGCCGGCCCATCCGTGCGGCAGCAAAAGCTGCCGCGTGGCTCTACCACTGTTAAAAAGTTTACAGTGGTAGGGCCGCTTTTGCTGTCGCACGGATGGGCTGGCTCTAACCGGGGTGGTACACGATCTCATAGACTACCAGCGTAAAGTAGATATTTACTTCTGCGTTTCACCTGGCAAGTGCAAGTGGTTTCATTTAACTCCATAACCCCCAAACAGGGTAGTGGAGTTAAACAAAACACTAGCCCAGGAGGATACCAGCACCTCTAATGACGGAGATCCCCCGCTGAACATCCACGCCCACGCTACCTTACTCTTCCTTAGCATGGGTGAAAGGAAGGTATGGACCGGTCCATTATATAGTTACGCGTAGACAGCCACAAATATTCACACGTCTACGGGTGCCTCTATAGTTTCCATATAAGTAAACGACACAGACCTACTTATGAACCACGTCCAAATACTGCAGTCCCATTTGGAGTGATCGTGATCCTCGGTGATTTTAACGCCCACCACGCTGGATGGCTTGGTTCCCGTATAACCGATCATGCGGGATCTGTTTGAAGATGTGTTTATGACTTTGCCTTGGCATATGGTCTGACACAACCGGCTACTTTGCCTACGCGGATTCCAGATGTGTAGGATAATGCACCTTCCCTCTTGCACCTTCCCTTTTGCACAGTTTGCTGATCTTAATCCGGACAAATATAGGTGTCCGTCGATGTCCCTCTTGGTTCTTCGGATCATTGTCTGATCCGGAGTACAGTTACACTCACACTATCTCGCGGTTGCGTTCTGCGGATTGCCGCCGTCTTTAGTTAGCACTTTAGGTTGGCCAATTGGGACAGAATGCGATCTTTTTTTGCATCCTACCCTTCAAGGTGGGTTTGTTTTTCGCCAGATAATCACAACGTTGTTTCTGATTCTGTCATTTATGTAGTATTTCATGCACTGCTCTCCCTGGACTTTAACAAGTCAAGTGGGCCTGATGGAGTCACTCCTATTGTGCTGAAAACTTATGCTCTGGAGTTGGAACCGGTTTAAACGCGTCTCTTCCATTACTCGTATTCCCTAGGCGTAGTCCTCAATTCATGGAAGACAGCTTTAGTACATCTAATCCCTAAAAAATGCGACCGCTGAGCCCCATCTAACTACAGGCCTATCGTCATCATCTCCTTGTTCTCCAAAATAATGGAATCCATTATAAACTGCCAGCTTTTGAGGAACCTTAAGGCTTTGGCTGTGGACTCATAAATGGACGGAGGCAGTAGAGTTCAAGGTGGAGTCATTGATCGTTAGTTTGGACACTGCGAATGCCTTCGATCGGGTTTGGCACACAGCGCTTCTTTAGAAGCTCCCTTCCTATGGGCTTCCCGAGAAATTGTGAAATTGGATCACTAGCTTTCTTGTAGATCGCAGAATCAAGGTTGTAGTAGGCGGTACATGCTCCGATTACAAGCGTATTAATGCTTGTTTTTCAGAAGTCTGCGTGCTATTGCCAACGTTATTACTTCTGCATATCAATGATATGTTGCAAAGCGATAAAATTCATTGCTATGTGGACGACAGCAATACTGATGCTTCATACAACGACCGTGTCAATATTTTTCAGGAAAATGTCGCCAAGTACCGGAACAAACTTGTATCTGAAGTTGAGACTTTTTTGAACAAAGTCTCGAATTGGAGGAGACAAAATTTAGTGCAGGTTCAATCCACAAAAGACACAAGTTTGCACGTTTACCGCTAAAAATAACCCTTTGTCGTATTTCCTCAGTTTTAAGGCACTCTCCTTGTTTCCACAGGAGTATCGGAGTCCTCAGCGTCGACATATCGAATGACGTGCTGGGAAGAGATGGCCAATATCGCCTCTTTTCTTCTCTTCAAAAAGTTTGGCGTGCTCAGCAGAGCATGACAGCATTTCATGCCGACACACTGCCTGCAACTTTACCAGGCGCAGATTTGGCCTCACATGGAATACTGTTTCCATCTCTAGACCGGGGCTTCCCAGTGCCAGCTCCTTTCGTTTGATCGTATCCAGCACAGACTGGTTCAAATTGTCTGTGACCAAGCTCTTTCTGATCACTTCGACTCACCGGCACTGTGAAGAGATGTTGCATCTCTTTGTCTATTTTTTGCATCCACCACGGAGAGTGTTATAAGGAATTGTTCGGACTTATTGCAACCGCTCAATTCACCATCGCTCATCGTGACAAATTTCGCGATACCATTCATAATATCTGGATGATTGGCCGTCCACCACTGTGTGATTTACAAGAAGAACATTGCTCACAGAACTTCCTTGTGGGATCGACTACCACCAGCGATTTTTCCGGACCGATACGACTTCGGGACCTTCAAGAAAAGAGCCTACTCTTTTATTAAAAGGCCGGTAAGGCACCTGCGATTCCCTTAGTGTTGCAGATGTTCACGGGCGGCAGTCGAAACTTACCATTACGTGAGCCGCATGGTTGTTTGCCCACTCTTCTATAAAAAGGAAACAAAGATTTAATCGCAAGGAATCTTCCTTTCGACAACTCATCAAGTATAACAGGTGCACGACGAAAACTGCTATGATTTCATACGGAATAGAGACGGTCTCAAGATAAACGCATTAAGTGAGCAAAACAATTACACCATATATAAAATATAATATAATATACTAATATAGAATATACAGAGTGCCATATCATTTCCGTCATAAACGGACGCATGAAGTCAGCAAAACATACAAACCATATACGGAATATACAGAGTGCGACATCATTTCCGTTATAATTGGACGCATGACGTGAACATAACATAGGAACCATATACGAAATATACAGAGTGCCACATCATTTCCGTCATGAACGGACGCATGAAGTGAGCAAAACATACTAATTATATACGGAATATACAGAGTGCGACATCATTTCCGTTATGAATGGACGCATGAAGTGAACATAACATAGGAACCATATACGAAATATACAGAGTGCCACATCATTTGCGTCATGAACGGACGCATGAAGTGAGCAAAACATACTAATTATATACGGAATATACACAGTGCGTCATCATTTCCGTCATGAACGGATGCATGAAGTAAGCAAAACAAACAAACCATGTACAGAATATACCGAGTGCTACATCAATTCCGTCATAAACGGATGCATGAAGTGAGCAAATATACAAACCATATACGGAATATTCAGTGGGCCACATGCTTTTTATCATGAACAGACGTCGTAAACGAGCAAGAATTATTTCAAAATTGAATATCGCCCTGTCGAATATAAACGAAATTCCTATTCTACTATGTTATTTTTTAACAGATAAATTAACAATATTCACTATCTAAACATTTGTAATTCTGCCGGAAGTAGAAGATGCAATAAGTATCTATCGTAAAAAGACACAAGAAGTCGTCAGTGATGTATATATATGTGTGTGTGTGTGTGTGTGTGTGTGTGTGTGTGTGCCTCAAATGTTTAGGATGCAAGCCCCAGGAAACACCAGCTATTACTTTAAGTAGATTAAGGATTCTTTGCACTTTCTTCACCGTCATGTTAATATGTTACAGCAACCCGTCCAACCAAACACCCAACCAACCAACCACAGGGAAGTTGTGTTAGAAGCTGGACGCAGTGCAAATAACATTACACTTCTAAAAGTATAATCGGCAATTTCGATATGGCAATCTGAATTTTATCGCACAAGCGTTAGAGTACGCCCTACATTTAGATAAGTAATGCGTGACGTATACTTAGCGGCAAATAACTCACTGCTTATTCGACGCTGACTGCACATGAATAACGCATTAGTGCTCACTGACAGACGATGATGTATTGACTCTGCCGTCACACGCAGTGCACATACACTTGAAATACTCATTTATTTTTCTTTCACATCTTATTGTGACGTTTATCATGACCACATTGTAAATGTAACTGTAATATGCATGTACAATGAAATCCAAAAGTACATAATAACTGATTAAATGAAACTAATTTTTACGGATTTTATCCCGTTTAACTTTTTAATTCTCGAAGTTTCGGGTACTTCACAGCACCCATGGTCACGTGGGGGACTTAGGTGTTTGACGTCCCGATGTCACAGCTCGCCCGGCAACCTTCAGTTTTTGTATGTTAATTTTGATCAGATCTACGCAGAATGAGCTTCCAATATCTTGAAGTTTTGCAGTGGTATGCTTTGGTTTGGATTTAATTTTATTAGGATCCCAAGCAGATGGCAGCACCCATCCATCTCCTCTATTGAAATTAGGATTTTTTTTTAATTTCAATAGCCTCGTAAATCATTCTTAGTAGGAATCAGTGTTCTTTTGCGAGTTTTTGTGGTCTATCAAATCTAATGTAATGGCGGGAACAATCTTGAACATGTTCACACACTGCAGGCTTCCAGGAACAGGAACGTTGGTGGTTCAAATCAGCTATATGTTCTTTTACGTGGGTTTTTATAGATCTTTTTGTTTGTCCTATGTATGAGAGATCAGATTCACAATCGAGCTTCTAACTATTGAGGCGACAGGTAATTGTCACTTCTTACAGAGTACAAATGGAGAATAAAAGCGTTTTTAAAGAGGTCCTTGAATCCTGCCAGCTGGAACACAGTTGCGGGTGTGCTGATTGTTAGTAGAAATAGATAAAAGGCTGACCACCCAGGAGATTCTCTTTTTACATGGGGAAAGCCACGCGGGGACAAGAAAGGGTTATGTCAGACTCGTACTGACTAAAATCCCATATTGTTTTACCTTCGCCGCATATTGACAGAGCGACAGAAACACTTTCACACACATCCACCTCCCCACACACCGGGGGGAATGCAGATGGACTCTTAAGCAAAATACTCTACCATCTCACGTACTGAGACGCTATCATAGCTGAAAACACGACACGGGTGTTACCTCAAAATGAGGCATTGATAAACATAATTTTGTCATTAAAGAAAATAGCCCCTGATAAAATTAATCATTTTATTCATTTACGATTACATAATATGTACCAAGAGCAAAAAAGTCATCGTTGCATTATTTTGTGAATTCAAATGTATAAGCTAGCGGAGAATAGAAAAATGGAAATCGTGAGGCACGGCGTTAACCCGTTGAAACTCTGTCACATAACGACCCAGTTCTCATTTGCAGAATTGAAATCGATTTAACTTTAAATTTAGATTTCATTGGACAACGGTACTAAAAGAATAAGTTAAAAAAAATATATAAGCCAAGTTTGCAGTGTGGTTACGTCATAAGAGATTCCATCACCTGTTGATCGATTGTATCGTTTTAACAGTGGTAGAGCTAAGCGGTGGCTTTTGCTGTCGCTCGGATGGGCCAGCTCGAACCGGGGTGGTACCACGACCTCACAGAATACCAGCGTGAAGTAGAGGTTTACCTCTGCGTTGCGCTTGGTGAGTGCAGGTGGCCGGAGGCCCAATTCCCCCCCCCCCCCATCAACATGGTAGTGGAATTAAATAAAAGACTATCCCCGGAGGGTACCAGCACACCTGGAGAATCCCTCGCTGAGCATCCACGACCATACTACTCCACTCCTGGGCGTGGGTGCTCAGGCTGCCCCGCGTATTCTGGGAAGGGCGAAATTCCGCTCAAGACGAAACCTGCTCGGGGCAAGCGGAGCAAGAAGACAAAGGCAACCCCTGCCACGCTTACCGTGGATTTCTGCAATATCAGGGGACTTCATTCAAACCTTAACGCCGTCCACTACCATCTGGAGATAGCTAAGCCGGCCTTGCTCTTTCTTACCGAGACACAGGTGTCCTCTCCGGCTGATACTTCGTATCTCTCCTACCCGGGGTACAAATTAGAACACTCGTTTGTGCCCCGGGCTGGAGTTTGCGTGTATGTCAGAGAGGACATCTGTTTTCGACGCCTCGGCAGCCTTGAAGGTACGGACCTGTCCATCCTATGGCTGCGCGTAGACAGCGACGACCATCCCCGCGTCTACGGGTGCCTCTATAGGTCCCATAGCGGTAATGCCGATACAGACCGACTCATAGACCACGTCCAAGTGGCTGCAGACTCCGTGCTACAACAGGTCCCATCCGCAGAGATCGTGATACTCGGTGATTTCAACGCCCACCACGCTGAATGGCTTGGTTCTCGTTTAACCGATCATGCGGGTAGATCTGTCTATGACTTTGCTTTGGCATATGGTCTGACACAACTGGTTACTTCGCCTACGCGGATCCCAGATGTGGAAGACCATGTACCTTCCCTGTTGGACCTTCTGCTGACCTCTCATCCGGACGGATATCAGGTCTCCGTCGATGCCCCTCTGGGCTCTTCGGACCATTGTCTGATCCGGAGTACGGTGCCACTCACGCTCCAATCGCAGTTGCGATCTACAGCTTGCCGCCGTGTTTGGCACTATAGGTCAGCTGATTGGGACGGGATGCGGTCTTTTTTTGCATCCTACCCTTGGGGGCGGGTTTGCTTCTCGCCGGAAGATCCCAGCGTTGTTGCCGATTCTGTTGCTGATGTGGTGCTTCAGGGTATGGAACTTTTTATTCCATCCTCTGTGGTGCCCATCGGAGGCAGATCCCAGCCATGGTTTGGTCGCTCCTGTAAAATAGCATCACGCTATAAGCAGGAGTGCTACCAGGCCTGGGCTGACGCATCAACGTCTCGGGATGTAAACACCAGCGCATTAAAAAAGAAGTATAATTCCGCCTCCAGGTCCTTCAAAAGTGTCATTGCTAAGGCAAGGTCTGAGCACATCGGCAGAATTGGCGAGAAGCTAGTTCGCCTTCCTTCGGGAACCCGTGCATTCTGGTCTCTCGCCAAGGCGGTCCAAGGGAACTTCTGTCAGCCATCTCTTCCATCTCTGCACAGAGAGGACGACTCACTGGCCCATGCCGCAAAGGAGAAAGCCGATCTGTTGAGCTCTCTTTTTGCGTCCAACTCGACTCTAGATGACGGGGGGAACACACCGCCGACCATCCCGCGATGTGAGTGCTCCATGCCGGATGTGCGATTTACACAGCGCTCGGTCCGCAAAGCACTCTTCTCCCTGTCGAGTGGGCCCGATGGAGTCCCTCCCATTGTGCTGAAGACGTGTGCTCCGGAGTTGGCACCGGTTTTAACGCGTCTTTTCCGGTACTCCTACTCCCAAGGCGTAGTCCCGAACTCATGGAAGACAGCTTTGGTGCACCCGATCCCTAAAAAAGGCGACCGCTCAGACCCGTCCAACTACAGGCCTATCGCCATCACCTCCTTGTTCTCCAAAATAATGGAAGCCATTATAAACTGCCAGCTCATGAGGTACCTTGAGGATCACCAGCTGATTAGTGACCGCCAGTACGGTTTTCGTCGGGGTCGATCAGCTGGTGATATTCTAGTCTACTTAACTCATAGATGGGCGGAGGCAGTAGAGTCCAAGGGGGAGGCATTAGCCGTTAGTTTGGACGTAGCGAAGGCCTTTGATCGGGTCTGGCACAAAGCGCTTCTTTCGAAGCTTCCTTCCTATGGGCTTCCCGAGAAATTGTGCAAATGGATCACCAGTTTCCTTGCTGATCGGAGCATCAAGGTCGTAGTAGACGGTGAATGCTCTGATTTCAAGCCTATCAACGCTGGTGTTCCACAAGGCTGCGTGCTATCACCAACGCTGTTTCTCCTGCATATCAATGATATGTTGCTAACTGGCAGCATTCATTGCTATGCGGACGACAGCACTGGTGATGCCTTATATACCGGCCGTGCCAATATTTCTCGGGAAAACGTCGCCGAGTACCGGGACAAACTTGTGTCTGAAGTCGAGTCTTTGCTTTACAAAGTCTCGGATTGGGGGCGACTAAATCTAGTCCAGTTCAATCCCCAGAAGACACAAGTTTGCGCGTTTACCGCTAAAAAGAACCCCTTTGTCGTATCTCCTCAGTTTCAAGGCACTCCCCTTACTGCCTCAGCCAGTATCGGAATCCTTGGCGTCGACATATCGAATAGTGTGCAGTTTCGTGGTCACTTGGAAGGGAAGGCCAAATTGGCCTCTAAAAAGCTTGGCGTGCTCAGCAGAGCGAGACAGTATTTCATGCCGGCACATCGCTTGCAACTTTACAAAGCGCAAGTTCGGCCCCACATGGAATACTGTTCTCATCTCTGGGCCGGGGCACCCCAGTGCCAGCTCCTTCCACTTGACCGCATCCAGCGCAGAGCGGTTCGAATCGTCGACGACCGAGTTCTTTCTGATCGGCTCGATACACTGGCACTGCGTAGAGATGTTGCATCTCTTTGCGTATTTTATCGCATTTATCACGGGGAGTGCTCTGAGGAATTGTTCGGACTAATTCCAGCCGCTCAATTTCACCATCGCACATCGCGACAAAACTCGCGTTACCATCCATACCATCTGGATGATTGGCGGTCCACCACTGTGCGATTCAGAAGAAGTTTTCTCCCTCGCACGACTTCCTTGTGGAATCAATTACCACCAGCAAATTTTCCGGACCGATACGACTTAGGAACCTTCAAGAAAAGAGCTTACACCTTTCTAAAAGGTCGGCAACGCATCTACAATTCCCCTGGTGTTGCGGTTGTTCATGGGCGGCGGTAGTCACTTACCATCAGGTGAGCCGCATGCTCGTTTGCCCCCTATTCTATAAAGAAAAAAAAATCGTTGATTGAGTTGTTGTTAGCAAGACATCATAAGGCCGGACCAAGATCAGTTACTGGGTGTTTCATTGTCTAGTATTTAGCGGTGTTGTACCCCCGTGTTTCGGATAGCACGTAAAGCTATTGGTCCTGCACCTGACCTCTCTCCTATCGTTTCGGATTGTCAACTTTTAGGACTATGAGGGTGAGGAAATAGACGGTGCACCTATGTTATCACATACACTTGGGAACTATTATCCTATCCTGTACAGTTAGCTAGTATCCGACAAGATTGGTCATCGTGACTGAAATTCGGTCTGGAGGACATTATAGATAGCTCTGATACAACCACACTTTGAACTGGTGTTTACGTGGTAGATTCATGCTACAGCTATATTAAGGTTATAGCCCGAATGGGTCGACTCGACCAGGGAAAGACCACGCTCTCGCAGAATACGAGCGCGAAATAACAACTTAATGCTGCTGTGTTTCTTTTGATGAGTGTAGAGAACCAAAGAGCCTTTTTACTGAAAATAAGACATTTCATCTTAGTCCTCAGGGATAACAACGAATCTGCATTTTGGTTCTTAAACGAAGGTAGATGTAGATGTCTATGGGCCACAACATCCAAATACCATCAGGAGGATTGTGTGCTCGTTTTTTAACTTTATTCTATAAACTCGCAATATGACTATACTTAATGCTGGGACGAAAAACGTTACAAGTCGTCTTATTACTAGTGGCGAGAGGCCATCGTGGATACAGTTCTTTTAAAAACTACACCGTGCTTGGACTACACATACCACTAGTTTGTACAGTCTATGACACAAATGTAATAAGTCAAGTTTCATCTTCTTCTTCGAGTGCCTCTCCGACTGGCGAAGGTTGGCAGTCAGCTTTGAATACTCTTTCTTTTCTTCGCGAGACGATAGAGCTTGGCGGTACGAAAAGAGCAAGATGAAAGAGGCTTCTCGTCCATTCTGTCATGTTGCTCAGCCAGGACTTTTTTCTGCAACCAACAGCTCTCCTTCCGGCAATATTTCCCACCATATAGAGTTACAAAATTCATATCTTTCATGCAGAAACACGTATCCGAGATGTGCAAGTTTTCTTTTCTTGACAGTCTCCAAAAGCTGCCGTTTCTGGTTGACGCGTCACAGAATTTCAAATTTCATAGACCCACGTTTTCGCTATTTTATCAATTCAGCTTTCAGCCGCTTTTGTGCCGTACCAGCCTTAAAAGTAAATGTTAAAAAATCCTCTTTACTAAAGGGAAGCCTGAACCTCTGCGATATAAAGGAGGATCATCAATCAGGGAACTTTATACAGTCTAATGAAAGAAAACAAGTTACAAATTCCTTAGTTACAGTTTTGCAAATTGTCTCGATTTCATCATTCAGTCTTGCGACCCAACCCATTCAGGTGATTTTGTGAAGCAATTATAAGCCTCAATTAAATTGTGTCACGCGGCGCGACCCTAAGCTCAAATAAAACAAATTCCATTCTCTATTGCCTTATTGTACGAGTAGGTACATCTATATACATACAATCGTGGGTATGCCTGTTACTGACCGTGCAACTCGTGAAGGATATAATAATAATTGGAATTGGTCACACAATGCAACAGGCCACGCAGAAAATTTTGTTTTCTATAAAACACTGGCCTTTCATAATTTATTTTCAAAACACAATTATTTACGCCTAAAATACCAATGTTCCAATTTCAAGTTCCCTCCACAATTTTTAACGAGCTCAATTGAATATTTTCAATTGAAATACGTAGGTCTGTGTTGTAAATATTTTTGAGCGTTGATTTTTTATGATTTTATAACTAGCGTAAAACCAGTTGAATTATTTGTTAGACTTCAAATTAAATGTATAGCTGAAGCCCTTCTAAGGCAACATTGTACCGGTAATTAAATAGATTTTAGGCACAAGTAACTTCGACTATACGACTATATATATAGATATAAACTATAGATATAAACAATGAAAGAATAATTGATTTTCAATAACTTTTTTCTCAAAAATTGCGCGTTTTCGCATGTTGTAACTTTGTGTGTGTGCTTATAATAGTGTAACTTTTCTGTAAAAATATGTATCAACTCCCAACTCGACGAGAGTCAATGGAAAGCTAAGCCCAGGTGTCCCAGAAACGATGCTGCCACACTCGATCTTCATCTTCGACAGTTGGCTTTTTCTAACAGACAGATCTCTGGCTTTAGAGCTCTAGTTCCGCTCAATCGCTTCTTCAATACGAGCTAAATTGAATTTGCGTAAGTCTCAACGCATGCATTTGGAGATCTGTCTGTTCAGTTACCTGTGTGCTGTCAAATCTACTGAAGACTGCAGCTTCCTTTCCCGTCTAACAGCTATAAGGTAAAGAGTGTGATCGAAGAATTTTTGTGTTCTTCTGCGGTGGATCTTGCAAAACTTAGCTCCGACCACATAGACAGTTTCCACGAGCTTGTCGTTCATATCGTTCACTTCATCGCAGTCTTCTAGGCATTGAAAACGATTTTGTAACTCGAGCTGAAAGCTTTCAGGACTTTGGATTAGAGCACGAGGGGGACGGAGCATTGACTTTATAAGGCAAGACCTCTTTAACTTAGCGTTTAGGTTCTGAGTGCCTCTAACCATTCGGTGGTTGCTACCAGTTTTCACCCTCGCAATCACTGAAACATACTGAAAAAAATCTCATTTTTGTCGAACCGTCGGGGCTTGACCAGGCCCACTTCCTGTGGGGCTGCTTCTGGAAGAAAGAGTTCATCATTAAGAGTCCCTCTTTCCCGTGAAGTCGGCCAGCTGCTGGCCCCTTGGGTTCCAATGCCCTATTTCAAATTTGCCTACCTTCAGCTCACCATTCTCTCTTGTGCCTAGTTTTGCGTTGAAGTATCCCATTAACACCGTGTACTGGGTTTTGGATAATGCATGGCTCTAGATATATCTTCATACATTTCCTCCACTTCCTCATCGGGATGTGCTGAAGTTGGTGCGTAAACCTGTATGACCTTCAGCGAATACTGTTTGGTGATTTTGAGTATAAGGTACGCAACCCTCGTCAACTCACTCTCAGTCTTTATAACGTTGTTAACGAGGGACTTGTGGATGATAAATCCAACACCTCCTTGGGACAGATAGTCGCTCTCCTGGTGAAAGAACAAGTTGCCAGTTTCGAGGGTTACCATATCCTCCCCTTTGCTTCGGACCTCGGATAATCCTATAATATTCCAGCGCAACTTGTCTATCTCTTCTTCCAGCTCCAGTATCTTTTCGTCAGTCCTCAGTGTGTGTTATATGTTGACAAATCGAGTCGTTTTATTTTTTTCTTAAAACCCACTCACTAGGATTTTCTCCTGTATCGTGGTTTACATCTTTACATAGTTTACAAACACAAATTACACAAGGACAAACATCCAGACCCGGAACAATTATTTATAGGCAATACAAATACTTGTTCCGTGCGGGATGTCAACTGAACCTCCACCGGAGATTCTTAGCACTCCCTGCTCTGCCGTTACAATGGTCGCCACCGTAGCCAGGAATAGCAGGGCCGCTGTGTACTGGAGGCTGTCACTTTGTAACTTTATTGATTGGGGTGTATATTGCCATAGGTGCCACGCTTGGCGAGTGGGTTTTCAACCGCAGTTTTTTTATTGTTATTTAACTGTTATCAGAAATACCCTGCTGCCCATTTTCTGCCTCAGTTTCCCTTTGTTACCTATTACGACATCCACGGGAAGGAATAGGGTTGCAGAAGATATTAAAAGGCAATTAGAAAGAGAATATGATAATATATCATTGGTTCAAAAGAAAATCTATTTACAATCATGTCTCATTAATATTGAGGGTATTGTTATATCTATGTCGGAAAAATATCTCTCGTATTTTGGACTGGCTTCTCCTTCGCAATAACAAGGCAATAGCCTTATGGGTGGAATTACAGTTTTATTAGATGGGGACTTTAGACAAACATTGCCTGTCATACCACGCGGAGCACGTGCAAACGAAGTCCAAGCGTGCTTATAATATTCATTTTTATAGCCAAAAGTTAAAATAATTTCTTTAAGAATCAACATCAGTGTTCATTTAAGACAAGGCTGAAAAACAGAAGAATTTTTAAAAGTATTATTACTTGCCATTTTAAATGAAATGATTTCTGAAGTGGAAGGAGAAATAAATATCCCTAACAGTCTTGGTACCATTGTTAAATATTTAAACAGTTTAACTGATAAAATATACCCAAACATTCATCAAGTCGCAGATAATAGTAAAGCGATCCTCACGTCAAAAATAATACAGCCAATAGCATTAACTTACATTTACTAGCGAAATTGCACGGTGCTGAAGTGAAATATGAATCGGTGGACTCTGCATTAGAAGTCGATGATGCTGTATGTACGTTATGCTCCATTCTCTCGAGCCACCTGGAATATCATATTTGTACCTGAAAGTAAGTGAGTCGATAATTTTGCTGCGGAATCTAAGCTCACCTAAATTGTGGAATGGAACTAGACTTCGAATTAAGTACTAAAGTAAATACTCTAAATAAACACATAATTGAGGCATGCATTTTCACTGGTGTGAATCAAGGAGAAATTGGTTTTATACCGCGAATACCTTTAATACCATCAGATTACCAAATTCAATTTAAGCGCCTCCACTTTCCGGTGAAATTGTGCTATACCATGACTATCAATAAGGTGGAGGGTCAAACGTTAAAAGTAGCTGGCATAGATCTAAGAAATGTTTGCTTCTCTCACGGTAGTTTGTATTTGGCCTGTTATAAATTCGCCTGATATTTTAAATATATTTCAGCCTGAAAAGAAATCTAAAAGTGTAGTGTATAGAGAGATTTTACAAAAATAATAACATCTAAGTATTTATTTTTTCTATTTGGTGCCATAAGCATTTTCTGTTGACTGAAATATAAAAATAGTTTGCGTTAAACATCATTAAATTTCATATTAATTCATATCTTCGCAACTCCGTGAACGAAGTTGCGAGCAACAGCTAGTGTATTACAAAAGATTAGCAGATAATCTTAACAGATAATCGTAAAAGATAGCAAAAACAATAACTGATATATTTTATATTCGCAAAAGTTTCGAATCCTGTACTTTTAGTTCGCCGATATATAAGTCACGATCAAAATGTATAAAGAACTATATTGGTCTCTTAAATTATTCCTGGCGGGCAAAATCTACCGAGCTGTTTAATTAGAAAATAAAAATCACCGTTAGAGCTGGCCCGTGCAATATTCATAAAACGATTGTGAAGCTCACCATCGAATATAAAAGAAGATAAAAACTTTTGAAAATATTAAAGGAAAGTATTATATGTATGTAATCAAACAAGGTTCAGGCTAAATATTACGTTTCTGACTCAGATTTTAATAAAAATAGACATAAAATAAAACATAATAAAGCAAAGTACAGTATCCGACAGTAAATCGTCTAGCTTCGGCTTTATAGAGTATCATCTCTTTGGCACGAAGCGATAACAGTCCACTATCTGTCAAGAGCTGTAAAACTATTTAAAACTTAACTAAATGAATTTTCAAATAAATACAAAACATTATTTACAATATACAAACACAATAGATGTTTTTCGTGTTGACAATAATTACACGTCACTCTGCAGCTATATTATGGTCGTAGCACGAAGAGACCGGCTCGTCCGAAGTAGAACCATGCTCACACAAAATACTAGCATAAAAATAGCAGTTTAATTCTGCTGTTTCATATTGCGAGTGTGAAGAACCAGAGACCAACGAGGCATTCCATCTTAGTCCTCAGGGGTGACAACGCATGTGCATTTTGATTCTTAATCGAGGATAAATGTAAATGTCTATGGGCCACTGAATCCATTTACCATCAGGTGGACTATGTGCTCCTTTGTCACCCTCATTCTATAAAAAAGAGGCCTTGTCCAGCAGTAAACTTTTATAGGCCAATAAAGAAAGTTAAAAAAGAAAAAAGCGAGCTACGTATAGTTGTGTAGTAAAAAATATTGTGTTGTTTTATGTCAGTTGAGTCGATTGACAAACGAGCTCTCAGTCCACATATAACGCCATGTGAGGCTGCAGGACTAGCCGATTATGAGCCAAGTCAAATCTAAAAAAGCCAAAATTGCGTGGCAGTATCTTTTATTGATATTTGTACTGCTAGGCTTTACAGCTTCATTTACATTTTTGCACATTACATTACGGCCTTGTCTTTACTCGTAATCTATGTTGTTCAAAGATTACAACAGTGTTTTCTTTTTAATTTAATAGTGAATCGTGATTCCTTGCCAAATTGTCCGCACGGAGTCAGC
Source organism: Parnassius glacialis (assembly GCA_033319125.1). Classification (NCBI taxonomy): domain Eukaryota; kingdom Metazoa; phylum Arthropoda; class Insecta; order Lepidoptera; family Papilionidae; genus Parnassius; species Parnassius glacialis. The sequence continues at coordinate 53,524,847 of JAVANC010000026.1, forward strand.
TGATACACGTGCATGCATCAGCTGTCAACCCCCTATGGTTGCCATGACACTTGAGGGGATATATAACAAGAAAGATAGAATTAGTAAATAAATACGCATAATTAAGGATAATTCAAAAACTACTGGTCAGATCTTGATTAAACTTATATGAGACTACTTATATTTGCCTATTATACCTAAACTGGAAATTGTAAAACACTGTCCTCGTTATCAGGCAGTTTTACTTTTTAACAAGATGCCTAAAAAACTAAAAGAAATAAAAAAGTTAAGTGTTTTTAAAACAGAGTTGAAGGCACTACTTATAGAGAAATGTATTTATAGTGTTGATGAATTTTAACTATAGAGTAGTCAGAATATTTATTTAAATGATAAGAAATTTAATGGTTTGTTTATTTCTCATTTCTTTTTATTTTTTGGAAGTTTAGTTTTTTTTTAAATTATGGAGTAGGTTGACATTTGCTAGCTTTCTTTTAAATGGTTTTTCTTTATTATATAATGTAAACAATATATTATTCAACATTTGTGATGAATATTAATCGTTAAGTAGGTAGAATAATGATATAGATAGGAAAGGTACAATGACATTTATTAGTTAATTTAATTTTTTTATTTTATTGTTTGATTATCTAATTAATTTATTTTGTTCAACTAAGTTAAGTTTTAGCAATATAAATTGGACATTCCTGTAATATTCGTACACAATTTATTGTTAATGAATAAAGACATTGATTGATTGATTGATTGACAACATGAGATGTACCAGAATTTAATTAAAAAAATAATGAAAATCGTTCCTTTTGAAAACAGCAACAAAACACATAAAAAAACAGTCAAGTTGAGAACCTCCTTCTTTTTGAATTCGATTTAAAAAGGGGAGATTATGACACAGGTAAAGTTATATATAGACACCATGTCATAAGTGATATTATTTTCTTGTGAACGTGTTGGTTATCGTTATAAACGCATTCGTTTATAGCAACCAGTGACAGTTTTGAGTTTAACTTGCCGTCCAAAGAATATTACATTGTTTAGACAGTACATGGTAATTATTGCTTTGACTTTATTGTATGCTTCAGACAAGATACTTGCACGGTAGAAATGGAACTACTATTTGACAACCAGTGAACAGAAATAAAATAAGGAAGTATTACTTCAAGGGAATTAAGCTTTAATATCCACTAGCCTATAAATCGTCCTATAGGTGTCGTAAGAGGTGACAGCGGGAAATTGAAATACGATAAACGGGAGCAGCGTCTTCCTGATAACAACTAAAATAATAAAAAACTGCGGCTGCCAACCCGCCTCCATGCGTGGCATCTGAGGCAAAATCCCCCTCATGAGGCAATCTATAGACGGCTACATGGCGCAATGGCTTGACATTGAGTTGCGGCGCTGAGAGCGCACGGATCAAGTGTATTTTAGACCTACAAATAATTGTTCCGGATCTGAATAATTGTCCTTGTGCAATTTATGTTTGTAAACTGCCTCCAAGATACAGGACAAAATCCTAATGTGCAGAAAGCTATCGGGTAGTCCTATGTTTAGCGGTGGACTTTTATAGGATGTAATCGAATAATGGAAATTAAGTGTGCTACATTGCACAATATGTTATTGAGATGCCGCACTACCGACCACAAATTGTGTAGAAGCTCACCCGCTTACCAGTTTGTATGAAACACTTGTCAAATCGACATAAAATACACTTTTTGCTGCTTCACAAGTCTACAGTTGAACATTACAAGGAATATCACAATACACGGTCCTGAGCTACCTGCATCCATCGACTTGCTGCATGTCTTACCAGGTCGTCACTTCATCCAGTGGAGTGACGCTCTACGCTTCTTCTACCGTTACGAAGCTGCTTCTGAAGAACCTTTCTTCGCTGTCGGTTGTAGGTTCTTCGAGCTATATGGCCGACTCATTGCCACTTCGGCGTACTAAGCCGTTGAGCTATGTCCGTTACTCTGGTTCTACTGCGGACTTCCTCGTTTTTAATCTTAATCCTATAAAACCTAGTATATTGTGAGGCCGCGGTATACCAATCGAGGTGACCCATTCGTATTGCAATCATAACAGATGCAACATTGCTCTAACACATTAAAATTCGTCAAACCGCCCGTAAGAGTCGTCAAAGTGACAGAGAGAAATGGAACAGAAGATAGCCAGTAGCATATTTCTGATAACACCTCAAAAATACAAAAAAGACTGCGGTTAACATTCCGCTTATCATGCATGGCACCTATTAACTTTATTTTTGAAGTGAATACTGCTTTTGCGGCGTTGTGCACTTTTTTTGTAATGGGTAAATAATGTTAAACTCGCGTCAGGACACGTGACCTGATCGAAAATTCGTAAGACGGACGGAGAGTAGACAGCTGGCGCGGCGTAGGAGAGGAAGTATCCCCCTCTCTTTCTACGGCGCGGCGAAAATGTATGCCTGCGCCTGCTGTTTCGTTTAGGCGGCGCAGGACGCTTGCGCGATTGTGTGATTTTTCTGAGAGATAAACTTTTTAATATATTATAAATTGTCATGTTTGTGTACGATAGCGCAATAAATAAATATTGAATTCTACCACATAAATGATAGTACTTTTATACTGATAATTAAAGCAATCGTGAAAAATTATTCCCTAACCATTCCAAAGTATCAAAAATGCACAACGTTAATATTCAAGTTTTCACTTCTGCCGGCACTCCCGGAGTGCAACCCGTGGTTTTTTATATATTATATTCATATAACTATAGTACATATACTTTTCTCCAGCGGTGGACTTATAATAGTCTGGACTTATAATAAATGAAAATATAACAGTCATTAAGTAAAAATCCGTAAAGATTTTTTTACAAAACGTATCCAATACACAAAACGTATGCAATAACATGTAAAACGAAAAAAAAACAGTAATTGCCCAGTAATGTAATTGGTTAGAGGATGATCCTTGTGATGCCAATGATTTGAAACTGACTCAAGAAATGAGCATTAAGGTAATGGCTGCTATCGCATTCCTCTCAAATTACTATTTTAAGCTTCAGCTACTTTCTAATCGAAGACAGTTCCTTGACCTTATTTTCTTGTATAAGTTGGTAAATGGCGTCATTGATAGTTCTTATTTACTAGCCAAATTAAATTTTAGTACCCCATTGAAGTCAAAAAGGCCGTCGTCTTTTATACCATTCGTAGAAAAGAGCACACGTTCTCCTCAAGCGCGCTATTCTCCGATTTATAGATTGATGTTGAGTTATAAATAAAAATGATAACAAATGTAAAGCAACATGGACCATTATCAAAAACGAAATATGTTACCCATATGACAAGAAAAATATAGAAAAAATTATAGCTAATAATAAAGTTCTTACGAATCCTGTAGATATAGCTTCTGCTTTTAACAATCATTTTATTGATTTGACCTGTGAATCAACAACACACACTACAGCGAAAAATGTAACTATTAACAGCGCGAATGTCAACTCTATGTTTCTTAGACCTATGACTGAAAATGAGGTTACAAGGGAAATAATGCTATTAAAAAATACTAGCTCTGAAGGCTACGATGACATAAACACAAAAATTATTAAAAAATGTATAATCGAATTAATTGAAATCTTGACATATTTAATTAATTTTTCATTTTCTTGTGGAATCTTTCCAGATGCATTGAAACTATCAATAGTTAAGCCACTGTTTAAAAAAGGAGAGAAATGTGGTATTAATAATTATCGACCTATAACCCTAATATCCGTTATATCAAAAATATATGAAAAATGCATGTATAAAAGACTTATTGAATTTTGTAATAAATATCACATTATATCAAACGAACAGTACGGCTTTCAAAAAGATAAATCTACAACTTTGGCAATTTTTTCACTCATAAAAATAGTACTTTCAAATATCAATAATAATAATTTTACCACGGGACTATTTTTTGACCTATCTAAAGCCTTTGGCCTAGTTTCACATGACCTATTGTTACAGAAATTGGAAAAAATTGGAATTAGAGGATCACCACTTCAATGGATTACATCATATCTTTATAATAGGCAACAATGTGTTATTGTTACTAAAGCAGATGTAAATGGGGACATAATAACGTACTCGTCCGAATACCGAAATAAATATGGCGTTCCACAGGGAAGTGTTCTCGGTCCAAATCTGTTTTTATTGTACTTAAATGACATTGTCAATATGACGAATCATAAATGTATTCTATTTGCTGATGACATTTCCATAATCGTGACTTCCAATAAAAAAAAATAATATGAGTGACCACGAAGCTGACATAAATAATACAATAGATACTTTAATTAATGGGGTTGACATACATAATTTAAAAATTAATTTAGACAAATCTTTATATATACAATTTAATAAATGCACTAATAATAAACATAATCTTAAACTTAACATTCCAAAAATAAAAGCAGCTAGTCATACGAAATTTTTAGGTTTAATTATAGATGACGATATAAATTGGAAACCACATGTAAACGATGTCTCTATCAAAATAAATAAATTCGTGTATGCACTTAAACAAATAAAAAACATAACAAATATAAAAACCGCTGTCATGTCCTACCATGCATACGTAGAATCTTTACTGCGGTATGGTCTTATAATGTGGGGCAACAGCACTGATCAAAGTAAAGCATTTGTCGCGCAAAAAAAATGCATTAGAGCTATATGTGGGCTAAAACCGAATGAATCGTGTCGACCAGTGTTTAAAAAACTTGGCTTATTACCACTACCATCACTTTATATCTATGAAGTATGTATGTTTGTACAGAAGCACAAAACGTTGTTTACAACGATAGATGATGTAAATCCCCGCAGTCGTCGAGATCCATATAGACTTATACTAAACGATAATCCTAGAATAAGAAAATATAATAAAAGTTGTTTATTTATATGTGTTCAGTTATATAATAAGATACCTAATTACTTAAAAATATTAAATACAAGATCATTTAAATTAAAACCATATCAGTGGCTAAATAATTGTAATTTCTATAGTGTTAAGGATTTTAGTAGCCAAAAATATTAATGTAAAAAAAAAATTTTGCATGCTATGAATAACCGTAGCAAAACATGCTGATCTGAAACGTTTTGTAAAATCTATTATATACCATGTTTTATGCAAATAAAATATTATTATTATAATTATTATAATGCTGTATATAAATTATCACATAAGAATTGTATTAGTACCATAATGATTACTGATAATAAACATAAAGATAGAAAAGTTGATATTGACATATTTTCAGATAATCTTTGGAAATTTAAACGTTTTTTTTTTATAGGATAAGGGTGACAAACGAGCACACAGTCCACCTGATGGTAAGTGGTTGCTGCGGCCCATAGACATCTACATCTATCCTCGTTTGCGAATCAAAATGCAGATGCGTTGTCACCCGTGAGGACTAAGATGGAATGCCTCATTTCCAGTAAAAAGGGCCTCCGGCCACCTGCACTCACCAAGCGAAACGCAGAGGTAAACCTCTACTTCACGCTGGTATTCTGTGAGGTCGTGGTACCACCCCGGTTCAAGCCGGCCCATCCGTGCGACAGCAAAAGCTGCCGCGTGGCTCTACCATTATTGCTTATTGATTTATTACATTTATATTCCTCAAATAATTGTAATTCACAGTAAAATTAAATTATTTTTCTTACAAGTAAAATAAAAGCTAAACTGTGATTAAGAAATAATTGTATATTATAATTATATATAACTAAATTCTGATATATTTATTGATCACTTAATTCTTGTATTCAATTTAATTCACTGCATATGTTTACTTGTGTCTATTTTTTTAAGAAATGTGTGTAACACCTGTAATTAAGTCAACACTTAGTTTTTATGACTTTTTGCAAAAATATTATGCTTTTGTTAGTTTATGTCTTGTTGGTGTTAAATAAATAATAAAATAAATAAATTGCTGGGAACATGTGGAAGTGAAGAATTTTTTTATATTACGCAAATAAAAAAGAGGATTAATTAAATGTCACCTCCTTGAATACAAAATTATTCAAAGAAATATAAGCTTAAAACATTATACATATATGTAAAAAAAAAATTACAAGATTATTTATAAAAATAATATTGTGTTAAAGTGGTTTAACTTGTTCTTTAGTCTAGAGAGAGATTACCCAATAAGATATCAACAGGAATGAAACAACGTAACGCACTACACATCAACTCGCGTACTTACGTTTCGAGCATATCGTAATACGTGCCGATCACATTTACACAAGGTTTGTAATATAATTCTGGATGTCATTACATGACGTCTCGCACCTTTGACGTTAATAACATCATTTTTTAATTGATCACTTGAGACATCTCTCTATACAGGTCAAAGTCAATGCAATAGTGGTTTTTATACCAATAATTATAAAATTGACGTAGCTAAACAAAGACAAATAAATAAAAACCATATAAACGTTACGCGATATAAAATGTAACATAGAACAACTCAACTAAGAACATATTTAAAATAAACTTTAAACTCGTAAAATAACTCCAAAAATATATAATATACAATAAAATATAACCTTTACTAATTCACTTAAGTGGCAACTAAATACAACGATTTTATCATGCACACTGTTGACCACATGTAAAGTTCTACTTACAGGCGCTTTTATCGGGAGATTAGTTCGTGCTGAAGGCACGGCGAGAAGTGGTGGACGCCTCCTTCTCGTCACGTAGCGGGCTGACACACATAGATTCTCGATCTGACATAAACGATATAGTATACCTCTCCTAATCGCCTCTTACGTTAAAGATAATCTTACGCATTTCTTAGTACAAATAAATGATTACCAATATGTAGCAAACGCGTCATCATACTATCATGTTGTTTTTATGTAAGGTTGACAAACGAATACACAGTCCATCTGATGATATGTGGGTGCTGTGGCCCATAGACATCTACATCTGTCTTCGATTAAGAATCAAAATTCACATGAGTTGTCACACCTGAGATGGAATGCCTCCTTTCCAGTAAAAAAACCAGCCAAGTGCGAGTCGGATTCGCGCATTCCGTAACATTGTAAAACAAGTTTCCAGTAGAGGAGCTCCTTTAATTTTAATATATTTAATTTTTAATTATTTGGGTACGGAACCCTAAAAACTGTCTGCGGTCTCCTAAACTCACCACACAAAATATAGCAGCATTGAGCTGCTATCTTACGCTGGCATTTTGTGAGAGCATGGTCCTTCCCCGGTCGTGCTACAACTACAGAAATGCAGCGTGGCTCTATCACGTAGAATTAGTAATGGTTGTACCGGCAGAGATAATCTCTAATATTCAACTGTTGTAAAACAATAACCTGGAAATACCAGGCAACACATTGTTTTCCAGATTATGAATTCTGTTTACGACATTTAGGTTCGTTGCATCTGTTTTCGCTCAAACCCAAGTGTCAACGCGCCCACGACGCCTTGTCTTTATAAAACTATTTAATGAAGCTCTTTGAGTAAACTTAATGAGATACAACTTAAATAAAGGAGGCAAGGAATTTATGCCCTCATAATTAACCACATTAATCAAATTAGGACCGTTCTGTTTGAGAAACAAACAATGTTAATACATTTCGTATTATCTTAGCAATAGAATAGAATAAATTATTCAATATGGATTTTCGAAACCCTCTCAGAATAGAGAGAAGGCCTGTGCCCAGGAGTAAGAAATATTATAGGCTGTATCTTTATTATGAGTTCATAAATAATACATATTGATTTTCTTTTCAATTACCAACAATCATGTGCACGTTATTTTCAGTTTTACACGATCCGTTTGTTCCTGAATATCTGAAATGCAAATTTCAGTATCAAGGTGTAACCCATAATCATTGTCTCCGTTCTACGGAAAAATCTAACCACCATGTTCCCCTCTGTCACACTAGCTTTTTATACAAATCTTTTACTCCTCATGCGGTAAGATTATGGAACGAGTTACCGGGCAGCCACGAGCAAGGCATCGTTCAAACGCTTGCTCTGGAATCACTGACGTTGCAGGAGTAGTTTGTGGATTTCTATTTAATTTTTACATTTATTGTTGAAGTTTGAACAATAAATATAAAAATTATATATATACACCATATGTATTATGTAGACATAGACATTATTTACTTAGCTGTTTGCACTTTGCACCCACAATATTTTCTCTGCTAGCCTGGAGGTAGACTGGTAGAGAACGCCCTGTTGCATTAAGTCCGCCTTTTTGTACTTGGTGTGCAAATAAAGCATAAATAAATAAATAATGCAATTATAGTATGTAATTCAATCAAATATTTGTAGTTATATGGAATTATAAGAACTAGATAATGTCGTCTTGTTGTAATAGCAGTACCTGTGGGCACAGATAAGGTGCGAATCACGGACTTAAAAAGTCGTGGGTTTGAATTCACAATTGGACTACTTTCGTAGACTACTCTCAAGTTTCCCTGGAGTGGTTATCAAAATATTGGTAATTTTAAATAGCATTCTAATAATTAAAAACCGGTGGTATACCATCTTGTATATACCGTTACCGTTACAGCGTATCAAAAGTCCACTGCTGAATATAAGAGTAGGGTGCTGCGCATTTTAAAAAAATCTGGTGGAAATAGACTTAGAAATATTTTAGAAAATTATTTAAATTATTCTTATGCTACAATAGAGCCGTGTTAGGTGCGGGGCTAAGCACTCACTGTAAATTTCACAGTACGCGAGAACCCGGGTTTGATCCCCGCCGGCATTAATGAATTTCGTAATTGCAATTTTAAGTGCTGATTTATCACGTGCTTAGTGGTGAAGGAAAACATCTTGAAACCTGCATGTTTGAGAAATAAGAAAAAATATTTCGAAGATATGTAAAGGTCATAACATGGATTGGGACAGCGCGGCGGACATTTCCTTACCCTAAACCCCTATCAGAAATGAGGGGAGGCTTGTGCCCAGCAGTGGGACGTATACATGCTATAACTTTAACTATTTTTAATACTACTATTTAAAAATCCGTACAAAAGTTAAATCAATTATGTAATTTTTTTTGTCGAGAGCCAAACGGCCATGTTATGTTGTTTTAGCATGTTTAAATAATATTAGTTTTAGGATAAATAATTACCAGATAAACAGAATTTTATCATCAGAGTAGATTTCGGCAGTATGATATCGATTTCTAGTTCCAGTTCTAACGACATATTGGTAAACTAGTTTCAAAATTGATAAGATAAGATAAGATATTTTATTTACTAAATCATGTGTGAA
>JAVANC010000026.1:53534200-53621700 GCA_033319125.1 Parnassius glacialis
GTAACGGGCAAAGATCGGATAATATTCATCCGATCTTCACTCACGCGGGGAATCATCGGATCTCGGCCTACAGCGATCTTAGCTTTGCATGGACCAGCTTTATCTAGCTATAACTTCATAAAACTTAGTATTCACACAAAATAATAACAAAAGAAGCCATATTCTCGCTAAAAATCGTAATTAAAAGTGATAGGGGAAAGATCGGATGGACAAAAATAATACAAAAAATTACATTGTTTTATAAAATGCCGCGCAGCACAGGTCCCACTTGCCGGAGTGACTGGCGAGAACTGAGGAACTGAGGATGAAAATGCGTCGTGTAGCACATGTTAGCATTTCAAAATATAGGATAATTCACCGGGAATTTGATTCCTACGGTCTTGCCCATCACCGATCTTACCCCAACGCACCTTAACACACATAAAAAAAACCGGCCAAGTGCGAGTCGGACTCGCGCACCGAGGGTTCCGAACAAATCCGTAGGTTAAAATTATTAAAAATATTTTTATTATATGATGTAACTAAAAATTTATGCTTTTCGCAATTTTTCCTTTATCTGTGCTATAATAAGTTGCTTCGTGCCAAATATTAAGATTCTCAGTTCACGGGAAGTACCCTGTAGGTTTTGACTTTTGATTCCCTTGCGAATATCGAAAATTTGCGGGCATAAACGGCTGTATCTTTTGATTGCGTTGGCTTAGAAGTTTGATATTTTCACAGCCCCAAGGGACAGTAGACTTGAGTATTTGATATACATTTCAGCTTGATACCTCTATACGTTCCTGAGAAAAAGGTCTTGACAGACAGACAGACAGACAGACAGACAGACAGACAGGCAGACAGACAGACAACAAAGTGATCCTATAAGGGTTTCGTTTTTTCCTTTTGAGGTACGGAACCCTAAAAAACATACACACGAATTGAGTACCGTCTCCTTTTTGGAAGTCGGCAGAAAAGAAGCAACTCGTTGTTAATACCAAACTTGTATTCAAGCCAACGTCAGCGCCCCTAATTTTATCGTACGTGACGCGACAGCCCGGGGATATCGTAATCTAAGCCTTCTTTGTTATACGCGATTAGTGGGAGAGCGAAAATGTAAAAAATAAAAGTTCAAAATGAGATCTGAGTATACTACAATAAAAAAAACAATAATATGAGAGATAAATCTTAGTTAGCTCCTCAGTAGCTAGTGACAGTGAGTGATAGTGAGATATATATATATATATATATATATATATATATATATATATATAATATATATATATATATATATATAATATATATATATATATATAGTATTTGTATGATACAGAGTTACCATTTACACCGATCAAACACCATCATATCATAGACAAGTTGCAAGTATTTCATTGCAAATTGTGTATCAGACTAGTCCAAATACAGAAAAAAAAACATGTTATAATGTTTTTACTGTATCTGTGCACATTGGAAAACACATTACAATACAAGTAGAAAAGAAATACAAAAACAAAAGACACGTTCCAAACCTTTGAAATAGGAAAATATATTTGACAGTTTTCTGCAAGTTTTGTATTATATACAACTTTTCTAACAACTTGTTATAAATGAAAACAGGGGATACGATATGTAAGATGTTTTATACGTTTTTGTAAATGTGGAGTAATACTGAACGCTTGTAAAGATGGCGATAATGGTTAAATTTATTTAATTCTTTTAAACACTTCGTTAAAAATAATTCTAATAATTTTAATGATAAAAATATATAATTTTCTTTTTATTTAAGCACCTAGATACTTAGTTGATATTGTAATATAAGTGTTAGTTTTAACGAGTTGAATGATTTCGTTTCTTAAACCTAAATAAATAACACATGCTATTAGAAAAATATGTTATTCGTTATCTCGTTAAGAATAAAATAATAAACAATACTAAATTGTGAATACACAATTAATTCAAAATAGTGGCACCATTTTGAAGTAATCCTCTTTATTCAGCTGTTTTAGTTAACGCACCATTTTTTATTGTTAAAAAGCCGGTGACAACTTTGGCTAATATCAATACTTCGAGACAATCTATGGGTAACCTTTGTACAGCGGTGTGAGCGTTGGTAAGTTGTAATAAAACCAATAAAGTCCATACAGTCATAAATCACTGAAGTTAGGGAAGAATTGCCATAAGTTATAAGGACTGACAGAGTATACCTTAGGGATAAAACATTATATTTATGGTATATCACATCAGGTTTTGTTTAAAAACAGACAAATTCAACAAACTCGCAGCGTGATTGCCTCTCATATTTAATACACAGCCATATTCCATTCAATTTCAGTTGTAAAACCAGTTAGCCGCAAAGAGACGAAAGTGATTTTGGTCTGAGCCAGGATCCGAACCCGGTACTTCATGATCAGCAGTCGCGCTTACGACTCCTAGACAAACGAGGCAAACCATCAGGAATCGGATCCTAAAGCATAGCCATGAACCAATTGACTTGACAAAACAAATACGAGTACATTACGTGTTTATGATCTCAGCTGAACAAATAGACCAGAGGAATTACATGATCTCTACTACACTCACTAGACAAGCTGATTCAGCAGACGTCGTTCTCAGTGCCTGCAACCTTATATCCGTAAGCGATATCTACATACACCTAGTGGCCCTCCTCTAAATGGAGGTGATCATAGATACTGGTAACTCAGGATTTGGCTTTATGACATTCCTTAGGGTAGGCCTATGTACAACAGTGTAATAATGATGATGACACGATTATATAATGCGGGCAGCGTCAAAGACATGCATGCTATATATCTGGTACTGAGATCACAGTCCCAAGCCATCCTCTTTTCTATTTTTGGTTTCATCTGATAATGATAGTTGCAAAACACTTAAACTATCTTCAAGAAATGCCACGGATCCACGGGAGTAATTCATAGCACAGCGAGATAGTTTAAAATTTAAATAAAATTTTCTTAAAACTCAACTCAATCTGACTTAGCTTGTAAACAACTTTCTACATTCCAATGTTATAAATGGTTTTTGTTGTTGCTGAATAAATACAACATAATTTGCGCAAATATAATATTTATCAAAGCGTATACACGTTACAAATGAATTGTTGTACTAGAGTCCTAAAATAGGATTAATCCTGTATCTTACCTTCTTCTTAATATCAGTACCTTCCCATACAATTATATAATATTAAATTTTAACGCGATTTTAGGTTATGTAAGTAAGTATTTAGCCCCCGTGTAGTGGCGGGTAAGAATACTCACTACCCCATATCTTCCGGTGGGCGTCGTAAGAGGTGACAGAGGGGAGACAGTAGATGGGCAGCAACATCTTTCTGATAACAGAAAAAAAATGCGTTGACAAACTGCTCGCCAAGCTTCGCAACAATGGCAATATAACCCCCCAAGATTAAAGTAACGAAGAGACGGCCCCTGGTCCCCGATGGCCCCGCTATTCCTGGCCACGGTGGCGACAATGGTAACGGCGGGGCAGGGGTTGCTAAGAATCTCCGGTGGAGGTTCCGTTACCACCTAAGACGACTTGACCTGGCAAATATAACGCTATCACCAGGAGGGCGACCATCTGTCCCAAGGAGGTATCGGGTTTATCGTCCACAAGTCTCTCGTTAACAACGTTGTAAAGATTGAGAGTGTGTCGACGAGTGTTGCGTATCTTATACTCAGAATCATCAAACGGTATTCGATGAAGGTCATACAGGTTTACGCACCAACCTCGGCACCTCCCGATAAGAAGGTGGAGGAAATGTATGAGGATATATCTAGAGCCATGTATTCCTCCAAAATCCACTATATGGTGTTAATGGGAGACTTCAGAAAAAATCTTTTATATATTAAATAAATAAAATTGACTTGGTAATCGCACTAAACAATCTAATTTAATATAATATGTATTACTTGAGAGATACATTGTGTTTTCATGCGATGGCCAAGTCAATCTATTTATTTAAAATATAAAAGATTTTTTAGTATTGATGTGGTCACTATAAGATTTTTTTTAGGTTAACTAATTACGGAATAACTTAAGACAGAAGGACCCTTAAGTAAGGACTGAATAAATTAACGGATTGGTATTACACGGATCTCACAACTTTTTACGGTAGAAGAACTGAGTTGCAAGATTTGTTTTTTTTTACAAGTTATGTTTTTGATGGCATTATGCTTTCTTCAAGTCAGTGCGTTTTACAATCTTCAGCTACATCGACACTTACCATCAGGTGGGATTGTAATAAAACACTGATTTGCTAATTTGAATTGAAAAGTTCATATCTTCTTTCATTAAATTGCGCAAACTAAGATTTTTTTTGAAACGTTAAGCACCTTGCCGTATAATATTTTGTGACCTCAGCAAAGTTGCAATGTAAAATTACATTGCATCTTTGCTGAGGTTATAAAATTTTATACTTGTAGATGCAATGCTGCAGCTATAATATTACAGCTCAAATGGACTAGGACGACGCTTTCATAGAATACCACTGTGAAATAGCAGCAAAATATCGTTGTGTTTCGTATGGTGAGTGTGGAAAAAACGAACACCGTTTTTACGAGGTACTACGCATTCCATATTAGTCGTCGGGGGTATCAATGCATCTGTATTTTGATTCTTAATCAAGCATAGATGAAGATGTCTATGAGCTTGTGTGTTCGCTTGTCACCTGTATTCGAAATAAACTGAAAATATTGGCTAAAATATTATTTAGACTTCCGTACCTCAAAACGGAACATTTATAATATCATACTTTGTCGTCCGTCTGTCTGATTGTCAAGGTATATTTACTTAGGAACCAGTAAAAGTATCAAATTGCATAATATATATATATATATATATATATATATATATATATATATATATATAATTCTTATGTAAAACTATTTGAGGTTATTTTTTAAATAAAGAGGAAAGAATGATAACACAATTTTTGTTATTCACACACAAAAAGAAAATTAACAAAATTAATGCTAGAACAATCTTACACGTATAACGGGCCCCACGCAAAAGAAGAGCGATCGCGTCGCGCGCACTGTTTTTATACCATTAGGGCTTGCAGGGGAAGGGAGACTTCTATCTTCTACTACACGGCCTCTCCTGACAGGAGACCGTCCTCGGGCTCACTTTTTCTTTAAATATCGGCCTCATCACAGGGGCATGGAGAGTGCAGGCACTGCGTCGATCACAGGTGACGCGCTCGGTGATAGCTCGTCGTTGTCGCTTGTGATGCAGGCTCTGGGTGTCGGCGCGGAGGGTCTCTCTATTCTCGACGTTCCTGTCTGCTGCTCTTTCCTCTTCCTGCCCCAAGCCTTCAGCGTCAAGTGGCTAAGGTCTTGGAGACTGTCCTTTTACAAATTGAGACTCCTCGGCAGTGGACTCTTCGCCTTAAATGTCTGCGTCTGTCAACAAGATATACCACAACTATTATGTTAACGAAAACATTATCTCTTCGTTACAACATATCGCCTGAGCAAGTCATAGGCACTACGTTCGCATAACTTAACAAAATAACTGAGTAAGTCATAGGCACAACGTTAGCATAACTTAACAAAATAACTGAGTAAGTCAAAGGAACAACGTTAGCATAACTTAACAAAATAATAACCGATTAAGTCATAGGCACTCCGTTAGCATAACTTAACATCTACTTAAGTCATAGGCACGACGTTAGCATAACTCAACATCTACTTAAGTCATAGGCACGACGTTAGCATAACTTAAGCTAGACGCGACAGAGGCACAACATTAGCTTGTCCGCCTTCTACTTTTGAGAAAGAGGCACAACGTTAGCGTATCTCAATATTACTCTATCAGAAATGAAGCACTACGTTACTATTTCTGACACGTGTAACTACTGACCCTCAAAGGAAAGCATGGGGCAACCACACACCTCGAATGTAGGTTAAAGTAACGATACTGGCTTAATTATTAATGTAACTTTCCCGCCTCGGCCCTTTCTGACCATGAATTTTCAAATCTTTACCAATCGTTATTCTATAGCAGATAATTTATCCAGCTGGCGGGTATTTCATACAGACTAAACTTGCATAATTTTTTCTGAGGGAACACTGCGCATACGGCGCAGATCGTACTATACTCTGAAGACACAGGCCAACCAGATAAACGGCGCACCAGCGCAGCGAGCTGTCTCGGCGCACTAGCGCCAGCGAGCTGTCTCGGCGCACCAGCGCCAGCGAGCTGTCTCCGCGCACCAGCGCCAGCGAGCTGTCTCGCCGCATCAACGCCAGCAAGCCGCTGCGCTGCATCAGCGCCAGCAAGCCACTGCGCTACACTCGCACCAGCAAGCTGTCCAAACTTCAACATTTTAGGCATAGGCACCAAGTTTGCGTACCTCACAGTGGCTGTTAACATAAGCACAAAGTTAGCGTTAACTAGTAACCTGAAATTTTTCAGGTACTAGTTAACGTTCATATTGGTTTTTACTCAAGGTGGTATTAATGTAAAATTTGAAGTACACAACAGTAAAAGCAAAGGACATTGAAATATCTACGTCAGATAAGCATGTACTTATGTATATACGACACAGGTCTCGCAAAATAGTATTCAAAATAATCTAGGTGTGAACCGTTTTAGATGCATGAAACAAATAAATAATCTGCATTGCAAAATTAAAAATTAAAACAAAAGAAGACAAATGTATTGCGAACCATAAAATTTGAGGCTTCGAAAGTTCACCACACATTCTCTTAAAAACGGCAACTATGGACTATGGTGCTATGGACATGGCACTCACAAATCATTGCACACATTGCAAAAACGGCAACTATGTGGAGAGACTGATCTTACCACATATTCCAAAGGGAAGTAGACAACTGCGCAAGATCTTCGCATTGCCAAAGGCAACTGCATGCAGAGGCGTAGGCCACTACACACATTGCAAATATAAAAATCAACTGTATGCAGATATCACACATTTTAATATAAAAAAGGGCAACTGGTGTAAAATACGACACACTGCAAACGACATCACACAAATTGCAATAGTCATTAAGTCGTCTCGGTCAGATAGATATCCACGTGACATGGCTCACCACTCGCAAGCTGAGCAAGCGTCAGACGTCTATTTACCGCGCCAAAGCATCATGTGGTCGCAGAAGCCCGAGTCGTACCGCCGCAAGATCCGCCAAGACACAGCAGGTAGCAGCGGCGTAGCCTCAATCATACCAAGGCTCGGCCACACCAATGTCCAAATGGCTGTCGGACTATTTGGAGTAAACTGTAACACTTATCAACACATTAGAATACAAACAGGCTATTTATTTTTTCAATTCATAGCAGGTTAAAGTTAATCCTTTGTTTGATATATCGCTTAAACATTTCGAACTTTAAGATTTATGTGCTACCTTATTTCGTGGGCTACGTATTTCATATCATTTCACAAAAAATCAAAACTAGACATTCATCAATTACAACAAAACTCGAACAAGTTAAGTTTTCACTGGATGCAAAGTAAAACTCATTTAGTAACACCTCTTTTCAATATTTATTTCAAAATTTATTAACATGCTTGGGTACGTTAAGAAACAATGAAAGTCCTCGCGGGTACTTTTAATATAAATCGAACAACAATATTTTACTTTTAGATTAAAACATTTCACTTTATACTTTTACTTAACACTTTAATAATACATCAATGTCGAAAATAGGACAGCAAATTTTATTACGAATTTAACATAAAAACAAAGGCTTCTTTAAATATTCATAGTGTCCCTCGGGCGTGACAAGCCCCGTAAGAGGGACCAATTCTTTTTCCAGCGGGATCTGGTGAAATCCTGTTGCCATATCAAGGCTTGTAAAATACTTATTTTGTCCTAATCGATCGATGTGATCATCGATCCTCGGTAACGGGAACCGATCCTTGACGTAACTTGCATTGAGTTTACGAAATCTACATGCGTCCGATCCGTCTTTCTTTGTTAAAAAGAAGGATGGGACTCGAATATTCGGACTGACTCTTGGATAATCTTTTTTTCTGACAGATCTTTAATTATGTCCCGAACGCGAAGGATTTCAGCAAAAGCAAGACGGTGTGGTCTATAGTTAATTGGAGTATAGTTGCTTAATTTATTCGACATGTTACCGGTTTTTACAGTAGACGAAGCAATTCCCGATATAAAACACTCTGCAAATTCATCTGGGGGCACGGCAGTGCCCCCGCCAAGTCGAGCAAAAAAGCGGCACGGCCGTACCATCCTTTTCTCGAAGCAGTTCAGGCCATTTCTGAAACCCTATAACTTCGGTATGGATAAAACTAAAAGCCTGAATTTTTACTAACCAAGAGTAGGCATTGTATAGACTCAGTATACTTCAAATTTCATTAAATTTGAACAAGTAGTTTAAGAATTATAACTAGTCAAAATTTCTTAATTTTGTCACTCACTGACTGACCGATCATCAAAACTCTGAGGCACTTCTAGCAGACATAGAAACTACAAATTTGGAATACAATTAATGTTTATTATATAAATCAAGGAAAAATTAAAATATTTTATAATTTTAGTCCAGTTTTCGAGATACACCAACTGCATAAATAACTTTGTAATCCCATATAAACATATAGTATTACAAAGTTACATTTGCAGTGAATGAATCAGTGTACCTATATATGTATAATGGAATAATAGGTGTAAATAGCTACCTAGATATAACTATTTACAAAAAGAAATGAGATGCCATCAAAAACATAACTTGTAAAAAAAGCCAAGTCTCGCAACTCAGTTCTTCTACCGTAAAAAGTCGTGAGATCCACGTAATACCAAGTCGGTTAATTTATTCAGTCCATAGATTGATACATAGATTGACTTGGCAATCGCATGAAAACATAATATATCTCACAAGTAATACATATTGTATTAAATTAGATTGTTTAGTTAATTTTTAATTAATTTTTAGTTAATTATAGTTTAATTATATAATATATATATATATATATATATATATATATATATATATATATATATATATATATATATAATTTTTTGAGTTAGATTTTAATGGATGAACTATCTAAATGTATAATTAGGCGTATAAGGAACCCTCACGGAAATAGTTTTATTAGCATTTGTCCGTTACTTAGAAGTTACTTCTGCATTTTCTTGTTAATTTTAAATTTCTCATTAATAGTTGAGGCTTTATGCACAAATTACACATAGACAAATATCCAAACTTAGAAAAATCATTTCTAGTCCATACGGCCTTCTGCATTGCAAGTAAACCACTTTATTAAGTATTAATTTGTCACACATCACATTTTATTCATCGGTATATGGTGAAGGAAAATATGACGGAGAAACCAGCATATTTGGATGTAAACATATTTTAAAGACTTTACAATATCGTGATAATAAACGATCTAACATTCCACAAGACGATTACAACACGCGTGTGGAAAGTTTGCAGATGAAAACTCTCGCCCGCTTCGATCGACGACATATCATCGCATACTTTCTGTTTGCGGGTTGTAGTTACTGCAGTCCATTGAACATTTATTTAATAAAATCTTTTAGTGACTTATGTACTTACAGCTTACCTCATGGTAAAGTGACTTCTGCAGCCCACAAACACTTGCAACAAACTTCAAACAAAGAAGCCTTTGAAGGCTAAGATGAAATGTCTTACACTCTGTTTCTATACTGGTTCTTTTATCGTGAATACTTGACCTAAATATAATAATCGGATACCTTTTGTGTAACTTTGTTGTTGGTACGTGCTCAAAACCCGTGAGAATTGAACGACATCTCTCGAATTCCCGTAAGTGCGAGTATGTTAATAAATGTATGGAAATCGTTTTGCAAAAAGATTCAGCGACGTGAAGCAGAATTTTTTATGTTCTTATATTGAAGTTATATACAACTTTATTTGTTGTAAAATGCTTAAATAATTTTATACGTATCGCATCACATTCCATAAGAGCCAAATTTCAAACCTCAGATAAAAGTAGTTCATAGGAAAAAATACAACAATAACGTTTTTTCGACTGTTTAACTTTTACATTTACTTAAGTTTTTGTAACTTATATCTGAAGATTTTTCGGTTCTAAGTAATAGACAATAATTAGAAGTAGCAAATGTTCAATTTCAATTTACTTTCATTCATTTCACATACATTCAACTCATTTCTATTTTGTCCTTTAGTCGCGTACAATATATTACAAGCTTTTGTTTAAACTTAAACCTTTTAAATAAACTTAAATATTTTAACCCTCTCTTTCAACCGATCTCTTAAAGAATTTAATTCTTCATTATCAGCCCGTAAAACGGCTTTCAGATGAAGAGAGAATTTAAAGTGTGATGCGTGTTAGTTTTTAGTCAGTGCCATGTTAAATCATACTTAAACAGTGGTAGAGCCACGCGGCAGCTTTTGTTGTCGCACGGATGGGCCGGCTCGAACCAGGGTGGTACCACGACCTCACAAAAAACTAGCGTGAAGTAGAGGTTTATCTCTGCGTATCGCTTGGTGAGTGCAGGTGGCCGGAGGCTCTTTTTACTGGAAATGTGGCATTCCATCTTAGTCCTCACGGGTGACAACGCATCTACATTTTGATTTGTAATAGAGGATAGATGTAGATGTCTATGGGCCGCAGCAACCACTTACCATCAGGTGGACTGTGTGCTCGTTTGTCACCCTTATCCTATATATAAAAAAGTATTATTTATGTAATGTATGTATTATAGTGTATTATAATTTATATATTGTATTTAATCTAAAATAAATTTAAATGGGTCTAAAGGAATCTATTTTAGTGTATTAAATAATAATTAGTACTTTTGTGCGAAATCACTGTAAGATTGTTGTGTGTAAATAAATAAATAAGAATCTTATTTCTATTAAATATATTATATATGTATATACTATCAAACACATTTCGTATATAAATAAAACTCTACAGATCTTGTATCAAGTAACATTAAGCTTTGTATATACAAAGTATTGCAATAAAGTTGACGGTGTCACCGCGGAAGAATGTTTAATCAGGGACTGAGCAAACATCGTATCGGCAGCGCTGTTTGACGACGGCTTCATTACGCGCGCTTTGCATTACACCTTTTCATCACACACTCTACTTAATATTGACTTTATTAAATTGCTTTGATTAAATTAAACAAAAGTAAACTATCATATTCACTATTTTATCTCGTTTATTTCAAGTTACTTAAAGCTACGAGTAGCTCTGCAACTTCGATCGCGTGGGTAAATGCCGATTCTTAAAATTCTTTTACCATTGAAAGGCTACTCTATCCTTGAGCAAGTCCAAAGCTTTCAGTCAAACGTTTTGGGAATAATTTCATTCTAAGTACCGCTAAGGAGTGGAATTCTCTAAGTCAAGAGTGACTCAATTACTTTTAGGCAAAAGTGCTCCATCGTCGTCTGCATCATCGCTTACCATCAAGTGAGATAGTGGTCAAACGCGAGCTATTATAATAAAAAATGATACATACTTAGTATGGATTATCAAATCTTAAATTAACTCAAAGCTTCTGTGTGTACTATATTTGCTGTCTTGTTAGGTATCTAGTAGCAGAATATATTCATTATCAGAACATCACACTAAGAACAATGCAACATATAAGTGACCATGAGAAAAGCACTCTTTTCCGACGTCCACCAGCGAGAAATTTTGTCCCTGGAACTTATTTATCATGAGGGCAAACGATACTTTAACATGGAACTGAAGCCGCTTAAAATGTATAGGTAGGTCTGTCAGTATATGAAAAGCTCATTGCCATTTTAGCTTAGAAATACGGCAGACTATGTCAGGTTCTTTTATGCGAAATTCTTCATTACGAACTTTATCAATTTCATTTCCCTTTTCATACCGCGTTAAGCGATTTTGAGCTTATAGTATATCCGTGTCGCCAGTGTCCACGTTTCGACATTACATATGTGTACGGGTAAGATGCGCTGGTTGTAGCTTAATTGAATCCATGTATCGGCTTCCTTCTCGAAGTTATTCTTACGTTATTGCAATATCTTCTCGACATAGATATATTCCTGGATAACTTCGAGAATTTGACAATCGACAATAATTGTAACTGGCATGATGTGACCGTTGAACAGAATTTTCTTCAAAATTAGATTCATTCATCAACCACTACTATTACAGCCTAACAAAAGTTCACTATTGAACATAAGCCGCTCCTAAGTTAGCAACCGCATTTTTTGTTTTTAATTAGCTGTTGTAAGGAAGATGTTGCTGCTGCCTTCTGGTTCAGATTTCCTATATCGCCTCTTATGATACTCACGGGCTAGTGAATATTCTTACATTGCCACTATTTGGTTCAATTATCAACACATTGGGAGGTTTTATTCTGATCTTCAATGTGTCAAGCTCTAGCAGCAATTTTGCCACAAAAATTATATAACATTCACACACTAATCTCTTCACTAGAAATAAAAATTACCGTCGATAATATGACGCGTGATCTTAATTTTAACGAGGAATCATTAAGAGGAATATACTCCGTAATGGCTAACCATTAACTCAAAGTTCAAATAATTAAGTTCTTTCTGCAGATGGTGCAGAACTTCAACACTAAGGTTGGCAATTGGAGAAGAGGTTGGTAAATTTCCCCTTACACCTTTATTACTTAGTATATAGTTTTTTTTATTTCTATAATGAATTGTAAAAAAGAATCAACTAAACAAAATTTATTGCCAACTTAACAACCCTCGTTAACTTAAATAAATTCAAGACTACAGTACGATAAGAAACGTCATGTATCTAATACGCACACAGATACGTAAATGTCTTAAGTAATTCGTGATGGTACGTGACACATATTTAATAAAAGTGTATGAGGTTACATAATTCTCCGAATGTGGCTTGCGCTTTTTAAACCCCGACGCAAAAAGAGGGGTGTTATAAGATTGACCGTTATGTGCGTCTGTCTGTTTGTGGCACTATAGCTCTCAAACGGGTAAACCGATTTGGGTGCGGTTTTTTTTATTTAAAAGCAGGTTTTATAGCAATGGTTCTTATAATATGTTTTTAACTAAATTTGTTTTGCTGTTTCAACCGTTTGCGTGTTTTGTAAAGCTGCGGTAGGGTTGCATTCGGGGGTTTTTATAATTTCCAATTTAAGTTATTAAGTAGCCATAGATAGATAAAAAAAGAGCAATTTGATGCAAAATAAAAATAAATGCGTGAATGTCGTAGAACACTAGTTTGGAACATAGTTCCTTGCGTAGTATATTATTATTGATAAACGTAGGTATTATATTTTTGATTAACAAATACAAATAAATGAATTACTAGCGTCTATTAAAATGAAGCGTCATTTGAAATAAAATAATATTTAATTCATGGTAAGATAAGAAAAGTGCGAGGGAAATTGATATTATTCCATCTCACTTCCTTATTTCGCCGCCAAGGCCGTCTACACTGACACGGGTGTAGTGACGAACAAAATCTTACACTTTTTGTCGCCTAGCTCCCATCCGCCAAACCCGTACCGTCCGATAAGGAACTTCGTTCCAATAGTGAAGTGTGCCTTCTACTTATTTTAAATAATATCGATTGATATTTATTGACATTATCTATGTATTACTATAACTTTTGCCAAAAAAACTCACTTTACTTTTTGTCTGTTGGTCTGTATTAGGCATTCGTCTGAAATATTTTCTTAAAAGCACTGAGACATTTTCTTTATTATATTTTCTTTTATAGCCTATCAAAACCAAACTCTTCAACATAGGCCTCCCCCATAGATTTACTAAAGAGTATATTTGTCACAGTTACCACGGTTAGCATGAGGGAGATTTGTAATCAGGAAACTGCTTTATTCTATTACCTCTTAAGACACCCACGAGATAATATGTAAAACAAATAATTATTAAAAATTATGAAAAGGTTTATTTGGTGATATCTGCATGTAAATATAAAATGTTGTGTATAACTTAGCCTGAAGAGTTCTCCCTCCCTCACAAAATCGCAGGCACAGTGCACTATCAGTATCATTACTGTACCCGTCGATACTGCTAGCGTGATAACAGAAAATACATACACCCGTCGATAAAACGACACGTATTTCGCCTCAAAATGAAGCATCATCCGGTGATATAGACCCTGCTCTGCTGTTCCAGAAGCCCATTTATTCTCGTTTATTTTGGAAAAACTATCTCAAAACAGTTCTCAAACGTTTTTGATATTAATATATTATTCGACTTATAGTAAACCGCATGCAGTTTGAACAAGCCACTCAGTATGTACGCCTATTTATCCCACGTTTCACCCTACAATCATAAAGATGTAAACATAAATAAGGAGACATTTCATGCTTATATGAATTATATAGTAATTGGTTACATTTTTTCTTTTGGGGTAAGAAAAACAAAGCTAAAACAGGATTTCAGTAATACTTTATACTCAATAATACAATAGATACGGCAATTTATTACAACATAGATACAAAACAACTTATTCTAAAGATATATAACGACCCAGCGACAATGCCCTATTTATTAAGGTCAGTAAGTCATGAGTTCGGATTCACATTGGATTAGTGTGGTGAGCCACTTCTAAAACAAACATTTTAAGCTAATTTTTAGTAGTCAGTGGAAATACTAATATTAAAAAGAGCATTAGTAGTCTTATTTAACCCTTTCGCTGTCCCGTGCACTACATATAGGGCACTGCTATTGTCTTACTATTGTGTCTGGAAACCGGACAGTGAAAGTGTTAATTGTATTAGTGTTATTTAATTGTGTCTTCGGAGTCGTATGCGATGATTTAACGAACTAGTAAAATAACCCGTTAATAGTTAACTTTTCGTGTTTTCAGAATAAACTACTCGTAGTCGACGATTCAACTGTATATTTAATACGTGGTAGAGCCATGCTGCAGCTATATTAGTAGTATAGTTGTAGCACGAATGGTCTCACAGAATACCAACGTGAAATAGCAGCTTAACACTGCTGTGTTTCTTATGCTGAGTGTAGAGAACCGGAGACCGTTTTTACTGGAAAAGATGCATTCCATCCTAGTCCTCATGGGTGGCAACGCAACTGCATTTTAATTCGCAAATGAGGATAGGTGTAGATGTCTATGGGCCACAGCAACCACTTACCATCAGGTGGACTGTCCTATCCTATAAAAAAATACTACGCGACACTCGAAACGCTCTTTTTGCAACGAAGAAAATGAACCAAATCAAAAGGTACATAACCACGATCATTAATTATATAATTCTTTGTTGTTTATTTTTTTGTACTAACGTGACCAGATCCTCCGTGCAACTATGCTCACAAACAGTCCCCAGGAGATTATCACGCCATTATTTTGATTCCTAATCCAGGGTAGATCTAGGTGTTTACGAACGATATCATTTACCATCAGGTTTCACGCTTTTTATAAAAAATAATAACTTTAGATAGAAGCCATGAGTGTTTTTAGAACATTTGTTATTCCTGTGGAGAAGTATTTTGAGTACACGGAGCACACGCACTTGTCGAGAACGTGTCCACTCTCGACGAGTTAGGACGTTTTTTAGAGAACACTCGTTATTTTTTTGTATTAAATCTTATTTCCTATAGTTTTATAATAATGAAAAATATACACTTGTTTATGTTTCATTCATTTATCATTACATCCTATCAAAATTCCACAGCCTACACTATGGCCTACACCATAGACTGCTTAATAACGGGGGATACTTGGAAGGCAGATTGAAAATTGAAGCTTATTAACTATTATTATTGAGTTTTATCAGGAAAATTATTTTTTAATCCTTTTCCCTCTTTATCGTATTCTAATAAAATCTTTGTCTTTTTCTCCCTCTACTCTTTCAAATTGTAATTAAGTTATATTATATTATGTATGATCTCAAAAGGAATTATTTAGCTACGTCTTCTGTCCGGTACATTGACTCGCGGACAAAAGCGAGTGACAGACGAATTTTGTCGTTTCCACGCATTCGTTTTAACAATATGAGCGTTAAGTGTAGAGCCCGGACTTTCTGCAAAGAAAAATTGTTCCATTTAGTTCTTTGAAAAATGCTACTGCGATGTTATTCTAAAGAAATGAATAGCATTGAGGTTTTTTTACATCATATACTTAAAACGTCGTGCTAATTTGTATTTTTCATCGGATTTCAAAAACTGAGGTGGTTCTAAATTTGATTGTATGTTTTTATTTGTATGTATGCATGCGCAATATGTTTGACAACTGGACGTAGTTATATAAAACGTTCCAACCCACAAGTCATTCAAAAATGAGTTAAAATGAGTTAGACTTGTGGGTTGGAACGTTTCTGTATAACTACTTCATATGAATACGTCAAAATAAGTAGATTTGTATATGGATGCGCCAGGGGTCGCTATCTGCCATTATATTAAATAATCTGTTTCACTTCGGGAGTTGCATGTCATGACATTGTGGGCAACACCCTGTCGACGTTAGTCGCGTTGCATCTGTGGACGCACGCACACGCGTCATTTCTATCGCGCAACGTTAGTCGTATGTTTACGCGTTCGTCGCTTACCGCTCGCTAGAAGAACACGCCGTGCACGTGTCGCAATAACGAAAACCTATAGAACGGTCGTCAGCAAGACTGTGTGATACCGCAAGAATTATTCGTATTAATCAGCTAATCGTGCTGAAGATAACCGCATCGCAGCTGTTGAAGTAAGAAGCACGCCGTGCCGCCCCGCATCCGAAGATCGCAGTGAGTTTATTTGGTCTTATGAACACGCAATTACCCGTGGTCCTTCGAATTTATCTACTTAACTTGAATCATCCTCTACCTTGGGGCCTGAGCCATCGTAGGAAATTATTTAAAAGCCTGCGTGGGCGCCTCGTGGTCCACCCCTCCCGCATAGACAAGGTTTTCCTGATCACCACGCATACCACTACTGGTATTTTTCTCGAGCTGCAGATTCTTACAAAATTTGTGTGGCCCATTTAGAGACGTTCCCAACAGTATATTTAACTCATTTTTGAATGATTAGTGTGTTTGAATGTTTTTGTATAACTACGTCTAATTATGAACCGATTTTGATGACTGTTTTTAGGGTTCCGTAGCCAAATGGCAAAAAACAGAACCCTTATGGATTCGTCATGTCTGTCTGTCTGTCTGTCCTTCCGTATGTCACAGCCACTTTTTTCCGAAACTATAAGAACTATGCTGTTGAAACTTGGTAACTAGATGTATTCTGTGAACCGTACAAAATTTTTTACACAAAAATAGAAAAAAGTAATAAATTTTGGGGGTTCACCATACTTAGACCTGAAATTCAAAAAAAAAATTCATCAAACCCATACGTGTGGGATATCTATGGATAGGTCTTCAAAAATTATATTGAAGTTTCTTATTTAATTTTTTTGTAAACTGAATAATTTGCGCGAGAGACACTTCCAAAGTGGTAAAATGTGTGTACCCTGTACTTCCCTTTAGTATTCCCTGTAGTACCCTGTAACACCTAAAATAGGAGAATGATATAACTAAAAAAAAATATGATTTACATTACCATGTAAACTTCCACCGAAAATTGTTTCGGACGAGATCTAGTAAGTAGTTTTTTTTAATATGTCATAAATCGTAAATTATGTTATTTGCTGCTTTCCGTAACAACGGAACCCTTCATTGGCGAGTCCGATTCGCACTTGGCCGCTTTTTTAATTAAAATTTTAATACTTCAAGGGTGGTTTCATATATATTTATAGAAAAATTCCACCAATAAGCGTGTGAAGTTTTAAATGTAACAATTTCCTCGAAAATGAGATTGTGATATTCCTTAACATTTAACAAAAAGAAAAACTTTACTTTTTCGGAGCTTTAACTCTTTTGTTCATTTTGTCATATCAGCAACTTCAGAATGTGAAATTATTTTATTGTTTTTAGTTTTTTGAAGTCCGACTTTAGTTTTGGTTTAAGTTTTCGTAATTGCTTATTAAATGACATCACATCTACATTGATTTTCATGTTTGTTATGTTTTGCTGGAAGAAATCTCTTAAATTTTTCTCTGATCAGGCAGGTACATAAAAGGAAAGGTTCACTGTTTCGCATGTCATGTGTGTTGAGAAATGAAATATTTGAAACACATGTTAAGTCCATTAAAGCTCAATTTAAGGACGTTTAGTTATTTAATCTAGACCTTTTATTTGACAAGAATTATGTATTGGAAATTATTTTCATATTACCTTTTGTGAGGCAGAAGAATAAAATGAATAAAGTAAGAATATCTGAAAAAGGAAAAGATATACAGTAAAACTCGCTTAATACGATCACGTTTAATATGATTTCTCGTTTAATACGCCATTTTATGTCAGTCCCTGCAACTTGAGGCATGTTTTCATACATTTTAACACGCTTACTACGATTTGTATACATACCGTCTAATGCGCCATCTGGGTCGAAAAAAGTTACGATTGCTAGTGATTTGTAAGGCGAAAAATACACGTTGCTTCAAAAACGTGAAATCGCTCCTTGTAACATTGATGCACAATCTCGAGCTTGGATGACTGGCCTTCGTTTTATTAACTGGATAAAAGCTTTAGATGATCACTTCCAGATTAAATGTAGATGCATAAATTTCTTCATTGATAACTGCCCCGCTCACCCTAAGGATGTTGAACTAAAGAACATCACGCTTGGTTTCTTACCTCCGGCATTATAAATTTCCTTAAACAAGGCTACAGAACACGATTAATACATCGCTATCGTAAAGAAATGGAAGACCCTGACAGCAAACGGCCCTTGACTGTGCATGACGCGATCCTAAACATTGCAGCGGCATGGCAAGCAATTAAGCCTGAAACCATACATACAAAATTGTTTCAAGAAAGCAGGTTTCCGACATAACGAAGCTGATGTCGTGTTGGAAGAATAAACTGCGATACTGCAGGTTTTTTCTGGTTATTCTTCCATTGATTACAATGTTGCACCCTACGAAACCTGTTCGACTGAAGATCTTATTCAAGATGTAAATAACACCCAAAAATAGGCCCTAAGTGATGACGATGAAGATGAAGGAGAGTCAATTCCGACTTTTGAATGCAGAGGCATTATCAGCAGTAAACGATTTAAGGCGCTATGTATCTTCTTTCGGGAAAAGTGAAGACGCACTGCAAAAGTTAAATTATATTGAAAGCCTTGTCATTAATAATGCATCAAAATCTTGTCAAACCAAAATAAGTAATTATTTTAAGTAATGTCATTATAAATAATAATTAACTATGATATAACGTATTTAAATACATATGCACAACATTATACCTTTCTAACGAATTTATAAATACGTATACCTATAATTCAATACCTACGCCATATTTGTAAATGATGTTTTATTTTTCCTATCCCGCATAATATATACATACATACATATAATCACGCCTCTTTCCCGTAGGGGTAGGCAGAGACCACTTCTTTCCACTTGCTACGATCCTTACATACTTGTTTCGCTTCGTCTACTTTCATTATTCCCTTCATACATGCTCTACGGTTTAGGGTACTCTTGACCTGGCTTTTTCCTTTCCCGCATAATACGCTTTCCCGCTTAAGTCGCGATTTTGGCTGAGTCTCTTCAAAATCGTCTTAAGCGGGTTTTACTGTATTTGGGTTCTTAATTTATGGAAGAAACGAAAAATACTTCACTTAGTGACGAGCAAAGCAAAGCCAAGACCAATACCAAAATGATCTTGGTATCGGTCTCGGTCTAGCTTGTCCGGTCTTTGTCTTCTTTAAATATTTGCAGTCTTGGTCTGGGTCTTGTTCTTGCGTATTCAGTCTTGGTCTTGATCATAAAATTTTGTATAAATTATAAATGATCAAAAATAATATCTATAATTAATTAAAATTTTTTCTTTTATGTTGACGATCTTATGTCATCCCAAAAAAATGGTATGAATAGTTGGGAGGGTTATGAAAACTCGAAAATTCATCCTTCCAATTTTTAAACGCATAAATCGATCTTTTTACCTTTGAAAAAATACGTACAAAGTACTAGAAGAAATAAAAAAATATAAAAAAATTAGCTTAGCTCTATATCAACCATGTGTTATGATTTCTTTTGTTTACGCGAACACTTCACATTTAAATAAAATTAATTTTATGGATTTTATTGCGTATATTAACTTATTTTACATTCATTTAAGCAAGTAGATGGGAGTGGCGATGGGCTCACCTGTATCTTCCATTGTTGCCGATATATTCATGGAGGACTTTGAGGAGAAATCCCTGCGTACTTCTTCCCGTAAACCCAAGATTCTACAAGCGGCACGTATACAACACTTTCACAATTCTCCCTTCTAGATAAAGTAACTGCATTTCTAGACTATCTTAACTC
Organism: Parnassius glacialis; assembly: GCA_033319125.1. Classification (NCBI taxonomy): domain Eukaryota; kingdom Metazoa; phylum Arthropoda; class Insecta; order Lepidoptera; family Papilionidae; genus Parnassius; species Parnassius glacialis. The sequence goes on from JAVANC010000026.1 coordinate 53,554,500, forward strand.
CTTAAATTCTAAAATTCAGTTCACAATGGAGTTAGAGGCAAACAATTCTTTAGCTTTTCTAGATGTGTTAGTAATTCAGAATCCTAATAACACCTTAAGCCACACTGTGTATAGAAAAAAAGACCCATACAGATAGATATTTTAAACGGTGATTCTCACCACCATCCTTCACAGTTAACTACTGTGGGTAAATCTTTGTTTCAGAGAGCACGAGGGGATCTGTGACAGTAAACACCTGGCCGCCGAGCTCCAACACGTCAAGCAAGTTTTGCACGACAATAAGCTTCGGGTCCCGCGCCTACGTCACAGTGAACGAGGTGAAGCCGGCCACAGTCGAGCTAGTGCCTGCTGTACTGCCAATTGTCAGAGGTGTCACTGACAAGATTGGCTACATCTTGAAGCGTGCTTCCATTAAAACATATTTCAAGCCGCCGAAGAAGATTAGTTAGTTTTTACCATCGGTCAAGTGTAAAATTCCTCTGCAAGATGCAGGAGTGTACAAGCTTGATTGTGAATGTGGTCTCTCTTATTTAGGACAAACTAAAAGATCTATAAAAACCCGCTTTAAAGACACATAGCTGATGTGAAAAATAGCTCCGGGAAGTCCGCAGTCTGTGAACACGTATAGGATCGCCCCCGTCACTACATTAGATTTGATAGACCACAAATATCCCAACCCAAGCATGCAAGCAAGACTTCATGACACTGTAAGTTCATACTGCGTAGATCGGAACAAAAATTTATAATTTTAATCTGGAGGTAGCCGTGGTTAACAATGACAGGACAGGACAAGGACGTCATACACCTCAGTCCCTCCCCCCCCCCCCCGTGACCATGGGTGCTGTAAAGTGCTTGAAACGTCGGGAATGTAAAATAAGTTAATATACGCGATAAAATCCGTAAAATTAGTGTTATTTAAACCATGTTATTGTTATTTAAACCAACCACCCAGACATCGGTAAAGAATAATTACTTCGATAATATTTTTGTAGATCCTTTTCTTTCAGATAATGGTAAAATTTACCAGTCCCTTTTTTATTTGTTGTGTAAAATTAGAGGGGTACATTGGAAATATACAACCAGTGCGTGTTGCCGGTGATGACTTACGGAACTGAGACGTGGTCCTTCACTGCTGGCCGTATGAGGAAGCTCAAGGTCGCTCAGCGAGCTATGGAGATGGCTATACTCGGAGTGTCTCTGCGTGATAAACTTAGAAATGAGGATATCCGCAGTAGAATTAGAGTAACTGACATAGCCCAACGGATTAGTAAGCTGAAGTGGCAGTGGGCCGGCCATATAGCTCGAAGAACCGACAACCAATGGGGGAAGAAAGGTTCTTGAGTGGCAGCCTCGTACCGGTAGGCGAAGTGTTAAGGCGACCCCCAACGAGATGGAGGTGACGACCTGGTAAGGCATGCAGGAAGTCGATGGATGCAGGTGGCTCAGAACCGTGCTTTGTGGCATTCCTTGGGGGAGGCCTATGTTCAACAGTGGACTTATAAAAGGCTGTAATGATGATGATGATTGGAAATAATAAACATAAAAAATGTTTGTTCCTAAAATCATATATTGAAACTATTATGACAAATATTCTCATATACATATACTATTTACAACGAAAGTTATAATTTTTAGTTTAGTCTTGCACTTTGGATTTGGTCTTGCATTCTCGGTCTTGGTTCCGGTATTGCTGTTGTTCATTTGATCGTGGTCGTTATCTTGGTAGTATATCTATGATCTTGGTCTTAGTCTGCAACATCGCGAGACCAAAACGAGACTGCAGGACCAAGGACCGATTTTGTTCATCACTACTTTCGCACCACTTATTTTCGCAACACATATCTACTTTGCAAGTTACACAACATCAAACTAATTTTACTATGTACAATCTTGTTACAAAAATTTAAATTGAATGCGGCAATGTAAATTGAGCCTAATGCATTGCTGACTGCGGACTAACTGCGAAAAAGTCTATTCACCAACACCGAGATATATATAGTTAATTTCGAGAGCGATGAAACGGTTTTTTTATAAACTAAATACAATTAGATTACTACGTCTCACCGTTTTGGAGGTGGCATTAAATATTGTAGTGTATGCAAATACACTAATCAAGCGCAAAAGTCACGATGTGAGGTAACGAATGAGACAGGCCTCAGTCTGACAGCCGGCCTGGTAACACACGTAGGGGGTGTGTTGACGAGCCCTATTAAGTTAATAAAAAGCGAATAATACAAATATAATTGATAGATTAGACTCAACAACTAAGTACTAGGATTTTTTTTTAAAAATGTCGTTGTTTTAGTTTTACTGCTTAATCTAAATAATACAATGTTATAGATTTTAATATTATAGTCTAAAACAGAGGGACAGACGGAAGAAAACTTTACCAAAATATTTGTTATATGATATAACTTGTAAGTATATACATCTCTACAGTCTGTGAATGTGAGTATGCTTAAATAAAATACGAAGGTATCATTTATTAATTCATTAAAGCCTTGATAGGCTAAGTCTACTGCTGAACCCTATGTTCCCCATAGATATCATTAGCAGGTGGGTTGGAATCCGTAGTTAAAAAAAATAATCTTTTAGAGTTTTTCAGGAAAGTGTTGCTGCCCATCTCATCTCTTATCCCCCTATCTCTCTTACGAGTACGACGACCAAGGGGAATGTTTTGGGCTAGTGGATTCTCTCACACCGCCATCACGTGGAGAATGGCACATTCTCTTACACATTTATGTAGAAATATGTCCTCAATTTTGTATTCCATTACTCTCATAGTCCGATGGGACGGCAAACCGACACGACCGCAGAGAGATCAGAAGCGCAGGACCAACGACTTTACGTGCTTTCCGAGGCATGGGGAACAAACATCGCCAACTTCTAGACTCCAGGCAGCTTCTGAGAATTTTTTGACGGAAAAACCACATAACGGATTTTTTTGGCCTGACCTGGAATCTAACCCGGGACCTCATGATCAGCAGTCGCACTACTACAACCACTAGACCACTCATTTTGTAAATATAATTGAATTTAAGGTTCTCGGTAAAGCCTACCCGTTTTTCTTTCTTTTATTTTGAATTTTAAGAGTTATTGCTATACTTTCGTTAGGTAGGTAGTAGATTGTTCCGTTTGCGCTCGTAGGAGGATAGATTATGCTGTGATTGTTGATCATTAGGAAATAAAATGGTAAATTGATCTCAAGTATACTATCAGCTCAGACCAACAAAAATAAATAGACGGAGCGCTGAGTACATTTCAAGTGACGCCCGAAACTCTCTGTGGCCGAAACCATGCGCATCTTCGTGACACGCACTCACGTACAAATTTTTCTTCTTTATTTATTACTAGCTGTGCCCCGCGGCTTCACCCGCGTCATCACGTGTCCGAGGTGCGCAACATGACAAGACACCTAGTTCAAGCATTTTATAATTAAATATTTTATTTGATAGCAATGTATGGAAAAATTGGCATAATTAATGGAGTACTTTCATCTGTCGGCATATTATGTATGATGTAGAGCGAAGTTAAGTTTTATCCACTTTCCCTCCCCGTCCCGGTTGAGCGTCCTTCTCCCCCTCCTCCCCCTCACGTCCAAGGAAGTGTCCCGAAGCGCAGTGTTTCCCAGTTTTAAAGAAAACCATACACGATACATGAAAAGTGTGTTAGAATAATGCTGAAGAAAAATATTCGTAAAGATAATTATTCAGGATTTTCTAATGATCGTTTAGAAAGGAGTGTATTTTACGTCTTACTAAACGATAACTTAGGAATTAACGACAACTAATATAAAAAACACTTCTCGTTACTGCATTAATTATAAATGTGTTCTTTAAAAAGAGAAATATTTCAGACTAGATACATATGTTATTATTAATATTGTTACAAATATGGAAGAAGTAGAGACGCACGTGTTATTATAAGTATAGTAGGATATTGTTATACTTATTTTGGTACTAATATTATCGTATGACAAAAGATGATGTATTTAATACTGTTTGTAACGTATGGCTATAATAAACCTTAGGAAATATTCATAAATCGTACCGTATTTGGCGTTCCTATTTTTGATGTCACTAAATGGTCACTTGTCACTTGTCAGTCTCTCATGAAAAAAATACGGTCTCCAAATTGATTCAAATCCAACATACTAGAATCGATTCTCGATTAAATCAAGCATTAACAGATCTATTTTTGATCAATCGCGACATTTTCAAACATGCCTTATATAGACACAGAACATTTTTGACGATAATTTACCGTAAATATAAGTAATTGTATAGAAACATCATTAAATTAATAAACATATCACACCTATATTTCCCAGAAGCAGTAGGTAGATGTATGTATTACTGTTATGTTATACGTCCTATGTAATAGGGGCCGCGCATATTGCCAAACACCGGACACAAATCCAGACTCCGTGCTACTACTGGGAACTTCAAGTTATTAAAACCCAATAGTAATTACCTGACCCTGGGATCGAACCCAGAACAGAACAGTTTTTCTGTCTGTCACAAGGAACAGATGTTCCAACTATGCAAAAGTATTTCTTGAATCGTTTGAAAAATAGCTAGTTCTTGAATAAGTCCGATTCGAGAGGTTTTTGTATCGACATCGGATAAGAATTCTTCAGATCTATATAGATCAGGAAAATCGATTATTTTACTATAAACAAGCGATTAAACGATTTCAAATGTACATACCTACTTTGTACTGTCATCTCTCATTCTGTCAAAATTACATTGGTTGGCGTCTTTTGTAACTGTAATTGTCTTTGTAATTGTATCGGTGTTGTGGTGACTTTCGGGACTGTATATTGAACATTACAACTTGACTATTTTAACGGACTCTGATTGCTTTCAAGAACGATTTACCTTGCTGTGATTTTTGGAACTGTGTACCGCTCAAACTATAACCTAGCATTCATAAACGGACTTACGCATACGCGATGGAAAGTGTATTTTGTGTAAATTGTGGCTCTGCCGGTGGTACAATATTGGTGAAAGATGAACAGAGAAGCAATCGGGCAATATTGCTGTAAATGCATCGTTGTACGCAGAACCGTCGGTTGCTGTGCCCATGTTATGACCATTATTTGGTACTTGAGCTTTACGAGACATCAAAATAATATCGATATCCCTGCACAGTTTTTAGACAAAATTCTAATTACCAATTTAGAAGATGAACAATAAACATGAAATTAATCTGTGTTTTATTTCTCATTCAAACATAATAAGTTAATTTAGGAGTAAAAACAACTTATACTACCAATTAGGCACTAAGCGTATGCATTTGAACAGCGCCGTCCAGATGCACACGCTTGCAAATGCACTAGATAGTAGTCGATAATATTCACGCTGTTCACGCGCGCGCTGTTGAAACTTGGTTGAAACAGTGGTTGATACGCTCGCTATTCGACGGCATGTCTAGCGGCGTGACTGACAGCCTTAATCCTTATACATTTAGGTACTAGGTATCTTACCGTACCGTATATGCTAATGACAACATCTAAATGCTAACAGCCATTATAAACATACATTTTATTTTTACATTAATATACACAAATATTATCTCTCATTTTAAAACCAATGCTCAGAAAGCAGGTTTGTTAACTAGATTCTATGCATTTATACGTTGCACTTACATACACTTAGGCTTTAGAACAAAAAATGCATACCTAGTTATGTAGATAGGTAATAAAAATAGCTAAATGTTTTAGGACATCCTTTTTCAGTTTGTTAAAAATCACTCAGATCTATGAAAAACCGTAACATTCGTGGTTCGATTATAACCTCAAAAGCTGATACTTTTTTTGAAATATAAAAATATATATTATGCAGCTAGTCCGCTACAAAAATAAAATCAAGTAGGAATTTACTAATGATCAACAATAAAATACATAATGTTCCGATGCTCTTGGTTCCAGGGCGAACAATTTATGGGCGCAGAGTAATATCCTTTGCTATCAAACTCTTATACTTATTAACCAATAACCATAGCAACGTGAAATGAAAGAGTTCGGAAATAAAGATGTAACTAATCATTGTCATAAAAGTACTCAATTACTTTTTAATTTATTTTTAGCTATAATGATTGAAATAACCTCGTTCATAGAAGTTTTCAATACTGTTCTCACCGGGCGTCGTTCGCGCGCCCCTGCCAAGTATTGAATTATTTTAATTTTACATTATCTCTTAAACTATGCGTCCAAATAACATGGTATAAAGAACAAAGTTTATTTTCATAAAATTGGTCTTGATGATGAAGTAACCTTCGCTCGTAAGGATAAATAGGCCATGCCTAATAATAACGCTTATAAATCACTTTTTAATTTTCAATATTTTTTGTCACAATATACCTAATTATGACTTATGTATAAGAAATAGACATATGGTATCGCAAACCTTTTTTTAGACGGAGTAAAGATCTATACTTTTCTAGAACATTGTATTTAGGTATCCCTAACCATAACACCAGCGTACACGGATAAATCATCTCGGGAGCGCTTTTTTTTCTGACTTGCTTAACAAATATCCATATTTAAGGCTAGCTGAGTGATATAGCCTAATGCGATATGGACTATACTATTTCACATGAATCTGGCTATAATATACAAAAAGAATTTTTCAAATCGGGACTGGTAGTTCCAGAGAGTAGCGCGTTTAAACAAATAAAAAAAAACAAAAAAACTCCTTCGGCTTTATTATATTAGTATAGATAAAGCCTGTAAAAGTTCACTGCTAGATGCACTAATGTGTTGTCAGATTTTGGTTGATTTAAGATGCATAAGTTCAGCATGGTTTTGCGTCAGTTCAAATAAATGCAGCACTTCATATATCTTTCATTGTTGATAAAGACTATTACGTTCAAATAACCCTAGAATGTTATTTTATAGGATAAGAGTGACAAACTAGCACACAGTCAACCTGATGGTAAGTGGTTGCTGTGGCCCATAGACGTCTACATCTATCATTGATTACGTATCATCGTATCAAAATGAAGATGCGTTGTCACCCGTGAAGACTAAGATGGAATGCCTCGTTTCCAGTGAAAAGGGGTCTCCGGTTCTCTACACTCACCATACGAAACACAGCGGCGCTAAGCTGCTATTTTACGCTGGTATTCTGTGAGAGCGTGGTCCTTCCCTGGTCGAGCCGACCCATTCGTGCCACAACTATACCAGTAATATAGCAGCATGGCTCTACCACGTAAATGCATGTGAAAATACATAGCTTTATTAACTAATGAATATGATATCATCTCCATCCCATATCAATGATATGATATTAAAGCCATGTTTGAACTAATATGAGAATTTTTTTTAATCTTAATTAACGCTCACGCCTGTCACCAGGGGTAGGCAGAGACGACGAACTTCCATTTGCCACTATCCTGACACTCCCCTTTCGTCTCCTTTGTATCCATATAACTACACATACATGTTTGTTAGTTAAGTACTTTTATAATAATTTAGACTATTTGGTCTTTTTCCAATTTTAATCACACTCATAAAATATATGTAAAAATAAACACTAATATCGTACTGTGATTATTTTTTTAAGTAGATTTAATTTTACCACGTTTTTATTAAGTCAGTTTCTTGTTTGTCTGTCGCTCCGGGTGGAATTTAGTAATTGATTTTAAACTAACTTTCCGATGGGTTGGAAACTTGAAATGTTGTATATAGCTCAAATTCGGATGACAATACAAGAATATGATAAGATCGTGTTTTTTTTAAGTTCAGGGAATTTTACTTGTTTAGGATATATTGCCTCATAAAACGCTGTAAAACCAGACCTAAGAATAAAAAATATATTTTTCTTAGATACCTAATATCGCAATTAGCACGTGCTCTTCTACATATATTTAATCATTAAGGGAAAATATACATTTAACGTTGGTTGTATTGTGCTCGTATCTTGAAATTCACAAAGACAAATAATGGCACGCTACGTCTACAATACTGTCTGGTAATGAGAACCATAATCTACCGTAAAGAAGAGAGGGCGTTTAGTCCATACAAACGTATTCCTTTGTTTTCTGCTCGGATAATGACACAAGGGCAAATATATTTTGCGATAAAATCTATATCTGTCACGCATGTTGTTGTTGTTGTTTTTGTTCTATAAATTGGAAACGAGGAACCTTCTGAAATGATCAATTTATAGTAAAATCAGGTTTATGATCAAAGAAAAGACCTAGGCTTTTGATAAAGAACCGGTTGATCACAAAATCCAGTTTTTTGATTCAAAACCTAGAATGATTTAGTTTTATGATAATATCAACCTAATCTAACTTTTTTTACATGAGGGAATGCCTAAGCATACCCGCATAGCGGGGTCAAGAACGGGTTACGGATCAGACTCGCACCGATTAAAACCCCATGGTGCTCCACCTTCACCGCATATTGACAGGGCCACGGGAACGCTTTCGCATACATCCGCGGCCCCTAACACCACCAGCCACCTCATGGTAGCCCCATCCCGGGAGAGGACCACTTCTCCCACATCTCTTTGTAGGTAAGGCCACCAGAACATGGCGCGCTTTCCTACGTGCCCTCCGACTTCACCTGCGAAACGAACGCCCCCGTATCCGATGCCCGAAGACCATGTGGCCAGGAAAAACGAGCACTCACAAGTACTAGCCTTCCTGGCCCTAGTGAGGCCTCTACTCCTGCAACTGCACCTTGGCTTTTTTTTAATAGGATGAGGGCGACAAACGAGCACACAGTCCACCCGATGGTAAGTGGCTGCTGCGGCCCATAGACATCTACATCCATCCTTTATTACAAATCAAAATGCAGATGCGTTGTCACCCGTGAGGACTAAGATGGAATGCCTCATTTCCAGTAAAAAGGGCCTCCGGCCACCTGCACTCACCAAGTGAAACGCAGAGGTAAACCTCTACTTCACGCTGGTTTTGTGTGAGGTCGTGGTACCACCCCGGTTCAAGCCGGCCCATCCGTACGACAGCAAAAGCCGCCGCGTGGCTCTACCACTGTTAATAAAAAAGGGCCTCCGGCCACCTGCACTCATCAAGTGAAACGCAGAGGTAAACCTCTACTTCACGCTGGTATTCTGTGAGGTCGTGGTACCACCCCGGTTCGAGCTGGCCCATCCGTACGACAGCAAAAGCCGCCGCGTGGCTCTACCACTCTTAAAACGGCTGTGACGGTAAGGGGAAAAGGACCCTCCTCCTGCCACAGTCCAACAAAGCGCTTTCGGAATCTCTCTTTGTTCACCGCGGTGACCAAGCTACGGCTACTAAGCCATCCCGCCACGAACCTAAGCTTAAGTTTTAGCATAAACTTAAGCAAGTTCGGGTTTTTAATAAAAAAAAACAGGACGTATAGGATAATGATAACATTGAGTAATAACATTTTCTTCTTCCGGTTTTTGATCAAAAGCTTAGATTTTTGATGAAAACCCTTATTTTAAAATAAACTTGCGACATAATGTATACACGGCTTATACAGAAATGACAAATTTAAATTTAAACAACACTTCTTCGATTAACGTAACTTGAAGTAATGCTTACAATCAGTACAGATAATAAAGTAAGCTCCGGCGATAGAACTAATTACGGCGGCGTTAGGCTCAAAGCCAAGTCAGCGCTTAACAGCCTGAGGTGCACTCGAACTGCCGGTTCGTGGAATCATTCAATGAAGGTCGAATGAAGCGAACTATTTTAGATATCATTTTGCGTCACCTTGCGACTATGTCATGGGTCTTAAATTTAAAGGTCAAAACCCACTATTTTGAATTTTGGTTTTTAAGTGTACCCTACATGTTACAACTATACGCGACACATTTGCTTATTCTATTAAATTTTATTCGTAAATTGCTTAATTTGTTGTTGTTATACGTTTTGTTTTATAAACAGAATCATGGCAATTCGACAGAGATATGATACAAAATAGGAAATGTATACATATCTATTACACACCTGATAAAAATATACATTTAAAAACCTGTCTCAGACGTAAGGGTGCTTTTAGGTATTTGAATCCGATGTGATTTGATTCTGATTATGTAATATTCAGAGAATAAATAAAAAAATCAATAATGTTACCGCTATACGTTGAAAGATACCGTCTCCACTGACGGTGTAGTCAGGTCTTAAAGAATCGCTGAATTTTGTAAATAAAAATGTTTTATGTCAATAAATTATAATTTTACGCTCTTGCCCTTGCCTTGCTCTTGCTCTAAAGATCGCTTGCGTTAAAAGCAAGAGATCCATCCTTAAATTTCTAATGAGCCAACATGATGGTTAACATATATGCTGTGGCCTAACATAACACTGCTGCAGTGTTGCTTCACCACGTAAAAATAATGTAATATTTTAAAATTAAAAATTTTGTACAGCCGACTTCAACAAAACTTATTAAGAATAACTCAAAAACTTTTGGTCTGACCTTGATCAAATTCATATGGAGCCACTCGAGAAGTATCAGCTTTCATATAAAAAAGAACCATCGAAATCGGTTTACCAAGTAAAAAGTTATGAGGTAACACACATAAAAAAACATACAGTCGAATTGAGTACCGTCTCCTTTTTGGAAGTCGGCAGAAAAAGAGGACATTTGCTTATTATCAACGGTGATTGGGGAAAAAAGTTTCTCGGCCCCCACTAGAATAATGAATTTGTAAGAAATTAAGGATATCGATAGATCTAAATACCTTAGGACCGTGCATCGAGGAGTTCCTTGGGGAGTGGTTCAGCAGTGGGATTGTGATGATGATATGATGATGATGAACAGATTTTCGTGTTTAAAACCATTAATAATTCAACAAAGCGTTGAAAATAATAATAATTATTATTTACTTCGGCAACTTGTACATCCATATGGATTAGTAAAGTAACCTAAAACTATGTTAATATTAAATTAAATAAGGTACAAAAATTACATTATACACGAAAATTATAATAATGCACGGAAGCAAGGAAATCAGGCAATGCAACGCTAGAAAGATTTCTCACACCAATACCACAAAATTTTATAGGTAAAGTAGCTTGAGTCCATAGTATTTAAAGTTCAGAGTATTTAAAGTTAAGTTTAAAATGTTTTCTATAGCTATTTTAAGAGTATTATCAATATCTTTTAAAATATTCGAACATTTCCAGACTGAACTCGAGCGGAGTAAGTATGTAAATCTAGGTACAGCAAGACAATATTTTAAAATAGTAAGAGCTTTGTGGGGGTTTAATTTATACTATTTATAAACATGGTATTTAATAGAATTTTTCCAGTATAATAACCCAAATATCATCATTAATGTTTATCTGGCATACTTAAAAGTTGTATCAGATTGCTAAATTAATAACTGTCATAGTATGATAAGGTCATGCTTTTCTATCAAAAGCTGCAAGAAATTTTAAATCACAGACCTTTTGGTTTGTTTTACTAATTAATTACTTAATTAGCGAAAAACAAGATGGACTGATTTAAAAGTTTACTTTCTTGTGTATAAAGTGCTACTTAGAATTTTATGCAGATGATAATTAAAGTTTCTACGTGAATAAGTGTAACATAGCAGGTATTATATTTATTGGTAATGGCCATCATTATTTGAAATAATTTTCTGCAGCACTACGCCGACGAATATTTCAAATAAGAAATACCTAAGCCAGCATCTTTTTCTCTACAGAAACCGGCAAAGTGTTGCTCAAGGCCCTAAGGAATAAAGCAGCTGAGAAAATGTTACATTTATAACTGTTAACAAAAATTATTATTGCAAATATACTTATAGAAAAATTACTCCGCTGATCCAGGTGCATGATCTATTATTAGAAGGAAAAGAGGTAAAATTTTGTTTTAGAGATGCGCAATCAATATTGTTTTGTCTGCAATTGTGCATAAAATAAAAAATAACTTCAGCCAAAGAGCATTATACTCAGGCCCATCAATAGGTTTGGAAATTTTTTACCAGGTTTCAAAAAATTAATCAAAATCCAAAAAACATCAAAAATAATAAAATCAAAAAATGTATATCTGTATGTCTATACATACATATAATGATTTATGGCCACTTAGTAACTGATAGTAACTCAGTACCTATGTAACATCATACAGTCACGGTGAAACAAAGAGGGGAATATCACTGTAGAAAACGTAAACATTAATTATATACAGTAGGAATTTATAAAAGTAGGCGAAAGTTATACGAGCTTTAGAATGATATTTATATAAATAATTATAGTGTTATATTTAGGGAGTACGTGAAAACATTTTTTTTAAAAGTATGCTCCATAGCTAAGGCTTTAAGCAAAAAAATTAAAAGTGCAACCGATAAAATTAAAATGACATAAAGTACAATTAATAGTGAAACCGGCAAGGTCAAACCACGGAACTCAGATTTTCAATTTAATATTTTTTGAGCAACATTTTACTGGTGTTCCTTTATTGACAACAAAATCATTAATTTCTTCTCATACTGTCGCCAAATCATTGCTTAAACAAAACGTAAAGCCTTGTTCAAATACTTTTAAATTCGATAGATTATTAGCAAGAGATATCGTTAAATATTTTAAACTATTGATTTTAAGAAAAAGGGAGACATATTGGGGATTTCCGTTAAAGTTACTCCGTCTATAATAAATACTATAGCACCTTATCTACTACTTTATATATTTACGTCGAATGTGGTGCATTTCCTGATCTAATGAAACATAATAAAGTAATACCTTTATTTAAATCTGGTAGTACATTAGACCCCGAAAATTGTAAACCAATTTTTGTACTATCAACATTAAGGAAATTTTTTGAAAACATGGTTTCAGATCAGATGTTTAGTTTTTTTAATATGAATAAATAGCTTATTAAACTCAAGTTTGGTTTACAAGGGGTCGCTCGACTACCTACGCCGAAGTCGAACTTATAAAACATATTTTTTGTACATGGGAGAATTTAGAGGATGATTTTGGTGTGTTTTGTGACGTTTCTAGGGCCTTCGACTATGAGACATTAATCAGGAAGCTACAGTACTATGGTGTCAATAACGCAGCGCTAAAGGTTATTTTTTCATATTTAAGTAATATAATGCAGAAAGTTATTATGAATGGTAAAAGTTCTTTCGGGTCACCTATACTAATGGGTGTCGCTCAAGGCTCACTTCTCGGCCCTTTCCTATTTCAAGTGTGAATATTAATGACTTACCTTACCTTGAAGGGGATAATCATGATATATTATTATTTGCTGATGATACTTCCTTGATTTTTAAACTTAAACGTCTATCATTGATATGTGACGAAGTGAATAATGCTATACCAAAATTAGTGTATTGATTTTACCTTAATAATCTGCATTTAAAGGGCAATAAACTAAATGTATTAAATTTACAACAACAAAGGTTAAAAATGTGAATACCAATGTATTTTTAAATGGGTAAAAACTGAGTTCTGTTAAATCCTCTTTTTTTCTTGGCACCACTCTCGACGCAAAGCTTCAGTGGGGTCCCCATACATCCAAACTAGCAAACAGACTAAGCTCTGCAGCTTATGCTGTAAAAAAGATTAGAGATATCACTAGTGTCGAGATAGCTAGATTAGTTTATTTCAGTTATTTCCGTAGCTTAATGTCTAATGAGATTTGGTTATGGGGCAATGCGGCTGATTTAGAAACTATTTTTGTATTGCAGAAGAATACAATAAGAGCTATTTACAACCTTAAACCAAGAGAGTCTCCGAGCGAAATATTTAAAGAAATAAATAAATTAACTTTGGCCTCCGAGTATATTTACGAAAATTTAATGTATATTTACAGAAACAAACATAGTTTAGTTAAAAAAGTGATATTCACTCTATAAACACTAGGAAAAAACAGAAGCTAGTGATACCAGTGTCTCGACTCCACAGAGTCAGTAATTCATTCTTGGGGTACACGCTATTACAACAAAGTCCCAGAAAATATAGAAGGTATCTCTATTACCAAGTTTAAATATTTAATTAAACAAACGCTGTATGAAAACGCATATCTATACAAATAAACAAAATTTAAGTGTCTGTTTATAATGTCAAAATTACAGCTTTTTACTGATTGCTTATGAAAGTATATACGGTACTTATAACAAAATCACAATTTTTAAAATTTTTGTCTGTCTGTCTGTTTGTTCCGGCTAATCTCCGAAACGGCTAGACCGATTTTGACTGGACTTTCACTGACAGGTAATTGATTTTATAAGAAGTAACTTAGGCTACTTATATTTTAGAAAACTAATTAGGGTTCCGCGCAAAAACATAAAAACCCTAACACGCGAGTGTAGCCGCGGGGAACAGCTAGTTATAATATAAATTAATACATGATTGATAATTATCCCTGGCAATGAGGTGGTTGCCTTCAAGCTGTTTCTTAAATAAATTTTGTAAATAGTTTGTAATCATTTATATTGTAAAATTTATTTCTAAAAAAGGTCCCGCTGGGTCTTCTGGTTCTTCCAAGGACAGAGGGTTTTTTTCGAACCAGTGATAAATTAAAAAAAATGACTTTCAATAAGAATTACTTGTAATCAATATTGAATAAAAAATATGCTATTCCATTCTATTATATTTTATTCTATTGAAAATTTTTTGTGATAAAATTAAAAAAAATTATATACTTATCCAAGATACCCAATGCGTTACAAAAAATAAAAAAAGTAGTAAAGTAATGAGCTTGCGTCAGTTTTTAAAAAGGTTACAAGGTATAACAAAAAGAAACAAAAATAAATGTCAAAAAATTTCAGGATCTAATCGACGATATACAACTGACACTTAATCACGCTTTTGGTAAGCACGCCAGTTGTAAACAATACTGCTGTGAAAAATGGTGTACACAAGAGAATTGAGATCAGACAAAATCTTTCTTTTCTAATTTCCGCCGAGTTGTAAGTAGAAGGCCAAGTAGTCCATGTGCCAATTTAATTAAATATATTTTATATGAAATTATCTTGACTACATTTCATCAACCGTTGATAAAAATGAGAACAGCAATTTTACAATTGTGTTTACAAGAATTACTATCAGTTGTACCTTGCAGCTTGTTCATTATTTTATTATAAATACCTATAAATGTATATATTATTAATAAAATATTCCCATAATATTTTGTATAATTTTTTTGCCCTATCTGAAATATTCTAAACTCTATGTAAAATGTCACGTATGAAATGACTGACAATCTCTAGAAGATTTTATCCAGGTACAAAGATGTTTTACGTTTTCGTGGCCTCCACATGATATTTTTGTCAGCATTAGGTACCCTTATGTATCTGAAACTAATATGAATATTGCATATGCATACGATACAAAAGTAAAGTAACTGGCTATATAAGTCCCTATGGGCACAAGACTCTTCTTATTTATGAAAGGGTTTTAAGAAAAGAAAATGTCCAGCACGCTATTCAAATGTGTGTGGACAAACTTCACAAGTCTTCGAAATTTTTTCTTATTCTTCAGACATGCAGGTTTCCTCGATGATTTCCTTCACTGCCGAGCACGTGCTAAATCAGCACCTAAAATTGGAATTAAAAATTTCATTAGTGCTGCCGGGGATGGAATCCCGGCGAAATTTACAGCGAGCGCTTAGACCCAGAGATACTAATGCGAAACAAATAAATAAAATTCAACAAACATTATAAAAACTCTGACGTACTTACAACTTAAACAATTGATAGCTCGTGATGCCTACCGGACGAAGCTACACCACCACACCGTGCAATGTAATTGAAGATGCTTAACCGCGACATAACTCTCAGTGATGCGCAAGCATAATATACAGTATATCACTTATATACTTTTCACCTCTGCTGTCTATTAATCTTTCCACTTTTCTAATTAATACAGAAATAAGTCGCTAGACGGTGTTGACGTCACCTAAAATATTTGCGGTCGCCGTTTCATCAAGGTCATTCAGGCTTCTTAAAGCCATAACAAGCTAGAATGGTGACGTCATTGTATGTGTTGGTGTGTGTGCTCTTTTGACATCCTTTGTATTAAAATAATTTACGAGCAGCTCTAACAAGAATTAAAGCGTAGTCGATCCCATCATTTCCTGTCACAACGCATTATCAAATTACGGAGTAATATTTTTTGAAATTGGTAATTTCCACATGAGCGCTATTTAACAAATCTAGTTATACTAACGCTCGATCGGTGATTATATGCAAATTGCTATATAGCCGTAATAGTTTGTTGAGTTAACATTTAGAAAAGAAACGTTCTACTGTTGGGTGCACATCTCTTTAATTTTTTGAAGCGACCAGAATACTTTGATCCATTGCAGAATAGTGGAGTTCACAAGTCCGTAATACAATTTTAATTTCTTGACACTGCAGGACCACTTAATGAGTATAGAATATACTTCATGCTGTGCCTCATTAAAGCTAAGTTATTGAGATAACAGTTTACAAAATATATTCCGTTAGTAGAAGTGGTAGAGCCAGGCTGCAGTTATATTATGGTTGTAGCACGAATTGGGTTGCTCGACCGGTGTGGGACCACGTTCTCATAGCATACCAGCGTAAAATAGCAGCTTAATGCTGCTAAATGCTGTTTGTATGGTGAGTGTAGAGAATCGGAGACCCTTTCTATTAGAAACGAGGCATTCGATCTTAATACTCATGGGTGACAACGCATATGTAATTTGATTCTTAATTGAGAATAAATGTAGACGTCTATGGGCAGTGCATCATTACCATCAGGTGGATTGTGTAATGCTCGTTTGTTACCCTTATTCGGTAAAAAAGAAAAGATTCCGTCGTATTGTTTAATGTGTGTTGGTGAATTTTACATTTCATTGAACAAATACATTCCACGCTTTTACAAAATACCGGAATATCATTTAATAGCAGCGTTATATAGTGCCATTGTACTCGTTCGATACAATAGTAAAGTTTAATGCTTAAATTAAGATTAAATTAAATTAAGGTAGTAGGTAAGTGATGAGAACCTTTTTACTGGAAACGACGTTCCATTCATTCTTAGTCCTCATAGGTGACAAACGCATGTGTTTATTTTATACTAGAAAATAAAAATAAAACATTTTTTATGTAAAAAATTTAGATAATAAAAAAAAATATATAGAAATAGATAATGTTAAAGGCCAGGCAATTCCTAGGTAGTAAGATTTCTTTTCCAAGGAATGGAAAATGTGCGAGTTGCGAGAGCGTGTGCGTGTGCGTATAATTAACAGTGGTAGAGCCACGCGGCTTTTGCTGTCGCACGGATGGGCCGGCTCGAACCGGGGTGGTACCACGACCTCACAGAAAACCAGCGTGAAGTAGAGGTTTACCTCTGCGTTTCGCTTGGTGAGTGCAGGTGGCCGGAGGCCCTTTTTACTGGAAATGAGGCATTCCATCTTAGTACTTACGGGTGACAACGCATCTGCATTTTGATTCGCAAACGAGGATAGATGTAGATGTCTATGGGCCGCAGCAACCACTTACCATCAGGTGGACTGTGTGCTCGTTTGTCACACTTATCCTATAAAAAAAAAATGCGTGTGCGGGTGCGTGTGCGGATGCGTGTGCGTGTGCGTGTGCGTGTGCGTGCGTGTGTGCGTGCGTGCGTGCTTGCGTACGTGTGTGTGTGTGAGTCGCTTGCAAATTATTTTTAACGGACGTATAATGACATACCTGCAATAAATGACTTTTAGAGAATTTCAGGTATGTTTGTTTACGTTCGTTATTCTTAGTTCGTCATACTATTTAATGTTATATGATGCTGTCAGACGAAACCGGTCGGTTTTCAATAAATTAAGATTTAAGTAAATTTTAATTTAATTATATATTGTGAAGTAAGTAAAAGTTTGTTTTTATAGGACAAGGATGACAAACGAGCACACGGTCCACCTGATGGTAAATAGATGCTGTGAACCATGGACATTTTCATCTATCCTCGATTATGAATCTAAATGCAGATGTATTAGACTTAGACTTAAACTTAGACCCTTGAGTACTAAGATGTAATGCCTCGTTACCAGTAAAAAGGGGCTTCGGTTCTATACACTCACCATACGAAATATAGCAGCGTTAAGCTGGTATTCTGTGCGAGCGTGGTCCTTCCCTGGTCGATGCGTCCCATTCGTGCTACAACTGTTATACTAATATAGTTGCAGCATGCCTCTACCACGTATATGTATCCAAATCACAAAAAATATTTTGTTCTTTTCAGTCGGCCTTTTTCAAACACAAAGTAATCTTAATTTAGTCAAAATTGCTACACTAATACACGTTCATAAACAAATCCTCATTTTCTCTCATGTATGCCATGATAATATATTATTATTTATTCAAATCAAAAAGTTTGACTTCCAGCCTTTCACGTTGATAATCTCAAATCTACAAACTAGATATAGACACATTTAAGATATTGACCGGAACCGATTTGGCGCGCTGCCAAATGTCCAATGTAATTAATTGCGTCCGTTGAACTTATTACAGTCCAAACAAATTGCAAAGTAATAATCAACTCTGAAAATACTAGCGTCTATTTTATCGGGACGGTACGATTAGGGGCAGTTGAATATTCGAACACTGGTGTAGTGCCGGTATAAGAATATTCAACTACCATATGTTAAACATCATATAAGCGTTACCATATTTTCTCTACTGATTTAGGGTCACGGTGATCAATCTCAACGGAAACTAGGTTGTTTTATAAGAGCCGCGCTGCAGCTCTTTTATGGTTATATAGGGAATGGGTCGGCTCAACCGAGGAAGGACCACGCTCCCACAGAATACTAGCATAAAATAGCAGCAAAATGCGGCTGTGTTTCGTATGGTTAGTGTAGAGAACCGAAGACCGTTTTTACGAGATATTACGCATTCCTTCTTAGTCCTCATAGGTGACAATTCATCTGCATTTTGATTCTTAATTTATTTATTTATTTATAATTAATTACAACGGCTTGCGCCAATGACAGTAATTAATAGGTAATACTAAACATATAACATAATTAACATAATTCAAAAACAAATAACAAGTCAGAGATCAAACATACTTAACACAACTATAGGAAATAAAATAAAATAAAACAGAATAAAGTGATAACAACATACAACTTATTTACCTAACAAACATGGCTTTCACATAACATGAGACAGTTTGACATGATCACCTTGAGTGTGTCATTAAAGATGTCACATTCCGGGACTGTCTCCATTAAGGAGTTTAAAGCACCATGCATGCGACACAACGGGCATTGCGCGCGCGACACAATGCGGCAATGGGATGTGGCGAACAGCCGGTGTCGTCGAGTAGGCCTATGACGCAGGTAGTTGTTAGGTACATAAAGTGTACACAAAGTATTGTGCAGCTCTGGGGAATCTACCATGCTCCTTAAAATTTTTATGACTATTAGGATCTGATATCTGGCTCTACGCACTGAAAGGGAATTATATCCTAACATTCCCAGCAAGAAAAGAGTAGGATACATAAATGGATAATATCCGTAAATCTTCTTATATAAAAAACGCAGGAAGGCTTTCTGAACCTTTTCAATCAACAATTCATATGTGGATTCGTGGGGATTCCAGACGGCTGCAGCAAATTCTTACTTACCTCTAACTAGACAGTTAAATAATAATTTGATGACAATAGGATCATTGAAATCACGGGCATTGCGTAGGACAAAACCTAGGCGTTTGTAAGATTCTGAAGCTAGGGCAGACATGTGTGCATGGAAAGTCAGTCCGCAGTCAAATGTCACACCAAGATCTCTAATGGTTGACACGCGCTTTATTTCAACACCTGCTAAGGTATTGGTGGCATGTGTAGGTTGTAATTTGCGGCTAAAGGTCATGACGTAACATTTGCCGGCATTAAACATAATTTTATTATCTATACTCCACTTATAGATTCGGTCGATGTCACTTTGAAGATGTTCGGGAGTTACATCCTTAGCAATCACTTGGACTAATTTCAAATCGTCAGCATATAGGAGGCATTTGGCATACTTTACTACTTTAATGAGATCGTTAACCATAATGAGAAAGAGAAGGGGGCCTAAAACTGAACCCTGGCTTACACCTGAGCGCATATGATATGACTTCGAAATAAAGGATCCATGGCTAACATACTGTTTTCTATTTGAAAGGTAATCAGCAAAAAATTTTAGAGGTTTTGGGGTAAAACCCATGCTGAATAATTTATTTAATAGAATATCGTTATCCACTACATCGAACGCCTTTTTAAAATCTAAATATAGCACATCTACTTGTTGACCTTTATCCATGTGATGAGATATATAGTCAACGTGGGATAACAAGTTAGTCTCTACTGATCGACCCGGTCGGAAGCCATGCTGCTCCTCACAAAGCCGCGTATTTACCTGCGCGTATATTTCTTTGTGAGCAATATTCTCAAAAAGTTTTGTTGCGCACGATAGTACTGCGATAGGACGATACTCTTCAACCAAGGTCTTATTGTTTGTTTTAGGTATCGGAGTGACTTTCGATATCTTCCACTGTTCTGGGTATACGCCGGTGTTTAAAGACAAGTTAAAAATATTGGTAAGTACAGGAGCAAGAATCTCCTTGCATCCTTTTAAGATGTAAGCTGGGACTTTATCTGGACCCACAGAACTAAGTGGTTTTAACTTATTTATTCCTGATTTTACTTGTGATAAGGTAAAAAAGCTTATGTTGATATGTCCATCGCATGACAAGGGAGTACTAGATATATTGTTGAAATCCAATATGGGACTATTGGGTAGAAACACACAAGCAAAATAATTTGCAAAGGCATTTGCAGCTTCACTATTGGAAAAACTACAGCCTTTGTAGGTCACAGTGGGAGTAATTAATAAATTAATTAATTAATCGAGTAGAAATGTAGATGTCTATAGGCAACAACATACTATCGGGTAGGTATAATATTTTCTACAAGAAAACCTGCGAAATAATTACTAATATTAGTGTTGAACTATATAAAAATTTAAGAAAAATTAATTTAAGTATAATCTCTGAAAATTGTACATAGGTGTTTATAATGAATCAAATACTTGTCAGTCGTTGCTCAGATGAATACAGAAACTGTGTCATCGGACTATATATTTTACTGGATCCAAAAAGATCTGGGTCAGTCTCAAGACGTGCTCTAAAGAAAATTAATTTAAAAATAAATCTTTTAATCTCTGAGCTAAATAGTGTGACAAAAGCATGTTTTACTTGAAGAAATTTTTTTAATCGTTTCATCCGTGTATTCATCCATCCATCCATCTATTATAGCATATAAAAGTCCACTGCTGAAATTCGGCCACAATTATCTATCATTCCAAAAGGAAGTTGCTGTTTATAAATAGATTTTATATACTCATTTACACATTTTTATATTTTACAATTCTTCGTCTTTTCTTATTTATTACCATCAGTTCCCTGCGTCATCGTCCGCGTGAATTTATTAGAATTGTTTTCCTAATATAAAAGTTGCCTAAGTTACTTCTTATAATCAGCTATCTGCCAGTGAAAGTCCCTTCAAAAGTAATCAAGTCCTTTCGAAAATTAGCCGGAACAAATAGATAGACAGACAGACAGTCAGACAGACTGTAAATACTAAATAAGTACCGTAAATGCTTTCATACGCATTTCGTAAAAAGCTGTTATTTTGACATTACAAACAGACGCTTCGATTTTATTTATTTGTGTAGATGTATAGATATAGATAAAGGAGATTGTACAATACCATTGTGGCAGTAGCAAGGTCATAAGGCAGACTCAAATAGCTTTGACTGGACGTCTTGAGGTCAAATATTATGAATTAATGGACTCTACTGGGACGCTATAGACACAGCACAACGTAAATAAACAATTGCAATCTCAATTGCTTAAGAACGATTTGTAAATTTTGACAGCATCTTTTCAATCCATGGAAATTTCGGTGGTTCTTTTATATAACTTGACTGTCAGTATATTGAAGTGCAGAAGTTTTTATACAGTGGGGCTACGATGACTATTCGAGCACGGAACCAGAGTACGAAACGTGTCCAAGTACAGAGGGGTGTAAGGTAGGATTACGTCATATCCGCGAAGCTCACCGCTACACTCGAAAACGTTTTCAAGCTAGAGGACTAAAAAAGATGCAGCATGTAATTAATTCTTACATCTACACATCGAATAATAACTATATTTACGGGTACTATGATCACGAGGGGCCCATGGGTACTGTAGGGTTCGAAACGTCGGAAATTAAAAAAGTTAAAATTAAGCGCGATAAACTCCGTAAAAATAGTTTTATTCCAGATACGGCTTAAAAATTATACATTAATATATTTCACTTACGATCTGCCGATAATATAGTTATTAGGTTATTATAGCAGAATCGCTAAAAGACCTCAGTACAGTGCTTAAATACCTCCATAGTATCTCATACAAGTATAGGATATGTGTAAAAACTAAACATGGACAAAACAAAGGATATATGTAATGTGTATACCAGTGATGACATATAGATTTGAAAAGTAATACTTCACTGCTAACCGTATAAGAAAGTTCAAGGTCGTTCAAGATCTATGGAGAAGCCTAGGTTCAGAGTTTCTCTGCGTGAATGATTGACTTCGTAATGAGTATAATATCTGCAGTAGTCAGAATTTTTCAGTATTCGGTTTTTAGTTTTTGAACTTAATTTTTATTAGATTATGGTTTTGACAATTACTAACATCAATAGAATTTTTTGAAAAGATAAGTTTGGATGTTATATGATAAAAAAGTAAAGGCACAGTCTAATATTAAAAGTAGTTCCTATTATAAAACTAATAAACTGCAAATTAAAAAGTATTTTTTAATTATCTGCAAATTAAAAAATACTTTATAATTTTCAGATAATTTTGTACTTTTTATAGTAGAGGCAATATAGAAATTAATACTACAATAAGCCGTGTTAGTTCAGATGATTAGTGCTAGCTGTAAATTTTATAGTACGCAAGCAAACCGGGTTTGATCCCGTTCACGCCAATGAAATTGTTCATTGCAATTTTAAATAATGGTTTATCACGTGCTCGAAAGAAAACATCGTGAGAAAACCTGCATGTCCTGATAAATAAGAAAAAAATCTTTGAAGACATGTGAAGTTAGCCAACACGCGTTGGGGCAGCGCGGCGGATATTTCATTGCCCTAAAACCCTCTCAGAAATAAGAGGAGGTTGTGCCTAACACTGGGACGTATATAAGCTGGAACTTTAACTTTAACTACAATAATGTAAAATAAAATTGTTTTTATTTATTCGCAGGTACCTGAAAAGTATTTTTTAATATTTCAAAGATGAAAACAAATATCATGCAGTAAAAAACCGCAGGAAGAAATTTATTTTTTCAGTTTACTATTTTCAGTGCTGTGAAGTTAAAAGGATAGTGTCACCCGAGTTAAACGACCGTAGAAATTTACTCAAATATTCGTATTGTGAAACTGCAAGTTGGGCAAATTTGCAGCTTTAATAAAACTTGTGGATCGGGCAGTGGTCGCAGAAACTACAAATTGCCAATTCTACGACTGAAAGTTTAATTTGAAACTTTAGCTCGAAATTATTTCAAAAGTAATATTACTTTACGCTTCAACAGGCATTTTATAATCTATCCATCCATCCATTTCAGTTTATAGAAGTCACATAGTATATGCCTATGCCACGCTAGCAGGTGCGTTGGCATCAGTCATCAGTTGTTACCCGGAAGATGCTACTGCCCACCTAATGTTTTTCTTTCTCTTTGTCGCCTCTTACATCAACGCGATATGAAGAAGTGGATATTCTTACACCGCCATTAGACTGTTGTATAATCTATACATCATTCAAATAAAATCGTAGTGTCTGTTTGAAATAAATTATTGAGCTCAGGGCTTATCGAATATATCCATTTGTATGTCATTAACATATGAATTATCATTTTTAAAATTTTGTCAATCTCTGTCTAACCAGGCTCATCCTCAGAATGCCTGAACCAAATGCGATAAAACGTAACGAATATATGTGATTTCTTTAGTAAAATCCGAACTATGCATTTTTCCAAGATAATCTGATTCTCCTATGTTACTTTTCGGTCAAACACACTTTCGCATTTATAATATTAGTAGGAATGTATGATAATACATTCTTATTTTTAATAAAAAAATCCCCTTCATTTTGAGTACAAGTAATCTTTTAGCAAATTTACCGCAATCACAAGTCGTCAAAACCTTTCGCTCCGACGCGACGCTCTGCTTCTTTGCGATGAATTTTACTAAACTGACAGATTACAATGGAAACCTATTGTATCAGACAGGCAATACTCAAAGTAGTGTCAAAACCATTTTACTGAGGCCGTTTTATATTCGGGAGTATGAAAGCTTTTAAATTTCACTGGACATTTGATGTCTTTATTTAGTTTATTATATTAACACGCTAACATTAAAATTGAAGTACCTTTTTTAGTATTGCTTATAAATAAGAGAAATAAAACCATCTTTTTAAGGTACTTTAGGTTATTTTAGTTGTGTATATTGTTCCTTAGACCTATCTGTAATTGATTGTTTATGTGGTATTTTGTAGTTATTTCAAATGGGTTAGAGTATTTCCTGGAAACAGAGTTTATATTTTTTTTTGCTACATTGAAGAAGGAAAGAGGGCGGGATAAATGCCTTAACGTGTTGTCTACCAATCAACCCATGTAGTGGTGAGAATTCGACGTAGGTGTAGTAAAATAGAATTAAAAACAAAATAAAAATGATAATTACGTAATATGCAAATTTAACTAATAAACTATAAAAATTTAACCTACACGTGTACATAAAACATACATAGCCATACATATATGCACATATTTATATACACATGTATACAATTAGTACATACAAATAACTATGAATAAATGCGTCTGTTTAGTATGAATATGTTTTTATATAATTATAAATGATTACGCAGCAACTTTTTAAAAGCGTACTTATTGGGAGCTGTCCTGATGTCATTGGGCAGGGAGTGCCAAAAACGCGTAGTCTGAACTGTAAAGGAGTTACTAAAAAACTCGGTAAAGTGAAGAGGAATAGATTTTGTTTATATAAGAAGAAAAAGTTAATTCATTCCATTAAAATTCTTAAAATACAAGGTAAAAGAGTTCAACAAGAGTATAAAACCTATCCAACTGCAGAGAGATATAAGACACAGTGACAATGTCACCCTCAAAGTTTTTTTTTATCACTGCATCGGAAGCAGATTTCAAGCTACTTGACTGGAAAGGATACGTAGTCAACACCAATGGTGAGCACATCACTGACGTTCGATTTGCAGACTTTATCGTTCTTATGGTAGAATTGCTCGAGAACTTCAGTACTATGCTCAACGACCTAAATAGTGTCTTCTAACGGATAGGTCTTAAAATAAACAAAACAAGAAACTTAAATTTTGTATAAAGGGTTAAAAACATGTAGCGTGCCCATAATTTTGAAACAGACCGATGTTGACGTGTAAGTTTTTCTTGGACAAATTGTTCAATTAAGTAAGTCGAACTTCGACCAACGGGTTAATTCATGGATGCAACTCGGCTGCGCAGCGTTCGGGCGATTAGGGCACTTGTTCTGTAATGTATACCTTAAAACTTGAAAACAAGTGTGTAAACCCAGTCAGTGTTGCTAGTGATGTCATATGGATCTGAGACATGGTCTTTCACTGCTGGCCGATTGATAAAGCTTTAGGTCACTCAGCGAGCTATGTAGTAGTAAGAAACTATGTATGGAGAAGGTTATGCTCGGGGTTTCTCTGTGTGAACTAGCAGATCGGTAAGCTGAAGTGTTAATAGACCGGACGTATAGCTTAAATAACCGACAACCGAATAAACGAACAGAGAGCCAACATGATGGTAAATAAGTGTTGTGACTAACATGAAGTAGTTGCAGTGTGGCTTTAACACCTATAAATAATACAAAAGGGACCATTTTTTGCTTACTCTGGACGGTATTTAGGGAATGATTGTTCTCTAGTGTTCAACAAGAGTATAAAACCTATCCAACTGCAGAGAGATATAAGACACAGTGACAATGTCACCCTTAAAGTTTTTTTTTATCACTGCATCGGAAGCAGATTTCAAGCTACTTGACTGGAAAGGATACGTAGTCAACACCAATGGTGAGCACATCACTGACGTTCGATTTGCAGACTTTATCGTACTTATGGTAGAATTGCTCGAGAACTTCAGTACTATGCTCAACGACCTAAATAGTGTCTTCTAACGGATAGGTCTTAAAATAAACAAAACAAGAAACTTAAATTTTGTATAAAGGGTTAAAACATGTAGCGTGCCCATAATTTTGAAACAGACCGATGTTGACGTGTAAGTTTTTCTTGGACAAATTGTTCAATTAAGTAAGTCGAACTTCGACCAACGGGTTAATTCATGGATGCAACTCGGCTGCGCAGCGTTCGGGCGATTAGGGCACTTGTTCTGTAATGTATACCTTAAAACTTGAAAACAAGTGTGTAAACCCAGTCAGTGTTGCTAGTGATGTCATATGGATCTGAGACATGGTCTTTCACTGCTGGCCGATTGATAAAGCTTTAGGTCACTCAGCGAGCTATATAGTAGTAAGAAACTATGTATGGAGAAGGTTATGCTCGGGGTTTCTCTGTGTGAACTAGCAGATCGGTAAGCTGAAGTGTTAATAGACCGGACGTATAGCTTAAATAACCGACAACCGAATAAACGAACAGAGAGCCAACATGATGGTAAATAAGTGTTGTGACTAACATGAAGTAGTTGCAGTGTGGCTTTAACACCTATAAATAATACAAAAGGGACCATTTTTTGCTTACTCTGGACGGTATTTAGGGAATGATTGTTCTCTAGTGGAAGTGGAAGCCTCGTACTGGTAAGTTAAATATACGGCGGCTCCCCACTAGATGGAGTGATGAACTAAATACAGATATAGGAAGTCGATGGAGGCAGGTGTTCCATGACCGTACTTTGCGGTTTTCCTTTGAGGAGGCCTATGGTCAGCAGTGGACTTGTGTTGACCTATAATGGTAATGATGATGATGATGACTAAAGCATTTTAAACTTAACTGGAGTAGTTAATGGATGTTTTTATACCTGTCTATTCCATTGTGTGAGAAGGCGTTGGATAAGTCTTTTAAAATACTGAACAACATTTTTTCGATTCAGGAGTCTATTTGAGAAATATTTAACTTTAAAAAGGTATTTTTTACTATTTATAAGTCCTTCGCCCCCCTCGTGATAAATGAAATCACTGTTTTTGGAAATGTGAAAAGTATGCTCGATAGTAATACATATATAATGAAGTTAAAACAAAAACTATCACAGCTAAGAAGGCTTAACAAGTTATAGAGTAAGGGTGACAAATGGGCACCTGAATGTAAGTGTATGATGTGGCCCACAGACATCTACATTTCTCCATAATTAGGAATCAAAATGCAGATCCGTTGTCACCCCTGAGAACTAAGATAGTAAGATTCTTCAGTAAAAAAGTAAAATCTAATGGTTATTGTGTATTTTTCACTATGGTTGCGCATTAAACTTCTTTGTTACTAATACGAGTTCCTCTTTTGCTATCGACCCACTTTACCATTATTCAGCAGTTGACTACGAGTTGAGGAAGATTAAAACAACAACTAACTAACATAAACTAACCAAAACATAATACACAAACACTCACGCCTGTCACACAGAGGGGTAGGCAGAGACTATGAACTATGAAATCCATATGGCACGATTCTGGCATACCTCTCTCGTCACCTCCACATCCATATTCCTACGCGTACATGCTTGTCGGTTAAGGGTACTCTTAATTCGGCCAATTTTAAAAATATCGCCAATTCGATCGATGAACCTTCGCCTTCTTCCCGACTCTGCCGTTCACTTACGTTGTTACGATACTAAATGAAAACTGAAAATAATAAAAAAAAACTGCGAATTGTAACACGCCTGCTAGTGTGCAATTGTAGGAAACTTTGAGGCAATCTCTAGGGGTGGTCAATGTATAGCATTAAACTTTTGGATTGGCTGTGATGATGATGATGATGATGAAACATATATTTTTTTTATATATAAGGTAAAATGTTTTAAAAAACACAAATGTCTATTGTGACGGGTGTTGTAAGTGACGTACAACCCTTTTCAATAATATAAGTACTAAACAGCAGGCCGCCCTTTGCAACTCCAAACCTAAATTATTTTAGCTCCCCTAATTATTGTAGTTGGATGTACAACCTTTAGCAATTAGATAATGAACGAATTGTCGTAAGTATATTCAATCAGCTTTAAATTCAGACTCAGTGTATATGTGTGTGAAACCTGGAGCACAGGCGCAGAGTAGTCAGCCTCTCGGTATTCTGCGGGATGCATTCAGGAGAGTGTACGCAGGAAACATACCTTAATTCCTCCCTCCCCTTTCCAGCATCGGACAACATTAAGGTGGCCCGCCGACCTTATTACCACATTATTGCTACGAGTATGTTGTTAATATTTCACTCTGTCTTAACTTTTACGTTACGCGTAGGCAATAGTGTATAGGTTTTTGTTACGTTAAGACAGGGTGATTTAAAATCTAGGGCTTCATTATCACTTAACACAAGGTGAGATTGTGGTCAAGCATTAACTTATAATAAGTAAAACATAAAAAATGAAATAATTTTTTATCGAATTCGAAAAATTTTAATCGAAAATTTTAAATTAAAGCCTTATTTTAATTTAAAATTTTGTTTTATTATTTAATCATTTTAAGACGTTATTTTAAAAGTTGTCTGACAATCTTTTTGTCTGTTTGAAATGTGTAAAATGATAAATATATAATTAACGTCCTTATGAGTTTTATTATAATAAAATGATTATATTTGAAAGGTACATAATATGATAAAGTCATTTGCGTGATACGTTATGCTTCAGCTATAATATGGTTGTAGCAAGAATGGATCGACTCGACCGGGGTAGGACCACGCTCTCACAAAATACCGGCGTAAAATAGCAGCTTAATTCTGTTGTTTCGTATGTTGCGTGTAGAGAACTGGAGACCCTTTTTACTGGATACGAGGCGTTACAAATAAGTCCTCAAGGGTGACCATGCATCTGCATTTTGATTCTTAATCTATATAAATAAATAAAATTGCAGTGTGTGTTTGTAATGACAAAATAACAGCTTTTTAATAAATGAATATGAAATTACCTAGTATGTACGTTATTTATTACAAAACCAGAAATTTTAAAATGTTTGTCTGTCTTTCTGACTGTCTATCTGTCTGTTTGTTCCGGCTAATCTCCGAAATGGCTTGGCCAATTTTGTATATTTTTTTATAGGAGAGGGGGCAAACGAGCATGCGGCTCACCTGATGGTAAGTGACTACCGCCGCCCATGAACTACTGCAACACCAGGTGAATTGCAGATGCGTTGCCGGTCTTTTAAAAAGAAGTAGGTTCTTTTTTTGTAGGTCCCTAAGTCGTATCGGTCCAAAAAATCGTTGGTGGTAATCGATTCCACAAGGAAGTTGTGCGAGGGAGAAAACTTCCTCTAAATCGCACAGTGGTGGACCGCCAATAATCAACATGGTATGGATGGTATCGCAAATTATGTTGCGATGTGCGATGGTGAAATTAAGCGGCTGGAATTAGTCTAAACAATTCCTCAGAGCACTCCCCGTGACAGATGTGAAACAAAATGCAAAGTGATGCAACATCTCTTCGCAGCGCCAATGAATCGAGCCGATCAGAAAGGACTTTAACGTCGACGATTCGAGACGCTTTGCGCTGGATGCGGTCAAGTGAAAGGAGCTGATATTGAAGAGCCCCTGCCCAGAGATGGGAACAGTATTCCATGTAGGCCGAACCTGCGCCTTGTAAAGTTGCAAGCGGTGTGCCGGCATCAAATAATGTCCCGCTCTGCTGAGCACGCCAAGCTTTTTAGAGGCCAATTTGGCCTTCTCTTCCAAGTGACCACGAAACTGCAAATCACTCGATATGTCGGCAACGAGGATCCTGATACTGGCTGAGGCAACAAAGGGAGTACCTTGAAACTGAGGAGATACGACAAAGGGGTTTTTTTTTGCGGTAAACGCGAAAAATTGTGTCTTCTGGGGATTGGACTTAACTATATTTAGTCGCCCCCAGTTCGAAACTTTGTTCAACAAAGTCACGAGTTCAGACAGAAGTTTGTTCTAGTACTCGGCGACATTTTCTCGAGAAATATTGGCACGGCCGGTGTATAAAGCATCACCAGTGCTGTCGTCTGCATAGCAATGAATGTTACTGGTTTGCAATACATCATTAATATGCAGAAGAAACAGCGTTGGAGATTGCACGCAGCCTTATGGAACACCAGCGTTAATAGGCTTGTAATCTGAGTATGCACTGTCTACTACGACCTTGATGCTCCGATCTGCAAGAAAACTGGTGACCCAATTGCACAATTTCTCGGGAAGCCCATAGGAAGGCAGGTTCATGAAAGAATCGCTTTGTGCCAAACCCGATCGAAAGCCTTATATACATATACAAATAAATAAAATTGCAGTGTCTGTTTGTAATGTCAAAATCATAGCTTTTTACTAAAAGCATATAAACGTTACTTATAACAAAAACAGAATTTTTAAAATTTGTGTTTGTCTGTCTGTCTGTTTGTTCCGGCTAATCTCCGCAATGGTTTCACCAATTTTGACAGAACTTTCACTAGCAGATAGCTGATCTTAAAAGGAGTAACTAAGGTGACTTTTATTTTAGAAAAATAATTGGGGTTCCGCGCAAAAAAATAAAAGCCCTAAATTACACGCGGAGAACAGCTAGTTGAGGATAAATGTAGTTGTCTATGGGCCATAGCATCCACTTACCATCAGATGGACTGTGTGCTCGTTTGTAACCCTTATTCTATAAAAAGGACCATATTAGTCTTCAGAAAATACTATTTTCAAAAATAATAATTGAATGAGTTTGAATCTTCATGGCGTGCGTCCGGGATAAAAGGAACACTTGGCCCTACATATTAAGGTCGCAGAACAAAGCATGAAGCAATTTCTTACCTGAATTAAATTAAGTAATTCCGCACGAGCCCAAGCCTAGATTACACGAATTCATGACGTGTTTCTGCCTTATTTGTATAAAGAAGAGTTGCCACTACCTACTTTGCGTATTTATTACGTTGTCGGAAGATCGTATATAAGTGAAATTATGAAGTATTTCAGTAGACCACAAAAATGTTAATAAATTCAGATCATTATAATAATTTATAGTCTGGGTCTGATGTTCTCGGGACTGAGTTTTGGTTATGTTAGCCATTTTCAATGGAGACTAGCCAATTGTATAGGACAAGATTATAGTGTCTGAGTATATGCGAAAATACAGATGCACATTCTATTCCCTCACTCTCATAGACCAATGGGACGGTAATCCGACACGACCGTAGAGCGATCAGGCGCAGGTCAAACGGCTTTACGTGCTTTCCGCGGCACGGGGGGTGGAACACTGCTAATTCCTGACTCTGGGCTGCTACTGATAATAAATTGTCAGATAAACCTAATAACTGACTTTTGGCCTGCCTCGGAATTCAAACCCGAGACATCTTGATGAGCATGTGTTGATATCCTGCCGCTGTGACCATGTTGTATTAATGAAAGGCATTCAATATTACACACAACAGAATCAAGCGTTACTTTGCCCATCTGTTTAATAAACTAATGCTATATAGTGAACTTTGAGTGAGCAAGCCCAATTGTTACACAGTCATTAAAAAATCCTGACTTTGCAAAAACCATACTGAAAATATATTTTTTATACCCTGTGTCACTTTCACAACTAAGACGAATTGATTACTAAAGAGCGTCATCATCATAACAGCCTCTCATAAGTCCACTGCTGAACATAGGACTCCCCCAAGGAATGCCACAAAGCACGGTCCTGAGCCACCTGCATCCTCGACTTCTTGCATGTCTTACCAGGTCGTCACTCCATCTCGTGGGGGGTCGCCGTACACTTCGCCTACCGGTACGAGGCTGCCACTCAAGAACCTTTCTTCCCCATCGATTGTCGGTTCTTCGAGCTATATGGCCGGCCCACTGCCACTTCAGCTTACTAATCCGTTGGGCTATGTCGGTTACTCTGGTTCTACTGCGGATATCCTCATTCCTATGTTTATCACGCAGAGAAACCCCGAGCATAGCCTTCTTCATAGCTCGCTGAGCGACTTTGAGCTTCCTCATATGGCCAGCAGTGAAGGATCACGTCTCAGATCCGAAAGTCATCACTGGCAACACGCACTGGTTGTACAATTTCGTTTTAAGGTTTTGAGGTATGTCTGACGAGAAGATGTGTCGTAGCTTCCCGAACGCTGCACAGCCGAGTTGAATCCGTCGACTGACTTTTTGGTCGAAGTTGGACTTACCTAGTTGGACTATTTGTCCCAGGTAAACATACTCGTCAACAACTTCGAGCTTAGTGCTCCCAACAACTACCGGCATAGGTGTGACATGGACATTATACATAATGTCCATGTCACACATGTAAAGAATTCCTAAGTTGGCGTCATCCTCTTAGTTAATCTGTGTTAGTAGCTAATTTCATCATCATATGTTTTTTACGTAAATATATATATTTGTGTGTATATATGTATTTATATGTGTATATGTGTATATATATATGTGTGTATGTGGTATGTGTATATGTATTTTTTACCTTTATGTTTATATGCTATAATTTCTAAATTCAATATATTTCTTATTCTTTACTGTTATGTATTATAATAACCGCCTTCGATGTTTTTCCACTCCTCAAGGTTGATAGGCAGAGAATGCTTTAAGCATTATGTCTGCCTTTTGTACTTATATATTTCATAAGGTTCAAAAAAGTTTAATAAATAAATCTTTGTTTTGTCCATGTTTACCCAAGTTTACCCAAGTATACCACTGCTAGACCTCAAGATACTGTAAGCTCATTCTGCGTAAATCGAACCAAAAATTTTTATTTAAAAAACTGAAGGTAGCCGGGCTAACTATGACAGCAGGACGTCAAACACCTCAGTGTGCTGGAAAGCACCCGAAACGTCGGGAAGATAAAAATAAGTTAATATACGCGATAAAATCCGTAAAATTAGTTTTATTTAAATGTGTAGTGTTCGCGTAAATATAAGAAATAATTTGGGTGTATTAAATCTACTAAATTAATCATAAGTATTGCTTCAGCATTTTGCAGTGTTCCCTTAATGCTTAATTAAATTAAAACAAAGTGATTTTATAAATCAAATCTAATATATTAACCGCAATATACACCTAAATTGACACAATACGTGCCACGCGAACGCTGTATTCTGGTCCAGTTTGCATATGATTATGCACAGATTACCCCACCCGCGTCCCGCGTGTACTGAATCCGAGTAGTAAGCTTAGAGTACGTCGTATTGAAATATTAAATAATAGAACATAAACCAGTATACGATATATAATTCCAAAAGTATTTACGAAATTTAAGTTTATTCGACATAGTCTGATAAATAACATGTTTTTACAATCAAAATCGTCATAACCTGAAAATACCTAAGATGAGTATTACTAAGGAGCTATCGAAATAATACTTAATAAAAGTCACTTTCAAGTTTTATTATTATAGTATTTATATTTAGATATACGAGTACAATATAAACATCCTGCTGATGGACACACTCCACCTATCATTATGAATAGAATAGAATAGAGTAGAATATTTTTTTATTCAATATAGATCAAATATGTAATTTTTATTGAAAGTCATTTTTTTACTTTACCACTGGTTCGAAAAAATACCCTCTGTCCTGGGAAGAACCTGTATCTCTGTATTGAAAAGAAATTTTACAATATAAATGATTACGAACTATTTACAACATTTATTTTAGAAACTGCTTGGAAGCGACCACCTCATTACCAGGGGTTATTATCAACCATGTATTCATTTATACTATAATAACGCTTTTTATACAGTTTCAACTTAACAAAACATTTTGGTAATAGAGAGAGCTTTCCGGGACCTTGTTGTAATAGCGTATACATTGTCCCAAGACTGAATTACTGGCTCTGTGAAGTCGAGAAACTGGTATCACTAGCTTGTGTTTGTTACTAGTGTTTATTTATTTATTTATTTATTCTTTATTGCATTCCTTAAACTAAAAGAATACAAAGGGCGGACTTAATGCCTTGTGGCATTCTCTACCAGTCAACCCATGGAGTGGTGAGAATTTGATGTAGGTGTAGCAATATAGAATAAAAACAAAATAGAAATTTATAATTAATTACGTTAAATAAATATATAATTTATATAAATTTTACTAATATATATGTCGGATTTTGACGTCCATTACAAATATTAAAATGAGCAGAACCATGAACTCCATCACAAAGAACAAAGATAGTTTTAGTAAAAAAAGTGATATACATTCTGTAAACACTAGGAACAAACACAAGCTAGTGATGCCAGTTTCTCGACTCCACAGAGTCAGTAATTCATTCTTCCCGGAAAGTGTACAGGTTCTCTCTATTACCAAGTTTAAATGTTTTATTAAGCTGAAACTGTATTAAAAAGGGTTATTATAGTATAAATGAATACATGGTTGATAATAACCCCTGGGAATGAGGTGGTCGCTTCCAAGCAGTTCTAAAATAAATTTTGTAAATAGTTCGTAATCATTTATATTGTAAAATTTATTTTAAAAAAATTGTCCCGCTGGGTTTCTTGCTGGTTCTTCCCAGGACAGAGGGTTTTTTTTTCGAACCAGTGGTAAAGTAAAAAATGACTTTCAATAACAATTACACATGTAATGTATATTGAATAAAAATTATTCTATTCTATTCTTCTATTCTATTCTATTCTATTCTATTCTATTCTATTCTTTCATCGGAGTCATCGGTTCTGCTATTGAGTTGATTCATGACAAATCACTATCACACCACAATAAAACAGCAATTCACTTATTATTTCTAATTATAATAGTTTGTTACACAGAAATATAATAAAGTCACAGTAATCATTAAAAACGGAAATAATAACACGATTTACTTATTCAAAACTTAAATTACTTACAGTATTGCTTTCGACCTTAACACCTCAAGCGCGGACCAAAGAATGACCGTTCCAATTATTTTTCGGTAGAGGTGCACAACGCCATCACTTCCGCGCGGTCGTAAAGATGCGGGGCCAATGGCGTTGCGCGAGCCTTCAGGTTTAAATCAGTTTTACTACTTTTAATCTAAATCGAAGTATAAAGAGTTTATTGTTTGAACTCATAGTAAGCCTGTTGTTACTAATGAATTAAAGACAGAATTTCTTAAGATTAGAACATAGTGATTGCTAATTATTAAACAATTATTACTCAGTTGAAACTCGAATGCAATAATGATTACAGGATAGTCAAAACAACTACATTCAAAATATTTATAATTGATCTTTTTAAAACAATGTAATAACTATTTCACTAGTATTTAATTTACGTAGATAATTAAATTACAAATATTACTAGATAACAATGCATTAAAGCATAAATTAAGATTTCATTTGAAGACGAAGCGCGTGCGGCGACACGGCCATTCTGATATGCGATGCGTGCCCTACAGCACTTAATCTTCATTGTGCATATGTTTCTGAAATAAATTATAGAAATATTTTTGAGGCTAGGTACTTCAGTAGTAAACCTAAACACAAAGTTTAATTAAGCTGTTCACTACACGGGCACAGCCTGTATGAGATATGTGTAGTTAGGTTAATATTGTAACTGCTCATTCCACATGACAACAGCTATAAAATAAATTTGGTCATTGGTCGCCTCCACACGCCTATAACATCTTTTATTATTATAATACATTTGGTTATTATGCAACTGCTCATTCCAAATGAAACAGTTATAAAATAAATTTGGTTATTGGTCGGCTCCACACGCCAATAACATCTTTAACATTGTATTTGGTTATTGTACGACTCAACACGTCAATAACATCTTTTTTTTTACGTAATAATGTATGTGTGATTGTTAAGTAAGAATATAACATGAAAGGTGCTCACCAGGATGGAATCCATAGCTTCCTATGTTTCTTTAATCGACGATTGAGTGGTTCTTGTTTGTACTAGCACTTGCTAGTTTTGACGCAGATTGGGTTGGTGATGGTGCTGTCTCCAGCGTATTAACAATGCCGGATGCTCCTTGATGCTCGTCTCTATCTGTGGGCGACACGGCCGCCTGGGGGCTTACGACTGCACCCGGTTGTGGGACACGTCGTAACTGGTCATGCGCGACTTTACGGGGCCGACCATGGTGATTGACAACTTTCTTCACGAGGTATCGGTCGTTATCGAGCACTCGATGAATTTCATAGGGCACACTAAACCTGAGGTCCAACGAAGTCTGGTTTCTGGGGTTATTTTTTATTAAAACGAAGTCTCCCCGTTGGAAGTTATGTACCTTAGCCCTTCCTTTGTCAAACCTGAGTTTGTCTTTTGCTGACGCCTCGGCCATCCTTTGTTACACATGACATTGCAATGCATCGTAATCGAGGATGTGTTATCAAAATTGACCAAATTAAGTAGCTCGGGGGGTACACAGTTTGATCGTCGGTGAGAAGTGTAAGAGGAGTAGTACCTGTCGTTCTATGTACGGTACAGTTGAATGCCAGTTGTAAGCTCTCCAGCGCTGCTATGCCATTCTGGGGTCTCGTAATTCTTAATCATAATGAGTGCGTTTTAGAGTTGACATGACCCTTTCTACCTGCCGTTTGCTCTGCTGACGCCTGGTGCAATAGTGTGTATATTGATACCAAATCTGTCGCAATAATTTTTATATTCACCTAATTATTCACGCCCACCATCCACCAATAATTTGCCTAGGTGTTCCAAAAAGATGTATAACTTGCTTCAATGCTCCAAGTGTGCTATGTTGGCTTTTGTCATTACAATAGCGCAGTAATACATACTTTGAGAACGCATCTATGGTCACAATGACATATTCCTGATCATTAGGTGTGCCAAGCTTTCCTGTAGCATCCATATGTATAACTTCAAATGGCATAGTAGGCTTTGAAATCGTATGCATTTGTACTTGCGTTGCTCCAGATGTTTGCTTCGATGTTCTGCAGATAACACAGTTATTTACAAAATCTCGGATGATTGTAGTCATATTCTCAAAGTAGAAAGTCTCTCTAATTTTATGAAGAGTTTTCTCCCATCCTGGGTGCTTGAGGGCCGTGTGGTATGTGTTTATTAGACTCCACTGAAAGGACTTTGGTACTACAGTAAATTTTTGTACACCTAAAATCGGATCTGATCTTTCACGCTTAAGAACGTTACTTTCAAGCAAATACCCTGGAACGATATCACCGTTGTGTAAAGAGTCTATGACAGGACGGAGCTGGGCATCTCGTCGCTGTTCTACGTTAAGCCATTCCAAGTTTCTTGTCATAACATTAACATTCAGCGAGAGCGGATTTCTGCTAAGGAAATCAGCATGTTGCATTCGTTCACCTTTTCTGTATTCTATGTCAAATTCAAAATTTTGGAGATAGGACCACCGCCGGTGCATGCGAGGGAGAAGGTCTTGTTTGTGTTTTGAAGCTCTTAGTGCATTGCAGTCCGTGATCACTTTAAATTTACGTCCGTACAGAAAATGTCGGAAGTGTTTAATGGCGCGAACTACTGCCAGCGTCTCTAGCTCATATGAATGGTACCTACTCTCAGCGTCTGTGGTACGCATACTAAAGTAGGCTACGTCATGTTGTCGACCGTTAATGATCTGAATTAGTATTGCCCCAAAGCCGAGACTGGTGAACAAGTAAGATGGTGGATGATCTTCTGACGTACCTCTTCGTGAACGTTAGTCCATTCCCATTTAACACCTTGTTTGGTAAGATTATACAGAGGCACCATAACTCTAGCAAAATCGGGAATGAAGCGGCGAAAATAGCCAGCGAGGCCGTTAAACTGGCGAACTTGTTTTACGGTAGTTGGAACGGGAGATTTTATTAAGGCATCAATCTTTTTAGGGCTTGGACGGACTTCACCATTTTCTATGATGTTGCCAAGATACTCAATAGAACGTTTGAAGAAGAGACATTTCTCTATGTTGATAGAGAATCCAGAATCACGTAATGCGATTAGGATTCTTTCCAAAAACGAGAGACCACAAGAGTAATTGCGGCATTTACTAATGACATCATCGATATACACTTGTGCGACGCTATCGTTATGACTATTGTCGGAACTGCCTGGATTCAAGAGCGGTCCTAAGAATGACCGTTCCAATTATTTTTCGGTAGAGGTGCACAACGCCATCACTTCCGCGCGGTCGTAAAGATGCGCGGGCCAATGGCGTTGCGCGAGCCTTCAGGTTTAAATCAGTTTTACTACTTTTAATCTAAATCGAAGTATAAAGAGTTTATTGTTGAACTCATAGTAAGCCTGTAGTTACTAATAATTAAAGACAGAATTTCTTTAGATTAGAACATAGTGATTGCTAATTATTAAACAATTATTACTCAGTTGAAACTCGAATGCAATAATGATTACAGGATAGTCAAAACAACTACATTAAAAATATTTATAATTGATCTTTTTTAAAACAATGTAATAACTATTTCACTAGTATTTAATTTACGTGGATAATTAAATTACAAATATTACTAGATAACAATGCATTAAATCATAAAATTAAGATTTCATTTGAAGACCGAAGCGCGTGCGGCGACATATACAATAATAAACTATAAAAATATATACAAGTATACAAATATATACGTACATACATAAGCATACATATATTAATACCGACATACATATACAAATAGTACATATAAATAACTATAAATATATACGTCCAAAATATAAATGACATGGATGTTTCATCTAAGAAGCGTTGTCTTTAATAGATGATTATGCACCAACTTTTTAAAAGCAATCTTATTGGTGCTTTTATGATGTCGTCAGGCAAGGAGTTCCAAAGGCGTGCAGCCTGAACTGTAAAGGAGTTACCATAGAACTCGGTGAAGTGAACTGGAATACATATTTTGTTTTTAGAAGAAGAACGTAGAACCCTATCATGAGATGAGGAGAGATAGTGAAATTTACTCTTAAGATAGGAAGGCAAAAATGGGTCATTTAATATGGAAAAAAGAACAAGTAACATTCTGGAAATACGCCTCTGCCGGATTGTAAGCCAATTAAGCTTAGATCTATATTGCGAAATATGGTCATACTTACGAAGCCCGAAAATAAATCTTATACAGTTAATGAGAAGGCGTTCCAGCTTGTTCAGAAGATCCTGGGACAGATCCGGGTAACACACATCTGCATAATCAATTATGGTAATATGAGTGATTGGACAAGCATGATCTTAGATTTTGTGGGGAGAAAATGTTTTAAACGATACATAGTACGTAACGTAGCAGTGACTTTACGACTGACTTCAGTAACCTGAGTTCTCCAATTCAGTGAGCTGTCAATGTGTAGGCCAAGATTTTTTACAGACTTACTGAACGGTATTGTAATCCTATTGTAGTAGATAAGGGGTATGTCTGCAAGATTAATCTTGGCTAGCATCCTTGAGCTACCACCAGTATAGCTTGGCATTTTGAAGGATTGACCAACACTCCATAACGAGTAGACCAATCCTTGATAGATTGTAAGTTTTTTTTTTTTTTTAATCCCATTATGGATATCCCTATTTCAGCTTGCACGTATAGCTGAAGGTCATCGGCATACAGATGGTACGAGCAATCGAAGATGGAGGTAATAAAGTTTATAAAAGTAGAAAAATTATAGGAGAAAGAATACCGCCTGCGGTACACCAGCTTCCACATCAGCCCAAGCTGAGGTTATTTGCCCCACACAGACTGACTGCTGTCGACCGCGAAGATAAGATGCAAACCATTCCATGCCGTAGGCCAAAATTTAGATGAGACAGTATGGAAACAAGGATTTTCATGATCAACTGTGTTGAAAGCATTTGAGAAATCAACTAGTACCAGTACTGTTACTTTTTTTTCTTCCATACCGTTTCTAATATCGTCAGTGACGTTAATTAAAGCAGTACTGGTACTATGACCAGGGAAAAACCCAGACTGATATATACTCAATAGGTTATGTTTCGAAATGAATGAAGAAATTTGCTTGTAAACACAGGATTCTAAAATTTTGGAAAGAAGGGTAGAATGGATATAGGGCGAAAATGATTGGGAAGAATGGGAGAAGGAACTTTGGAAAGGGCTTTATAAAAGCCCTTTTCCCAAAGATTAGGTACTGACCTGAATCAAGGGAAAAATTATAATATGGGAAATTGCCGGAAGAAGGTGCTCTAGTATAAATACTAATCTCTACTGTCTTGTCTACTAATCTCATATAACCCACCGCCTTGGACTAAATTGCTAAAATAGAATTTTTGACACATCTTGCGAAACAGGAGAGAAATTAAAGGTTATTAGGAATTTGCACAGATGCAATAGAAGCCACAGTTCGAGAGCGAATTGTAGGGTCCATTGCTGTTACAGAAGCGAAATGTTGGTTGATTTCATCAAGTGATAGAGAAGGACCACAATCCAATATAGCTGGCCTGCAAAGACCAGAAGATCTAAGAAATTTCCACACTTCGGCGGTAGAAGAGTTGTTAATACAATTATGGAAATATCGGCGTTTAGCTGCCCGTACCATTTGATTGCACCTATTCCTGGCTGCTTTAAAAGATGACCAATTTTCTTCATTACGATCTCTCTTAAAAC
The DNA here is from genome assembly GCA_033319125.1 of Parnassius glacialis. Classification (NCBI taxonomy): domain Eukaryota; kingdom Metazoa; phylum Arthropoda; class Insecta; order Lepidoptera; family Papilionidae; genus Parnassius; species Parnassius glacialis. Next base: position 53,595,148 of record JAVANC010000026.1, read on the forward strand.
GAAGAAAAGCTCTATTACGTCTAGTCATTGCTAACCTTACGCCCTCTGTCATCCATGGGGCTGGAGGACGCTTCAATCTAACCTTGTGAACTGGGGCATGAGCATCATGTTTACAGAATGAGCAACATGTTTACAGAATGTATATAACTTTTTTTACTAAAACTACCTTTGTTTTTGTGAACATACATTCAGTTTTCGTAAATATACTGAGAGGCCAAAGTTAATATATTTATTTCTTTAAATTTATCTCTAACATACTCTCTCGGTTTTAGATTGTAAATAGCTTTAATGTCCCTTTATGTAAAAAAAAATAGTTTCTAAATCAGCCGCATTTCCCATAGCAAAATCCCATAAGGCATTATGCTATGAAAATAGTAGGTACTAAAAGAGAAAGTTCCGCGCTGTTGATCCTTGTCAAACTTTGTATATCTAGAAATTTGTTTATTTCTTAATTACGTACATTTCCTCAAGATCACTTTTCAATTCCTGCACCGGTGTTGATCTTTTATTTATTATTGAATAAATAATTATTGTATTTATTATTAAACTTAGGAGCGAATATAAAAGACCCAGATGTATTACAATTGTTAATACTACTGCAAACAGATGTAGAATATTGCAACAATCAAATACCTTTTATCTTATGACGTCACAATTTAGAAATTTCACATTCATATCTTGAAAGTTTCTCTCAAATAAAACAATTTTCCCAGCTTTGTCGATAACAGATTTTCCTTCGACGTATGTGTCGATACGTCTTGTAAAGTGTGACATATATTCCTCTTAACGATTTGCGACGGGTCATACTATATCTAGACAGAAGACTAACACATTTTATTTTATTTATTAAATTTAACATAATTCGAGACTTGTTTAAATATATTGATTATTGTAATTTAAGTTGTATTATTTAAAGTCCATCTTCGTCTTATTTACTTAACTTATTATAACTAGCACACGTAGGTGCGAGTATGTGATTTAATTTTGATCTATTCCTACAACGCTACTTAATTAATTAAATTAAGAATGGAATGGGTCTGAACTAAATATTTTTTTGTAAGAGTTTTGTTTTAAAAGTAATGACTTCTGATACAAAATATTAGCAGTTTGATTACTAATAAAACCACTGTTTCTAATATGGCTAGTTTAAAATGTTCATTGCACCTGAAATGCAAATTAATATCAAATCAGTTATTATTTGTTATTATTCAATAGATGATAAGATCTATTTCATGCCTAGGAGTCCGTCTGAATGAGTTCCACCCTCTTACCTATTTCTACTGCCATACAGCAGTGCTGCTGCTTCCGGTTTGAAAGGTATAATGAGCCAGTAAATACAGTAATTCCATTTTATATTTTAGCGATTTTTGTTAAAAATTATCTGTAGGTGTTAAGCGTTAGTTCATTTGTCGCTACAGTTTTATAAAAAAAAATATTTAAAAAAATTATTCGATTCCCGTCGTCTGTTAACTTCTGATTTGAATATTTTTTTAAAACCTTTTATCCAATCTGAAGTCGAAATTTCAGAATTTTACACATTTGTTGCTACCCAGAGTACAATTCTTATGTTTTATAAGGATGCCTGTTATTTGCCTGATTTTTTCGTCCCGAATATGTCTTTTTTTTGACAGATGGTAAAGGTGCCAGATCAGATACGCGAACATTTTATCTACTTTATAAATGATATAGGACACAAGTTTTAGTGAACGTCTTGGTTCATGGAAATTGCCAAAGGAAAAAAATTTAAATGTTCCCTTGTGAAGTACTGGTACTATTAATCAAAGTATCGGAAAAAAATTATTTCTTATTTTAAATAATAACTTACTACTTACTTTAATATTATAAGTTTTTTACTTGGTAGAGACTTTCATCAGCTGTTTTATTATGGATGTAGCACGATGGGTCGGCTCGACCGGGGTAGGATGACGCTCTCACATAATACCAGCGTAAAATAGCAGCTTAATGCTGCTGTGTTTCGTATGGTGAGTGTAGAGAACCGGAAACCCGTTTTACTGGAACCGAGGCATTCCATCTTAGTCCTCAGGGGTGGTCAACGCATCTGCATTTTGATTCTAAATTGAGGATAGTTGTATATGTCTATGGGCCACAGCAACCACTTACCATCAGGGGGACTGTGTGCTCCTTTGTCACCCTCATTCTATAAAAAAAGAACGAGATGTAAGTGTAGATGTCTATGGGATACAGTATTCTCTTACAATCAGGTGGATTGTGTGCTCGTTTGTCATCTTTATTCTACAAAAAAATATTGGCTTTTAAAATACAAAAAATAGAAAGAGCGTTCCCTTCGGTTGTCAGTTCTTCGAGGTATATGGCCGGCCCATTGTCACTTCAGCTTTAAAGGATTAGCCTTTGGGCTATGTCGGTTACTCTGGTTCTACTGCTGATATCCTGGTTTTAAAGTCTAAATACGTAAAGAAACGCCGAGCATAGCCCTCTCCATAGCTCGCTGAGCAACTCTTGAGGTCATTGATCATAGTGTTAAGGTCCTTCAGCGATTCTGCCATGAGGCATATATCGTCGACAAATCGAAGATGAGTGATGTACTCACCATTGACATTAATACCGTATCCATTCCAGTCCAGTAGCTCGAAAACTTCTTCCAATGCAGCGGTGAAGAGTTTCGGAGATATAACGTCACCCTGTTTTACACCTCTCTGCAGTTAGGTAGGTTTCGTAGTCTGGTTCTGTACTCGGATAGTAGCCCGACTTTACAAACACTTCAACACTTCGATATACCGACAGTCCACTTGGCACAATTTTCCGAAGAGTATGTATGTGGTCTATGGTGCTAAAACCTTTTCGGAAACTGGCTTCTTCAGGAGGCTGGAAGTCGTCGAATCTGCGTGCGAGACGATTCGTAATGACTCTCGAAAACAGCACTTAGACGTGGCTCAGAAGGAAAATCGGTCTATATTTCTTCAAGAGAGCGTTGAGAAAGAGCATACCTTCAAAGTTTCTTTCATCTTCTTTCTTCGGACAGGGGAACCACATTTTGTAATGGTAGTACATTATAAAACATGTTGAGGTTTGACAAATGAAGATTTAGTACGTTTAAAATAGTTTCCATTTTACTTAATTTTTTTTTTATTTAATTTCATCCCATCTCCTAACTCAATGTTGACCGTGGCACAGTAGCTTAGCAATGAGTTGCTGCGCTGGGGGCCGCAGGTTCGAATCTCGCACAGAACAAATATTTGTATGGCCTACAAATAATTTTCCAGGTCTGGACGTTTGCCCTTGTGCTATTTATGTATGTAAACTGCCTTCACGATACAGGAGAAATTCCTAGTGTAGGGTTTTATAAAAAAGAAAAAATACATTTCATTCTTTCACTTCTAATGACACCCACCGGATGGTATCAGGCAGTGGATTTTCTTACGACCCTACAAGGCAAATAATAACAAATAATATAAATATAATAATATTTGTTTATTCACTCTACAAATTTTACATCGTGACTTACACTATTTAAATAAAAAATACCATCAATTACATTGAGAGGTTAACGTCGGCAGCCGTACTAGTATAAACTGTGCCACGGCTGCCTGCGCCTTCCACTCTGGGAATCAAATAATAACCTAATAGGTAAGATCTTTTACAACATTTCTCAACAAATAACATTTAGAATCTTTGAAATCCATTTTAAATTTCAAACCCAAATGTTTTATTTCCCGGAATGGATGAACTGTATATACACATAATTATTTTATATTTTATATGAAACCCTTAAAGCCAGAATCGTACTCGCATTATACTGTAATTTCATGGTATCGTCCACGATACTGGAGAATTTCCGAGTCTAAGGGTAACCTTTTTTTAGAAAAATTGGTCGATTGATTATACCATACACAATGATGTTTATTATTTATAATTTTTTTTTCTGTTCTTAAAACATTACCCCCCACTTGTACCCACTTGTATTTTCTCCTGTATCATAGAGGCAGTTTACATACTAAAATTTTACAAAGACATCCAGACCCGGAACAATTATTTGTAGGACATTCAAATACTTGTTCCGTACGCATCATTCAACAATCACATAAGATTCGAACGACCCAGCAAAATATGAAAGTGTTATTTATGCGCCCAAAGTTTCACATTCCTGATGGAGCATAAGCTGGAGAACGAAAGTTTGTTATTAGCAAACTCTTACCGATAAAAACTGAAACAATACTGGTTTCTATATCGCTGTCCAACTGTTTGTTGTAGCTCAGAAGCGACAACAGCAAGCGGTGAATGTTTTGATTAATTTTCCATCATTATCAGATTATCTGGGTTATTTTAAATACTCATCGTTATATCATTCTTTTCTGATATCATAAAATTGAAGTGTCTGTCTGTAATACTAAAATAACTGACTTCTAATAAGCTCAGGGGGTTATTTAATGAAAGGAAAAAGAGTTATTCAAATAATTAAACTTATAAACAGTAAAAACGGAAAAAAGGCATACGAGTAAAGTTAATTTCTAGATAATTTAATAGCTTCTGAAGTTGGAGCTATTATTCATCACTTCTCTTAGAACCGTATTCAGAAGCTTTTTAAGAAAGTAGACGTAATTTTATTATTTTTATTATTTAAGCTTAACTTCCATAATTGAAATATTTCTGTCGATTTTTCACCGGAACACTTCGCAGTTTCCATTTGAAATTATTTCGACAACAAGCTCTGCAAACTAGCAACAAACTTGCACACGATTTAATAGCTGTGATTGCTCGTCGCGACTCTGAAATCATTTCATCTCATGTACCTCACTAGATTAATGATTGTCGTCAGATGCAGTTGCGGTAAATGGAATGCAAAATGTTTAAATCAACACACAAAACCACCACGTCAACCATTCCGACAAGTAGCAAGTGTATTTTATTTAAGGTACCTATTACTACTACTAATATTACTGCTCCAGCCCATCATAAATCCACTGCTGAACCTAAAACTCCTTCATAGATATATAGCCACAAAGTAAGGTCCTGAGCCACCCGCATCTATTGACTGCCTTAATGTTTCATCAGGTCTACAATCCATCTAGTTTCTTTGAGGTACCTAATATTTTACATTACTCAACAGGCAGTAACGTTAGCCGACTGATTTATTGGATTTTTCTGTTGAAGTGAACACAATCGTATTTAGCAGGCCATTAGATCTTGCACCTTTGCGGCTCTTCTCGATCTGATAGTTTATGTCTGTTGATCGATAGATAATATCTACTCCCCCATATCTTCCCGTGGATATCGTTAGGCGGCAAGCAAGCAAAAAAAATCAAAAACAATTAAATAATTTTACACTATGAAATCGGGTCTTTGGCCTATACACTATAACTTCGCACCGACTTCAGGATGCGAAATTGTTTTGTTCTTTTAAGTTCTTTGAAGTCGAATTTTACGTTTTTTTAAAAACATTTTTGCATTAACATCATAAAAGTAAGATTGCATAAGGATATCGTAAGTATCACTTATAAAGTAACTTAACTATATTGTAATAATATTATGATAACAAATGAACGCATAACGTGACGTAAGCATTATTGAGTTACAAGAGAGAGGAATACTCCAAATTGCTAGTGCGGGCCGACAAGCGCAATAAAGGGAAATTCCAATAATAAGGCGTAATTCCGTATAGGTGTAGGTAAGAGCATTATGTGAATTAAATCTATCACATGACACTATATCCGCCTTATTACATAATAATTATAATTAGTCTCAACTTTATGTAAAAGTCTATTTCAAGAACTCCCGCGGAAAATATGCGACCAAAAATATAAATTATAGGAATTTGGTAGCAAATGTCCATTTTCTCGAAGACAATGGCGCCACGGATTGGGGCTTTTATCGTGACAGACTCTTCTTTAAACCTGGGACTATGTTTTATAGTAAGATCGTGTGTACATAATTATTGTATTTAACATACGAAATAATTTTTATTTTTAATTTTTACAGCGGAAATTTAATTAAAAATAAATAAATCTATACATCTAAACATATATAAAAATTTAAGTATATGTCTGTAGCATAGAAGAAACTACCTTCATTTAAGTTCTGAGGGCTAAAGTTACAGACTATATACGTCCCACTGCTGGACACAGGCCTCCTCTCAGTTCTGAAAGGGTTTTAGGGCAGTTGGCGGACATTCGAAATATATAACGTTTTCTTATTTCTCAGGCATGTAGGTATCCTCACAATGTTTTCCTTCACCGCCGAGCACACTGTAAATCAGCACTTAAAATTGCAATTAAAAATTTCATTGGTGCCGGCAGGAATTGAACCCGAGTTGCTCGAATACTGTGAAATCCACAGCGAGCGCTTACGTCCTGAGCTACTACGGCTCTCTGTTGGTAAACACGAATTATTCAATTTCTTACAACATTTTTATAAAGTGACATGAGTTACAAAGTTAATATTTATCAACGGCTTAGTGGATGCTTGAATCTAGGGATAGAAATGTATAATACATTACGGTATATTCCATTTCTTATTAATTCCCAAAATTCTAAGCTACATTGATATATGGTAAAATACAATGTCCTGTCACGTATAAATCTAAAAATGAAAAAAGAACTTGATGACGTACATCGCAATCACTGAACATTTAATTAAAAACGGAACAGACGGTTGGGGTTTCCTAAAACTTTAATATTAGCGCTTTCACAAAGTACGACGAGGTGCCGCCTTTTCACTGTTAAATAGATATTACTTTTACTCAACTCCGTAGTCTGCTGCTGTTTAAATCTAAATGCTATTAACATGTTGCTAAGAAGTATTTACACAACCGTGTTACACCGTGTTAAACAAGCATAAATGTTAAATCAGTTATTAAGAAAACCCGATTTCGTAAAAAAAAATTACTGAAAAGAGAAAAATTTCATCCCCCCAATTAAGACGAATCTAGCGACACTTCATATGTTGAAATCCGTCAATCTGTAGCCTATAAAGCGTGCCAAAGAAATAGACATACACACATACTCTCGAAAAACTATTACACTTCTTCTAGGGCAGTCGGGTAGAAATATTAACTTTGGCAATCCCTTTTTGGTCTGTTCTACCTACATATTATAGTAATGCACAAAGAAGTAAAAAATCATCTTAACTGGAAATGAGGCATTCCATCTTAGTCCCCAGGGATGACGAAGTATCTGCATTTTGATTCTTAATCGAGGATAAGTGTGAATGTCCATGGGTCATAGAATCCACTTACCAATAGGTGGACTGTGTGCTCGTGTCATCCATATTCTATAAAAAAAGTAACAAGCTTGTTACCATAACAATATGAAGAAAAATTATTGTAAGGTTCATTAGTACAATTCTATTTAAATTGTCTACCTCGATGGTCTTAACCACCAGGGGTTCCAATCCCAGGTTGGACCAAAATCATTAATTTAGCTTTTCTGAGCAGAAATTATTTATTTTATTATATTAGACCACATACATACCCCACGGCAAATTGTACAGAAGTCCGAAGAGTACAATTTGCCACTATGTCTGGCGTATGTGGACTATGAGAAAGCCTTTGATTCCGTCGAAATTTGGGCGGTGCTGCAGTCCCTTCAGCGGTGCCAAGTTGACTGTCGGTATATCGAAGTGCTGAAGTGTTTGTACAGTAGGGCTACGATGGCTATCCGAGTACAGAACCAGAGTACGAAACCCGTCCAATTGCAGAGAGGTGTAAGACAGGGTGATGTTTTATTCCCGAAACTCTTCACCGCTGCATTGGAAGACGTTTTCAAGCTTCTGGACTGGAAAGGATGCGGTATTAACATCAATGGCGAGTACATCACTCACCTTCGATTTGCCGACGATATAGTCCTTATGGCAGAATCGCTGGAGGACTTAAGCACTATGCACAATGACCTCAATAGTGTCTCTCAACGGATAGGTCTTAAGATGAACATGGACAAAACAAAGATCATGTTTAATGTCCATGTCACACCTATTTCGGTAGTTGTTGGGAGCACTAAGCTCGAAGTTGTTGACGAGTATGTTTACCTGGGATCCGACTAGGTAAGTCCAACTTCGACCGAGAGGTCAATCGACGGATTCAACTCGGCTGGGCAGCGTTCGGGAAGCTACGACACATCTTCTCGTCAGACATACCTCAAAACCTTAAAACGAAATTATACAACCAGTGCGTGTTGCCAGTGATGACTTATGGAACTGAGACGTGGTCCTTCACTGCTGGCCGTATGAGGAAGCTCAAGGTCGCTCAGCGAGCTATGGAGGGGGCTATGCTCGGAGTTTCTCTGCGTGATAAACTTAGGAATAAGGATATCCGCAGTAGAACCAGAGTAACCGACATAGCCCAACGGATTAGTAAGCTGAAGTGGCAGTGGGCCGGCCATATAGCTCGAAGAAACGACAACCGATGGGGAAGAAAGGTTCTCGAGTGGCAGCCTCGTACCGGTAGGCGAAATGTAGGGCGTCCCCCCACGAGATGGAGTGACGACCTGGTAAGACATGCAGGAAGTCGATGGATGCAGGTGGCTCAGGACCGTGGTTTGTGGCATACCTTGGGGGAGGCCTATGTTCAGCAGTGGACTTGTGAAGGGCTGTAATGATGATGATGATGATGAGCAGAAATTCTCGGTAGCAGCTCGTAGTCAGGAAATTGGCTGTGTTTCATCCCCGTGCCTCAGAAAGTACGTTGATACGTTGGTCCGTCGTGACCGAAATTGAGTCTGGACGACATTATAATTTTTCAAATAATTTCTTATTTTCGGCGAATTTCAACATATGAAATAAAACTAATTTTACGGATTATATCTATTGTATGTAAACTATTTTTAATTTCTGAAATTTCAGTCTCCAGAGAACCATATAATACTCTTTTTGCTGGTAATTAGGCATTCCATTCGTCAGAAGTGACAAAGTATCAGCGTTTCGACTCTTACTCGATGATAGATGGTCGATGTCTATGGTCCATAGTGGACACTAAGGTGAAATGTGTGTTCGTTTGTCTCCTTTACTTGTTTAAAAGTATGCCGTAGTGGATCTATACATTGGTGTATGTTTAGCTTTGCGCACTTATTCGTTGTGGGTGCCACATACGTATATATATATATATATATATATATATACGTATGTGGCAACTATGGCAAATATACCTCTATGCGGCAATCTATGGGGAAGGCCTATGTTCAGCAGTGGACTTTAATTGACTTTATCGGTATGTGTGTGAGTACAATATATTTATGTATTTTAATATATGCACATTTGAAATATTATGTTAAAATAAGCTCTTTTTTGTAGCACTTCTATCTATAGCTCTCACCACAATATCAGAAATCTGGCAGAGAATGGCTTTGCGGGATTAAGTTCGCTTTTGTACCAATAATTTTGAGTACATTAAATAATTTTCTATCTAAAAATAAGAAACGTAACAGAAATAAAATATTCAAATTGCTATCAAATATTTACCATTCTGGTAACGAAGGTGAAATGTAATAATCTCGCAATGAATAATGCATCAGCACCGCGTCTTGTGTACTATGTCGTTCCTGAGCTTGCAAATGAGCCTGGGTCGTTGAATCAGTTGACCATATGCCTTCAAAAATTTAATTAAAAAATTAAATGGGATATTTTTCCTTCTTTAATTAAATCACATTGTTAGAGCTAAAGTTTTTGGTTCAATCTCGATAATTATACCTTATACTAGTGACCACCAGCGCGTCCGCTCGTGTGAATTGGAAATTATGCAATTTTGTGTATTGTTGCTCCCAAAGGAACCATTTCTTTAAGGGTAGGTGTAACGTAAGGTGCATGCTGTTACTGGACAACAGTCTGTCCATGCACCTATAGACTTGTTTTAAATACTGCGTATGGACGGATCATTCAATAAAGCGAAAATATAAATCCTCTTTCCTCCCGTAGGAACTTTTGAAAATCCCCGAAATAGTTATTGGTAATTATAATTAACTATATGATAAATCTTTGGTGTTTCATAAAGAGATAACTCCGCTATATTCCCTATCTCGTGTGAATTTAGAAAAATCTCGAAGAGCACTTATTAGTCATTACAATTACCTTCTTACATATCCAAATTTAAGTCTTAAATAATTCAAGATACGGAAATATGGTAACTTTAAAGCAAAAAATATAATTTAAAAATTCGTCCTTATTCCTTGTCAAGATCATAAAGAAAATCTCTGTGTAAAATTTCAGCTTTTACTTACTAACTACCAAGGGCTTGAGCTCGGTGTTGATAAGTCAGTGAGTGATTACAGTGAGTTAGTGAGTGAGTGAATCGGGACTTGTCTTTTTATATATATATATATATATATATATATATATATATATATATATTGGTTTGTTGATGATATCTCCAACCAAAGTTTCAGCTTCGTCACACTCGGTCGAAAATAGTATATTTGGTTACACAAACGAAAACTACATTCAAGGTTTTTGACGAATATGACAGCTAACATTGTTATAGGTAACCGATAACATAAGTACAATCATAATCAAGACATTAACTTGATAACCTAACTAGGTTTGACAACGTTCGGGAAATTCGACAAATCTTTACATTGAGTGAATCTCTGAATTAAACATGTGTAATGAATGTATAAGGAAAGAGTGACGAAGCAAATTTATGCTGAAGTAGTGAGCGACGGAGTTGGCAAGGGTCACCCTAGATAGAAATTTATCGACCCAAATTGGCGATATATATTGAATTTGGGCCAAATTAAGAATTCCCTTAACCGACGAGCATGCATACGTCAGTATAAAGATATTGAGGGAGTTGTGTCAGGATCGTACCAAATAGTTGTCTGTGATCTCTGCACATCCCTTTAGGTAACAAGAGTGAGACTTATGAGTATGTTACTTTTATGTATTCGTCTACGTGTTGTACGCAAAGTGTGGCATTTAGTGCAAACCATGACAAATGTCAGGGGAATGTTTGCCATAGTTGCGACGCCTGGCATGCGAGTTGGCAAACGCAATTTTCTTACTGTAGTTTTAACTGTTATCAGAAATATGCTGCTGTCCATCTCCTGTCCCAGTTTCCCTCTGTCGTCTCTTACGACACCCACGGGAAGATATGGGATAGTGGATATCCTTACACCGCCATTATACAGTAATAATTTGGAAAGGCTCTCGAGTGGCAGCCTTGTTCCGGTGGGCGAAGTGTTGGGCAGCTTCCACTAGATGGAATAACGACCTGGTCAGATATGAAGGAAGTCGAGTGCTTTTTGGCATTGAAGTGGAGCCTCATGTTCAGCAGTGGACTTGTAAAGGGCTGAAATGATGTAGTAATGATAGATTTGTAGAAATCAATGTCTCACAATGAGTAGTAACAATAATGATATAAGACTACTACAATGGTTTTATTTGAATATTTATTACTTTCTTTTATAATTTTAATTGCCATAAAATATAATACGTTCATGAATCTTACAAGTATATTGATTAAATGAAAAGTTGTAGCTGATACCATTTCACTCTTGTTCACACTTGTCTATGGTACTGCATAAAACGTTTCGCCATTCAGTATGTTCGTACCGGGCTTTATCCGGCAGCCACATTGTTGTTAGCAGTGCGATGGGAATGACGCAATCTGTCTGTCATTTTCGTCTTTGTGTGGCACGGCAGTAGAGATGTCGTTAAATGTATAGATCGCCTTTTTTGAATGAAACTTCATAAACCTAGACATTTTAAGCTTTGAGAAATTAATTGGATGAAAGCCTCTTCTTATTTTTTACAGTAGAAATGTCAATTGAAATAAGAATTTTAAGAATTTTCCACGTGGTAGAGCTATGCTGCAACTATATTAATCGTAAAGTTGTAGCACGAATGGGTCAGCTTGACCTGGGAAGGACCAGGCTCTCACAAAATACCAGCGTAAAATGGCAGCTTAATGCTGCTGTGTTTCATATGGTGAGTGTAGAGAACCGGAGACCCATTTTACTGGAAAAGAGGCATTCTATCTTAGTCGCAAACGAAGATAGATGTAGATGTCTATGGGCCACAGCAACCACTTAACATCAGGTGGACTGTGTGGTCGTTTGTCACCCATATATACATACATAATACATAAACACTCACGCCTGTCACCCAGAGGGGTAGGCAGAGACTATGGACTTCCATTTGGCGCGATCCTGACACACCTCTATCGCCTCCTTTACATCCATATTTCTACGCATACACGCTCGTCGGTTAAAGGTACTTCTAATCTGGCCCATTTTCATGTATCGCCGATTTGGTCGATAAATCTTCGTCTAGGGCGTCCCTTCCTGACTCTGCCCTTCACTTCTGAAATATATATTTGCTTTGCCACTCTTTCCTCGTACATTCTTTCTACATGACCAAACCGCCGAAGCATTCCTTTTTTAATCCTGGTCACAACGTCATCTTGCAAACCATACTTTTCTCTTATCACACTATTTCTCACCCTGTCATTCACATTCAGCCCTAGCATACTCCTTAATGACCGCATTTCTACAGCATTTATTCTACTCTCATGCTTCTTCTGCCAGACCTAACTTTCACTACCATACATTAAAGTAGGGACTAACACAGCATTATGAATTGCCATACGTGCCTTCTTTGACACATTCACATTCATTTTATTTTCTGCATTCACTCGTCTTTCTATATCCTTATCATATCTACCATCCCTACTAAATAAACATTCCAAATATACAAACTCATCTACTTGCTCAATCAACTCCCCTTCTATTCTTATTTCAAATAACGTTTTACTTTGTTTTCTTTCAAAGACCATCACTTTCGTCTTACTTGCGTTCACTTCCATACCACTTTCTTTTAATGACCAGTTCATTAAAATAACCATCATTTGCAACTCGGGCGCCGACGATGCAAATATGACTTGATCATCGGCGTACAAAAGGCATGACACATCCATTCTCAACCCAAATTCTTCAACTTTCAAAGTTTGTCATCCATATTCTATAAAAAAAAGTTTTCCTCCTTGCACAACTTTCTCGTGGAATAAATTACCACTAACGAATATTTTTCAGACCGATACAACTTAAAGACCTTCACGGAAGAGCTTACCTACTCTTTTTTTAAAGGCCAGCAACGCATCTGCTCTTCTCCCGGTGCACAGCGGCGGCAGCCACTAACCATCAGGTGAGCCGCACGCTCATTTGCCACTCTTGAAAAAAAAATCGATTGTCTGTAAAGTTGGTTTACTGACGATAGTTGAACGTGACAACGTCATAAGAAAATGTTGCTATAAACAATTGACACCACATTCACTTTTCACAGCACTTCATATTTGATGAAAACGTGTAAATGTATTATTGTATAGCAGCTGTCCATGCGGACGCATCGCTCACTCAAGTAGGAGAGAGACATATGTCGAACGCTGCCGAACGCGGAGGCCAATTGTGCCTCTTTGTCGCTCGTTCCGCGCTCTCGCTTGCACTTCAAGCCTTAAATGGAACGGCCTCAGTGCGAGGTAAAGCCGCATGAGTCATGTTTTTTAGTGCAGCCAGCTTCATCGAATTATAAGACGTGGTCACGTCAAAAATATTTTGTCACTCATTCTAAATATCCACACATAACCACAGTCTTTTATACGTGGTAGAGCCATGCTGCAGTTACATTAGTAGTATAGCTGTAGCACGAATGGGTTTGCTCGACCGGGAAAGGACCATACACTCACAGAATACCAACATAAAATGGCAGCTTGACACTACTGTAATTCGTATGGTGAGTGTAGAGAATCGGAGACCGCTTTTACTGGAAAAGAGGCATTCCATCTTAGTCGTCACGGGTGACGATGCTTCTGCATTTTCATTCTATATTGAGGATAAATATAGATGTCTCCAGGTGTTTGAATCTTTATTGAGGATAGATGTAGATGTCTATGGGTCACAGCAACCACTTACCATCAGGTGGACTGTGTGCTCGTTTGTCACCCTATCCTATAAAAAGAAGTCTCATCTGCGTCATCCGCTTCTATTTGGGCAAGGACAACTTCTCTTCCTATTCTATCCTCAGGCAAGGTAAGCCGGAAAAGAAGGCACACCATCCTATACGTTCTCCATCTCCACCTTCGTAAGACCATATAATACACCAAGTCCCAGACCCAGACCCTATCAGGTCCGTTACATAAAGGCTAGTTTCTTACCTGTGAAAACTTATATTAACTCTTTATTGACAATGTTGATACATTATCATCACAACAATCACTTTGAATCAGATATAATTGATAAATATGCATATAAATGATGAAGCCTTTTTACAGAGCAGGGGTAATAGGCCCATAGATGAAGCCGTGAAACTAACTCCGTCATTATGGAGAGCAAAAGGCTCTTATGCGACAAAATATTGTATGTTCCTTCTCAATCAATAAAACTGCTGGAACAGGGCTCCTTTTATTTCTGAAAGGATCTAGAAGCAGTGAACAATCCACTGCACTATCCTTTGCACACTGATGGACTTCACATGTCTTTTTATAATTTTTCCTTACATCTGCAGGTTTCTTTACGATGTTATTTCGTAATTACGTTACGGAATCTTACTTGTTATTGTTATGGTTGTAGCACGAATGAGTCGGCTCGACCGGGGAAGGACCACGATCTCACAGAATACCATGGTGAAATAGCAGTTTAATGATGCTGTGTTTCGTATGGTGAGTGTAGAGAACCGGAGATCTTTTTTACTGGGAACGAGGAATTCCATCTCATTCCTCAGGGGTGATAAAGCATCTGCTTTTGATTCTTAATCAAGTGTAAATAAATATATAATAAATATGGCTATGGGCCACAGCAACCACTTACCTTCAGGTGGGCTGCGTGTTCGTTTATTAGTCTTATTATATTTAAACTAAAAAGGATACTTAAATTATAATGGAAATATACCCTGCAGATTTCAAGCTATTGTGTGGACTGATTAGGATTACCTAATTTTTATACTTTTATTTATTTATTTATGTATATATTATATGCTTTACTTTATCTTTTATTATGTATTAGTAATTTATATCATTTCATGTGTTAGTTATTTATATGTTATTTTATTGAATTTATTGTCTACACATCGCATGTATTGATATTATATTTTGTATAATTATATTGCACCACCTACCTAGTATTCATTGTTTATTCCTTTACACCCTTGGTTACCTGGAAGAGATCGCTATGTAGCGATAAGTCCGCACAAATTGTACATTTAACCTGTCTTTTGTTATGTTATTTGTTTATTTGTTTGTGGTGTACAATAAAATATATTCATTCATTCATTCATTGCATAATATTGTGTGTTTTCAGTGTTAAAAAAAATTAATAACACCTCAACTATTTCTGATGTACAAAATTATAGTATTTAGAGGTTAGTTATAAATTACTACATTTTTATTTTATTATAATATATTACATAGTGGTGACACCTTACTGACAGTAACTGGATGCCTGAAGTCGAAAATTGGGCTGAGTGGCGTAGATTTGGAGAGGCATATGTCCAGCCGTGGACTGCCGCAGACTGATGATGACGATGACACCTTATGCTACTCTGTTTCATAGTGTTGTCTCTGAATCAATAACCTAAAAAATCCAAATTGGTTACCTAAATTAAAAACATTACTTGAATTTTGTGTCAGTTTTGTATTTCAACGCACTATTTAGGGCTGATTTGTCAATCGTCAGATAAAAGTTATTCTTTTTTTTAAATAAAGAATAAGAGTGACAAACGAGCGCACAGTCCACCTGATGGTAATTAGACGTTGTAGCCCATAGACATTTATTCTCAATAAGGCATCAAAATGCAGATACGTTGTCAATTCCGAGGACTAAGATGAAATGCCTCGTTTTTAGTAAAAAGGGTCTCCGGTTCTCTATATTATCTACACTCAATATGAAGAATAGCATACTGTAAAAACGTGGGCCTTCCGCGGTCGAATCGACCAATTCGTCTTCAACATACAATATAAATAACGTTTATATAATACTGCAGCGTGGCTCTGCCACATAAAATCAAATAAATTTTTACCTGACTGAATAAAAAAGTGAAACAATTGCACTATATTGTTTAGAAAGCTCTAACTTTTATTACGTTTACTTTATTTTATCTTATGAACAACTTTATTTGATGCTTGAAAAAACAGTCCTTATTCTATTAAATATTAAGGCCTTGTATAAACTCATTAAGCAATTACCAGCCTGAATTAAATTGCGTGACGCCATAGTACCCTACACTCAAATCAAACGATTAAACGTTTGCAAGTCGTTGGGGTTTTAACGTTGTGTACTCAAGTTGGAAAATTCTGTGTCGTCTATAATAAATATCATACTAAATATATAAATAAAAAATAAACAATCAAGTTAAGAATGACGGGGTTCACGACTTTTTCTCCACCAGGGCAGCGCTCCTAAGCGCAATAAGGTGAAATATTTATCAAATTTTAGGAAATTAATATGTTAGAAAAGTGTAGAGAATAATATTCCTTTCTGAAGTACTCGTTATATTTTATATGAATTAGATAAGAAATAAATAATGGATAAAAGTTTGTCCTCTTACAATTTATGTTTGTAAACTGCCTCTACGATACAGGAGAAAACCCTAGTGTGGTGGTAACGTTTATAAAAAAAATCTTAACAACTTTAGGAATATTCTAATGTGAAATAATTCAAAAAAGTTAAAAATGAGTAAAAAATTAAAGAATACACTACTGAGGCGTTGTTTTCTGTAAGTATAAACTAGAAACTAATTTTTTTTTAGTTAAATCGCAACTTTTCAGTGATGATATCACTGTGTGACCATCTGCGTAACAAATATGTTTACCTTACTTTCAATATTAAAACATACTTCAAGCCGCCGAAGAAGATTAGTCAGTTGTTACCATCCGTCAAGTGTAATATCAAGTACAAGCTTGATTGTGAATGTGGTATCTCTTAAATCATCATCATCATTATCATCATGATAGCCCATCACAAGTCCACTTGTGACTTGTAATGGGCTGTAATGATGATGATGATGAGTACGCAAATTACTACATAAAGTAACCGTGCATCATATACCACACAGCTGTGCACATATCTCTTCTCATTCTTTAGAGCAAATTGGAGGTTTTTCGACGTGATAGAGCCATGCTGCAGCTTTTATAGCTGTAGCAGAAATATGTCGGTTCGAATGGGGAAGAAGCACGCTCTCACAATACTTGTGCCCGTTTGTTACTCTATCCTATAAAAACTCCTCAAAGAGTAGAACTAGGTGTGCCGAGTTTTGCTTCGTTTTGTTAGTTATGATGAGACCTTACCTTCGGAACTTATAGAGTGACCTGAAGGTATACTTCGGTGAATGCTACTGGAACTCCTCGAAGAGTAGAACTAGGTTTTTTTTCACGATTACACTATGAGCATTATGAGTCGTGTACTGTTTTAGTCTTTTTTTTTAAATTAAAATTTAACATAACATTTTCATAAAATTGGAAGTATAGTAATAATTATAAGGTTTTTAGTGAAGAATTGTGTGTAATTAAAATATTTTAAAAATTACGTCTAATCATACGGATTTACCAATAGTTTTTAAATGTTATTTTAGCTTAGTATTAGTCAAGCCACCACACTTGGGATATTGCACTGACCGCCAAAAAGCACTATTCGTTAAAAATTGCCTGGTGTAAAATTTCGTATATTCTGTTAGGTCAGCATTTTAAAACACGTAATCTTCTCCTGACCAAATCTCGGTCACAGCTGCCAATCTAAACGGAGACTAGATCTGCAGGATTATAGAGCATAATCGCTTGCGCGAGCACAGGTACATCCTCTATTCCGCTACTTTCATTGTCCGACGCGACGGTAATCCGGCACAACCGGCGAGGGATAAGGCGCTGGACCAACGGCATGACGTCCTCGTTCAGGATTGGGGTTGAAACACTGCTAACTTCCTGTCTCCAGGCTCCGAACTCCTGGATTTTGATCCAACCCGGAATGCAAATCGATCAACAGTTGCATTTTCTACCACTGGGCAAATGAGTTAGTCAAAGTATAATATACATTTATTGTCAACAAGAGACTGATATTCATTTATGGAAAGTGTCTTCATATATTGTAAAATGTATTGATTATTCAAAATATCAATTTTAGTTAAATTTGAAATAAAAATGACAATAGTAAAAATTTAAAAAAAGAAATAGTGTACAGCAGTGAATGTATCAACAAAGAGAAGCAATAATTGATTTGAATAAAGTAGTTGGTCGTAAAGTAATTGGTTGAAGTCTGACCCTCGTTACGTCAGTGAACTGAAGTTGACACCGGGAACGAGAATAGAGGTAACGGTCACTATCGCTTAACTTTCCAATTAACTGAACAACCGGACATGAAATGGAGAAACCTTTTCATATATAATTTCGCAATTGAATAAAATGGTACCATGATTCAAGTATTACAAATAAATATAAAATATAGTTAACTAAAGATAAGGCCTTTGTTGTCTAGTGGCAGCGTAAGAAAATTCACCGTTCTATTTCATTCCGTGAGTGTCGTAAGAGTCTATATATTAAAGTGAAACAGGAGATGGGTAGTATGAATTTGACCATATTCACTATCGCGTGACCCACATGTGGGTCATTGGTATTGTCTTACCATTGTGTCTGCAAACTGAACAGTGAAAGTATTAAATAATAAAAATCTGCGGTTGCCATGAGTGACAACTATGGTAAATATCCATTCAAGATACAAGTTGTGGGGGAGGTCTAATTTAGCAGGGGACGTTTGATAGACTGTAATTGTACCCATGGGATGATACGGGGTAGGGTCCTCTTACGCCGCCATTACACGACATCTATAATGAAAATAATATTATATATATTCTGTAATTTCTAATATTATTATCTGTATGAAAGTGAAATGATGACCTGAGCGAATAAAAGGCAAGAACAGTATAAGAACTACGATTAGGTATAAGAATATGTTAAGAAGTACCATAGTGATTACTTTCTTTGTTAAAACGATCAGGCGATTGAACATTTTGTCGATTAAATCTATTTTTATATTTGAAATCATTCGTTTTATTTGCCGACCTCCACCGAATCCGTCCTACACGTATAACACTTGCTTGCTGACACTTAAATTCACCTAATGCCAAAAGTATAAAGATATATTTTTTTTAATATTATTGCTATAATATCACAATATTGTGTATAATCTCCGCTCAGTATCAGCTCCAAGAAAGGAATACGATCGCACAGGAAACCACCATAATACTGTATATTGTGGTGAGTGACAAGAACCGGAGACCCTTTTTGACTATTTATCATAGTGGTTGTAAAGACCCCCCCCCCTTCTCTTCTCTTCACTCTTTCTATATATATTTATACCTTTATTTCCTTAGAATCTATTTCTTTAAGTTATACAAGTATATCTAACTTACGTGACCAGTATATTAATCATACATTGATCTTTCTAAAGGTTCAAATATAGGCCGTATAATAAATTTATGGCGTGATCGTCTTAGTTAGGACCCTTATTTACGTTGTGTTTGTATAGTAACTTAGTTCTTTTAGGTGTATCTTGGAACAATGAATATTTGCGAGAGCAATCGAAAGCTGTTGGTAGTGTCTTATAAGCTAAAGAACCCCGTTCACGAAGACAGAGCTCAAAAAAAAAAGTTATATTTTTTTTTTCATTTATTTATAACATTTTAATAGGTACAAGGGTTACATCCATTTAACTTGCAAAAACTGTGAGGTTTGTCCGCAAGTTACAGTCTCACATATTATAATACAAGGTCATAAATAATACAATCGTCTAATCTATGGCTGCTTACAAACATTGACAATAATATTAAATAGGTACTTGTAATTGGTATATATAGTAATTGGTAGGTATACATGTTTTAACTCATAAATTACGACCCAACGTTAATTGCAAATCACCGCGGTGACCGGGCCGTATTACCTGAGAACCGGTTTCGACGAGTCCACAAGTGTGGGCGAGACAATTAGATCGTTCTTAGAGAGCGCTCGGATTATTTAGCAGAAGCTGTATACAGGTTGCTGCAAAAAGTGTGAGTTGATATGATTTTTTTTTTAATTTATTATTATTTAAACTTTTTCATTGCTAATTTATTCATATTTTAGCATTTACATAGATATACAATTCACTCACCAAAATATAAACAAATAAACATGTTTATTATTTAAATATATAAGAAAGGTATGTGCATATACACCTGTGCATATGTACTTATGTGCCTATTATATGGTATATGTAATATGTAAATTATATGTATAATATTTCATTTATGTAATCTATTCCCGTTGTAGCAGTTCATAGAAATATTTTTTGAATTTGTTTTTGTAGTTATCCTCATTGAAATTTGAGAGTATTTCAGGGGGGATTTGGTTCATTAAAGTAGGAATTAAATATCTATTTGTACGTTTTCCATAGTAGTTATGTATTTTGGATGTTACGAGTTTATTTTGTGTAATTTTTCTTGTAATAATTTTATGGTTAGTTTTAACTTGCACTTTTTTATTGTGAAATTGTTCTATTAGTATTAGCATCTGAAATTTCGTATGTATAGGTAAGACTTTACAATATTTAAATATTCCTTGAATATTGTTTTCACGGTATAATTTTATTTTTACTTTCTTAGGTATAATTATTTTCAATATTCTCATTTGTAGGTTATGTATTTTATTTAGGTAAGTTTTAAATGTTTTTCCATAGCTCGTAATGCCATATGAAATAATAGACTCCGCAAGAGCGTTATATATATATATAGATTCATAAGGATGGGAAATGGCATTTTATATTTTAGTATTGCAAACTTTGCTAGCATAACCCGTAGCTTGTTACATACATAATCAACATGTTTACTCCAGTGGAATCTTTCGTCCACAATCAGGCCTAGGTATTTATAATTGTTAACTTGTTCTAGAGGAGCACAATGACAGTTAATATTTAATTTCGTCGATCTATGAAGGCAGTCATGGTTGTGTGCGAGTATTTTTATTGGTCTTTCGTTTTTATTAGGGTGCGTTGAGCGTACATGTATAATTTTAGTTTTCATTGTATTTAATACAAGTCCCGCATCATGTGACCACTTACATAGGTTAGTAAAATCGAGTTGTAACATTTTTTGTGCTCTTGTAATGTCTTTATTAGCTATTACTAGGCAAGTATCATCTGCATATTGATACACTGAACTATGTTTAATCATGTTCACCATGTCATTTACAAATGCCAGATAGTGTAAAGGGCCAATGACCGATCCCTGGGCTGTTCCTGTAGTGACAGGTATGTCATCACTGTATTCGTTTTCAATTCTCACCCGGTAGTTTCTACCTTTGAGGTAATCTTCACACCACCTGAGAAGAGGCCCACGAACGCCCGTATTATCTAGTTTTTTTATTAATAAATCGTGTTTAAGTGTATCGAAAGCCTTACTGAAGTCAATAAATAAAAGAATTACGTGTTGCTTGTTGTCTAAATAATTGTTAATTTCATCGGTAAATTTTGATAGTAAAGATATAGTTGATTTATTTTTTTGAAAACCAAATTGAGTGCTGGACAAGATTTCATTCGATATATAATATTTTTGTATCTGATTACATATGTATTTTTCAACTATTTTATCTATCACAGGAAGTATTGTAATTGGCCTATAATTGTCATAATCACAGTGCGACCCCTTTTTGTAGATGGGTCTTACTATTCCTACTTTTAATTCTGAGGGATAAATACCAGAATGAACACTGGTATTAATAAGCTTTGCAATTGCTGTTGTGATTTTTTCACATAAGGATTTTATGTCAACACAGCGAATCTGGTCCGCTCCGGGAGCTTTGTTTATGTTCAATTTCTGAATTATTTTATCTATGCTCTTGCTATCTGCTGCTTTAAACCGCATTGAACTATTTTGAGAAAACAGGTACGTTGCTTCATCTAAAAGTTTTTGATTACAGTTAGGTAGTATTCTTTCAACATTTTCTTCAAAACTTTTGCCAAAATTATTTGCCAATTGTTTAGCTGTTAATTTGTTTTTTTGAAATGCTTTTAATATTGCCGCGTCTAATGATTTGTTTACTCTGCCTGTTAGGGAATTAAGAATATTCCATAACTTTCTTGGGTTATTTTTGTTAATATTTATTTCGTGATAATAGTATTTGTTTCGTGATATTTCAATAAGTTTATTTGTTTTATTCCTAATTTTATTAAACTCTAGTCTTAATATTTTATTGCTTGTATCTTTTTTCCACTTTTTATATAGCAAGTCTCTTTTTTCGCAACAAATTTTTATCTTATTATTTATCCATCCTTCCTTATTTCTTTTGCTATTAAGGCTATTTTTTATAATATATTTAGAATTATTGTAACAATTTTCAAAGCTACTCTGTATAAAGTTATATATCTCTATCGGACACTGCATTTTATTAATTTTATTCCACTCAACGTTTTCGAGAAGTGATATTAAATGTTTGTTATTAATTAATTGTTTGAGTTTTGAATCATTCTGTACGCTGCGATTAGCCTCAGTCCCGGCACACGATAGCACGCACATGCGGTGATCTGCCATTACTGTTCCAAGCGCAGCCGCGTAGATGTCTGACGTGCGCGATCTCGCGAATATATGGTCAATACAACTCCGCGTGATTTTTTCATTTCGAATCTCTATTCTTGTAAAATCCGATATCGCTCTCGTCAGACCACACTCGGCCACGCAGCTTAAGTAGCAATCTCGTATGTTATTTTTCAATTTTAGGTCAATATTTATGTCCCCGATTAGGTACAAATCACAGTGTTTTATTAAATTGTTACATAGTAGTATTTTAAGTTCATTAATATAAAGGTGCTTGCTTTCATTAGGTGGTCGATATAATGCGCAAATGTGAGTCGTGTAGTGGTGGCAAGATTGGATATTTACAATTAATGATTCGCAGTGGTTTAGTTTTAAGTTGTTGACTACTTCGAAACTGTGGCAATTTTTAATGAACATAATAATACCACCACCACGTCGCTGCTCACGAAGCACACTGCACATTTCATAACCGTCTATACAAAAGAATTGAGAAATATTGCTACTTATCGAAATTCCTACTTCAGTTAGAATTATAACGTCTATTGCTATTGGTGATTGATTTATTGATTGCAGTAACGAGCTAAAGTTTTTGATAATAGATCTAATATTAATATGTACAATATTAAAAAGGGGAGTATTTTTAGGTAGATAGGTACTAAAATCAGACAAATTTGCCAAATCATAAAATTCAGTTACGCCCGAATTGGTGCCTAGTGCGTAAAAATATCTACTACCGACTTACATACTTCTCCGTCGCCATTTTGTCAATGTCACTAGAGTTTCGGATGACCATGGGCTTGTCGTTATCATTCCTACGAACTAGAATTCTGCCGCCCTGGAACCATATATATTTATAAGAATCCTTTAGTTTTAGTTTCGCTTGCCACAGAAGGGTTTTATTAGCACTGGATAGGGCACGTCGTATCATAACATTTGATCGTGCTGCGACAGGATCTGGACAGGAAACGATGTCTTCTGCAAGTGTAGTTCCTTTTCTTGCTGCTCGTATCCACTGGTCCACTTGTTCTTCCTGTTTTAAAGTTACCTGAATTACGCCCTCCTTTCCATTTTTCCCCTTCAATCTTTTGACTGTTGTTATATCTCTTTTCTCAACATTTATCTTCGTAGCTAATGTATTCAATATAATTTCCGTGTTTTCGTCTTTCATTTCGGGCACTCCTGCTACTTCAAATGTACTATTAAGCTGTTTTTGCTCAAGCTTTCCGATGTATTGTTCCATAGCGTCGATTTTTAGTTCTAGATGCTTATTTTGGTTCATTAAATAAGTGTTGTTGTTTTCCAGTTCTTTAATTTTTTCGGTAATCATTGCTAAAGTATCCATTATTCCATCCATTTTTTGACAGCAAAAGCTGAGCGCTTCGTTTACTGTACCTATTTCTTTCTTTACTGCTTTTTTAACCTCATATGATATGTCATTTAGTAACTTTTTCATTGCGCTAGATCCGCTGTCATTTACCTGTGTCATTACTAGTTCTTCTGCATCTTCCTCTTCCTCTTCTTCTAGTATAGCAAATGACTTGTGTCTTGGGGATTCACGGCGACAATCTTCGCAGGTCCATTCCAGATTTTCAGTGTTGCGCAGTGCCGCTAATTGTTTAGATGTAAGGCCGGTGCAGGCCTGGTTAGCATGCACAGTTTTTGAGCATTTATTGCATTCAAGAATAGCAGATTTCTTGGCTATTGGTTTGTCACAGTGGTCACATTTAGGCATTTTTGCGTTGTTTTTTATTATAATATTAAACTGGAGGTAGAAATAACAACTTTGAAAATATAAACACAAACCAGCTGTTTCGTACAACGTCGCGAGCGAGACTGATATATATATATCAAATACCAGATACAAGGGCTTCGCTCTTCCACATTTAAAAAAAAAATGTGGAGGAGGTACACGGCTCCGCACACGCCGCGCACGGTGAGCGCCAACCATTTTAATGCGCTCCCCCCGAAGGGTACGCAAATTTGGGAACTGGACCGTAGTCCACAGCAAAATAACTGGCGAACCAGTAAAAGAGGACTTGGCCCCTTGATAGTGCGTAAGCACAAACATCGACCGAAGTCGCGCATGTCAATGCGTGTAAACGCCATACAGAATACGATCAAATCCAGCCACAGTGAATGTACGTCACACGGGTTAGGCAACAATAGGTACACTGGCCATAAAAAGCCGTCCGTGAGCGCCACCACCTGCCAGACCGCCGTTCCTGCAGACGTGATGTAAGTGTAAGGCATCACCACCAATTGCATGGTCAGCACGGCCAATTGGCCGCAGAGCGTGTCATGAGTCTACCGCTCACCTCAAGGGAATGGGGTCCCACGTTGCGCGGCTTTCGGCCGCAGCCTTGAGAGCCTCCTCAGATTCTCCCTCCAGCTACCACCCGCATGAGGTCGACACATATGCTCCACCAACCAATACAATGGCAGATATAGCCAATAGGCAGTTATAAGATATTAGTAATAATTCGCCATCAGAAAGGGTTTGTGTCACTGACGTTGAGTATATGCATTTTTCGATCATGTTTGTCTCACCCACCAACAAGTTGCCTTCAATCTTTCAAAGGTGGGAACTTTATAGAGATATATTAATATGTTGTTATAGAAAACATCATGGAGGGCAGACAGTCTGCAGCCCCGCTATGAAGGGACCCGACTTGGGCAAAGCTACTTGGGTTGTGAATCAAACCAAGATGCAGAGAGCGCCATTGAGAAGAGCGACCCGCCAAACAACCATCGCAGAGACGCAATGCTGCAGAATGCAACAAGCATCAATACGACTATCGTCAGGCTTACACCATCCCAAGGTTCCCCATACAGTCCCAGCAGACAGCACCACCCGCATACCTCCATCGACCAGAACCACAAGATGCGTCGAATCAGGTGCAGCACACCCGCAGATCCATCACAAGATGCAATACTGCAAGTAGCAATAAGCATCAATGCAACTATCATACGGATGGCGCCCCCTCACAACACACCCACTTGATCCCTATCGACTTTGGTAACAAAATTGATAATGTTGTTAACTAAAAATACCACCAACGTATCATAGTAGCACGGTACTAAGACGTCAGTAGCCAAAACTCCACGTATCATAGCGCTATTGCACTAAGACATAAAGTTGAGTATGCTTGTTGCACTTAAAAGTACTACCAAACACACTCACCCCAACCCGAAAGATAGCCGACGTATCATAACGCTATGCGCTAAGACGCCGTCCACAAACGGTAGGGTTGTGCGATGTCCACGGGCAAGTCGTATTGCTACAACAAACCCGCTTACCACCGGCACTAAGATGATATGTCTAGGACACATCGATTAACCACCAACGTATCATAGTAGCACGGTACCAATACATCATTAGCCAAAACTCCACGTATCATAGCGCTATTGCACTAAGACATGAAGTTGAGTATGCTTGCTGCACTTAAAAGTACTACCAAACACACTCACCCTAATCCGAAAGATAGCCGACGTATCATAACGTTATGCGCTAAGACGCCGCCCACAAACGGTAGAGGTGTGCGATGTCCACGGGCAAGTCGCATTGCTACAACAAACCCGCTTACCACCGGCACTAAGATGATATGTCTAGGACACATCGGTTAGCGAGTCCAAGTGTACCTCGGTCTCGGAGGCTGCGAAGCAACCTACACGCCACTATAATAATCCTTTTCAAGTCCCATTTCTTTCAATATAATGCTTTTACATATTTGAGACCTCCCACATATTTGCTTTATTTCATAGACCATACTATTGTATGTCTTATTCATATGGGACTTCAGGTCGTAACTCTGCTATCATAATGCTTATGTATCATAGAGACCTTCTTTATTAATGCTTTGGTTCGTTAGACTTTACTATCATAAGTCCCTAATATAGGACTAGTCATTGTGCAACCTTAGTACTAGCAGTCGATCAGCCGACCACCCCATATATATGTATAACCTTGGGTATGTGTCTCCGGCAACGCCCCTTATTATGGAGACCATTACAAGAACACTTTCATCAACTTAGAAATTTTCCGACTAATACAAG
>JAVANC010000026.1:53626700-53659670 GCA_033319125.1 Parnassius glacialis
TTATGTAGATATGTATTCACGTCATTTACTTCAGTATTTACTTGTTCAGCAAGCTGTTTACCTATATTAGCAAAGTAGTTATTTACGGAATTCGCAGATGCACTATAGTTGTCATTAATGCGAAATAACTCTTTATTCAAGTTATTATTAGTTTTATTAGTATATGTGATATTTTATATATTTTTCCACAATTGTTTGTTATTTTTTACTGATTTAGCTAGTAAGTCTCTTTCATAATTCCTTTTTAATTTTTTAAGAAGGTTGTTACAATAGTTCCTGTATCGTCGGTAAATTACTAAGTTTATATCATTAGAAGGGTCACTTCGCGCTTTTTCTTGTAACTTATTACGGTTTTTGATGCATCGTAAAATACCGGGTGTTATCCACGGTTTCAAAATACGATAGTTTTTAGCTATATTTGTTACTATCGTGTGTTTTGTCAGGGAGTCTGTTATTTCATGTATTAATTTTTGGGTTACCAACGTAGGATCATCACATAATAATAACTCTTCTATGTTTTTAGTTTTAAGGTGAATTAGAGCTTTATCAAAGTCAATGGAAGTTTTTGTTTTTATTGTCTGATGCTTAGGTTTAATCTTGGATAGTGAGAGGAGCGTTGCGAAATGATCAGTAGTAGTTGTACGCAAAACAGCTATTGATGCCAGAAATTTGAGCTTGCTGATGTTGAGCATGATGTGGTCTAAGCAGTTTATACCCCGAGTAGGGATAGTGTGACCAGCTAATATACCGTACGCGGACAACATATTTAAATAATTTAGTCTGTTTTTTTGTTCATAAAATGTCTCAATTTGTTTGAGAGCAATGTTTATATTGATATCACCCGTTATCACAATATTTTTGGACGAATTCAAAGTATCTAAGTGTGCATTTAAAGTATTTATAAAGTCATCGGCATTCAAATTTGACGGAGACCTATAGATACATAGAACTGTATAGTTTAAAATAAAACAAAAATAAAAATAAATATATATCGAGCTGTAGGCATGACGCATGGGCTAAACGTATTTCTTTAATTTTGTGTTCCAAAGTATGTTTCACGTAGACTACCACCCCATCGTTCTGATTTAGCCGACATTCCGTGTAATATGAGGAGTAATTATATAGCTGGGGTATGGGTTTATTACTATTGATTCTACACTCCGTCAAAACAACAACATCCGTGTTAAATTTAAAGTTGGACAAAGTCAATATAAAGTCGTCAAAATTACAATATATGCTTCTTACATTTTGAGTGATAATAGTAAAGTCATTCATTTTTACATGTAAATGCTTACTTAACTCAGTAATATCACATTGAAATGAGTGTGCCAACTCTAGTTCGTCTATTTCTTGTAGTGTTTCTATTGTATCACTCATATATGTAGATATTTAAAGAAAAATACGTCATTTCTATAAATGGCTTAAATTTTTGGATTTTAGGCAGTGTGTTGGGTGTAATTGTGTATTGTATTATTTGAAAGTAGAAGTTAATACTACAATTGCAAGCGAATGTATGTGTATTTGTATGGAGTGTAGAGTTTAGTGATGTTGAAAATTGTGTGTGTGAGGATATGTGTAAGGCATTTTTAATTAAATACATAATTGAATATGTGTATAAGACAAGAGTCTATCGAACATATGAGAAACAAACGATTTATTTATTTATATATATATATATATATATATATATATATATATATATATATATATATATATATATAAATCGATATTGGATGCAATTCAATTTTCAACTGGACAGATTAAATTGAACTGAGGAAAACAGGAGCCGGGCCAGAATTAATCGCTTCCCGCGGAACCTGGAATTACCGCGTCCTGCGGGAATGAAGCATTTACGTAATAAAATTATTACGTCAAATACTATTAACAACAACTAGAGTGTATAACTAAAATTATAAAATAAATTAAATTGTATATAAATAACAATAAAATAAAATATTATATTGCAAATTAATATTTAAAGAAAAGTCCAGCTGGATTACTTGCTGGTTCTTTTAAGGACAGAGGATTCTTTCGAACCAGTGGTAAAGCTCACTATTAAAATCTACTCAAACGGCTCCACTGATTTTGATGAAATTTTTTGTGTGTGTTTGAATGGGTTCTTAGATAATTCACATTTGGACCCGTTAGATGGCGCTGTTGTCGTTGTTGCGCTGTATGGAGAGCCAGAAATCACCCGTGCGAAATCAAAGCGGATCGCCAGTATTGATAAAAATAATTCTATTCCATTCTAATTTAGTCTAAAATATAAATAAAACATTCAAAAGAAAATGAACACGTCTTTCAAATACCATGAAGTTTGTATACTAGGTGTTTTCATTTTTTTATTTCAGCCCTTCACAAGTCCACTGCTGAACATAGGCCTCCCCCAAGGAATGCCACAAAGCACGGTCCTGAGCCACCTGCATCCATTGACTTCCTGCATGTCTTACCAAGTCGTCACTCCATCTAGTGAGGGAACGGCCTACACTTCGTCTGCCGAGTTAAGGCTGCCACTCGAGAACCTTTCTTCCAAATTGGTTTTCAGTTCTTGGAGCTATATGGCCGGCCCATTGTCACTTAGGCATACTTATTCTTTGGGCTATATCGATTACTCTGGTTCGACTGCGGATATCCTCATACGTCCAGCAATGAACGACCAAGTCTCAGATCCATAGGTCATCACTGGCGACACACACTGGTTGTACAATCTAGTCTGAGATATTGAGGTATACCTACCTGACTAGAAGATGTGTTGTAATCTCCCGAACGCTGAGTTGAATCCGTCGATTGACCTCTCGGTCGAAGTTGGACTTACCTAGTAGGACTATTTATCCCAGGTAAACATATTCGACAACAACTTCGAGCATTATACGTGTAAATTTTTTTTGTTATTTTAATTATTTAAGTTTATACTATTATGTCTACTCTTAACTTTAAAATTAATTAACAATTTTATCATAAGTTGTTGTGCCCAGCAGAGTCCAGTCAATGTTTACATAAATTTGCCTTATGTATTAAGCCGCGTCTCCACCAAAGTTTTGTTACCAACACAACATTTGGCAACAAAACTTGTTTCGATTTTCGGCGGCAAAATCAAAGGAATACGCTTGTTGCCGACATTTGTTCCGACGCTTGTTGTCGATTTGTCGACGCTTGTTGACAGAAACATTTGTTGGCAAAACGTGTTGGCAAATGTTGTGTTGACAACAAAACTTTGGTGGAGACGCGCCATTATGTAATAATTTATACGACGCACAGACATCCTGCAGCTATATGATGGTTGTGGCACGAATGGGTCGGCTCGACCGGGGAGGGACCACGTTTTAATAGAATAGCAGCGTAAAGTGGCAGCTTAATACTGCTGTATTACCTATATTGAGTATAGAGAGAACCTTTTTAATGGATACGTGGCAATATCCTTAGGGGTGATAACGCATCTGTCTTTTGGAATCTTAAGCAACAGAAAAATAGATGTCTATAGACCACAGAATGCTCTTACGTTCAGGTGAACTGTGTGCTTGTTGGTCACCCTTATCCTATTAAAAAAATATTATTGTGCCCCACAGTGTTTATTAAATGTGTAGTTGTATTTCTTGTTAATAAATTGTAATGTCAAGTGCAGTAACATTTTGCATATTTAAGCATTTTCCATTGTGACAAAGTAAATATTTAGATGTATGAACACTATATCACAACTACTAACAACTATTTGTTACATTGGATATAATTTCCAACTTTGTGTAAAGTTTTAGAGTTTTCTTTCTAAGGGTTCACGAAGTTTCCTTGTACTGGTGACGCAAGATAATCCATCACTCCATTTCGTCCTGTGGGTGTAGTAAGAGACAAGCGATTTCTTGACGCCTGAGGATGGCAGTTACCGTGTTGTCGTGGTGTAAGAATATCCACTATCCCATATCATCTCGTAAGTCATCCTTAAGAGGCGACAGAAGGAAATAAACCAGGAGATGGGCAGTAGCATCTTCCAAATCATCATCATCATCATTACAGTCCTTCACAAATCCGCTGCTGAACATAAGCCTCCCCCAAGGAATGCTAAAAGCACTGTCCTGAGCCACCTGCATCCATCGACTTCCTGCATATCTTACCAGGTCGTCAAACCATCTAGTGGGGGGACGCCCTACACTTCGTCCACCGGTACGTGGCCGCCACTCGAGAACTTTTATACCCCCCATGATAGTCTTCCTAATAACGACTAAAAATAAAAACTGCGGTTGCCAAGCAGCTTGTCAAGCGTGGCAGCTATTGCAAATATCCATCATATTAAACAATCTATAGTTAGGCTTATGGTTAATAGTGGACTTAAATAGGCTGCAACGGTAGCGACGGATGGCGGTATTACAATTTAGGCCAGGCGTAAAACATATAGACCGGAGAGCAGCGTCACAGGTACACGTCTGGTATTGCAACTGTTAATGCGCGCAGAATAGAATAGAATAGAATAGAATATTTTTTATTGATATTGATAAAAAATGACTTTCAATAAGAAATACACATGTAATGTAATAAACATTACATGTGTAATTTTTATGTTGTAATTCTTATTGAAAGTCATTTTTTCTTTACCACTGGTTCGAAAAAAAACCTCTGTCCTGGGAAGAACCAGCAAGAAACCCAGCGGGACTTTTTTTTTAAATAAATTTTACAATATAAATGATTACGAACTATTTACAAAAATATTTTAGTAACTGCTTGGAAGCGACCACCTCATTCCCAGGGGTTATTATCAACCATGTATTCATTTATACTATAATAACCCTTTTTGTACAGTTTCAGCTTAAAAAACATTTAAACTTGGTAATAGAGAGAACCTATACACTTTCCGGGACCTTAGAAGAGACCCGTGTCCAGATTTTACGCGCTAGTGATAAAAAAATGGAAGGTGCTGCTACACATCTCCTGCTTCATTTCCCTCGGTCATATTTACAGCACTCACGGGATGATATGGGGTAGACGGCAAAAATCTTATATTTGACAAAATATAAATATTTTATAGCTACAAAATCAAGAAAGATGTTTCACACCAGAACAACACTATGCCATACTATTTCTTACTAAATTCAATGAAATTCCGAAATGGTGCACCCGGAGCAACCTGGTTGCACAACAATGTGAATTTGTTATATGACCTGGAATTAAATGGAATAGGCTTTCAAAATTAATATTTAATATGAATCATATTATATTGCTGATAAGTGTCCTGTTCTTTAAATTGGGTGTAAACCATGTTTGTAATTTTTTCATGTACATTTAAAACAATACCGCTATAGCCTTTCAAAAGTCCACTGCTGAAGACAGGCCTCACATATTTACCAAAGTTGCCGCACTTAGCGGTTGGTTTGAAATCCGCAGTTTTATTTGAATTTTTTTAGTTGTTGTTTCTTAACAATTCTTAGAAATTGACAGAAGCGTCTTCTTAGACATTAGACATTAACTAAACTTGTATTGATTTTATTATAAGGTATCAATAAAAAAACAACCATATCTGAAATGAATGAAGAGCTTAAAGATAAGATACAACAAACCTATTTAAGTTTATTGTATCTACTCTTCACATGCATTACACAGCAAAAAGTTAATCGGTTTCATTCCAGGAAAAGGGAAGATAATCTCAACGCTCACAATGTTTGTTCGAATTCCATTTAGATATATAACAGCTCGGATATATGATCCACATTCGTCGTTTAAATCTTAAATTTCAATTATATATTTCATATTTTTGTGAAATATAATTGGATTACAAAAACATAAGCGAATTCAATCCTATCATAAATACTCACGCCTGTTATCCAGAAGGATAGGCAGAGAATACGGACTTCCGTTTGCCACGATCCTGATACACTCCCTTGCCGCCTTTACATCCATATACAATATATATATATATATATATATATATATATATATATATATATATATATATATATATATATATATATATATATATATATAGTCAAGTAAATCATCAATATATCACCAACTAACTTTTGCCCGTGAGTTCGTCAGCGTAGATATCACTATTTATTTATTTATTTAAGGACAGCCAGAGGTAATTACAATAATACATGTTCACAGAACATAATATATAAGCTTAATTTTTAAATGTAAAACCTATTAAAGGCAGCCACAACATGCTTCGCAAGAAGAGTAACACTTTATAACATAAATTACAAAATATTAGAAACATAACATTAAAATAAATCAAAAGCCAAGAAATAACAAAAATATAAAAAAAAAATATAAACAAATAAACTAAGACACCTTAAAACAATACAGGGGAAAAACACAATAATCAATTAAACTAAATTACAAAATTAATACATATCGAACTCTTAAATATTATCTTTTAAGTTCTGTAGCACTGTTTTTTTAAAAGAGGACAAAGAATCGCTAAAAATGTCCACAGAATCCGACATCAAATTCAGCAGGCGTGACATTCTAACTAAACTATTGTTATGACCTAGATTAGATTTAGAAGGAAGTGGATAGAACAAAGGTACAGATTTACGCGGATAACGCCTTGGTACTTTAAATTTTATTTTTCGCAATAGTTCAGCGCTGTCCGTAGTTCCGCGCACTATTTTATAAAACATTACCATGTCCAGATACTTTCTTCGTTTTGACGAGCTGTCAACGCCGAAGAATTTTAATTTCTCATTATATCCGACAAGTTTTTTGTCATTTATGTTACTACAATAAACTAGATTCCTCGTAAACCGTTTTTGTATCCTTTCTATACGTAGTTGATGGGCTTTGTATTGTGGTGACCATATTACGATCCCATATTCTGTTATGATGCGGACATAGGTATTAAATAATATTTTTTTAGTTGTGATGATCTTAAAGGTTTTACTGTTTCTTAATATGAAGCCTAAAGTCCTTGAAGCTTTCTCTATCATGCGGTCCATTTGTGGAATAAAAGTCAGTTTAGAATCCAAAAAAATGCCCAAATCCTTAACAAGATTCACAATTTGTAATTCTTCATTATTTATTTTATATTTCATTTTAAATGGAGATAATTTACGTGTGAAAGAGATTTGATAACATTTAGTTGGATTCAGCTGCACATTATTAATGCTACACCAATTTACTAGACCATCAATATCATCTTGTAAAAGTTGTGAATCATTTGGAATCTACTATCACTTTAAACCATAGGTAATCCATCAATATTAGCACTTTTAGAGGAAATTCTATCACCCTCTTTAGAGACGATTTCCATGATCAAAGCTATCCTATTTCCTTCGCCGGGACTTAAACTTATCTCTTTAATATAACTTTCTTTTATATAACTTTCTTCTAAATCGGTTCAGCGGTTTAAGCGTAAAGAAGTACATTTATTTTGCTCACGCGGCGATGACCGATGTTTTCCCCCACATCACCTGCAGTACGCCCGACCGCCCTGCGCGCGCCGGACCACACAAATTGTGTGGTGTGTTTTATAAAAGTTTAATTAAATATTGGCTTTTAAAAGAAGTGATTTCGTTATACTCCTTATCCTTCATTCATACATTATAAAATGAGAATACAGGCGAATTGATACACTTTTTAAGTCGTCGGATGTCTACACTTTGCGATAAGAAGCAATACTTTAAAACACTGTACTGACATCATTATTTTTTGTCTGTGGCAGCAACGCATCGGTTACAAGCTAGTTCTATATAAAAACAAAACATCGCTTTATTAAGGCGGAGTAAGACTAACCACTAACCTCATATCATCACGTGATTGTCGTAAATCGTAAAATTAAAACATAAAATTGGCAGCAGCATCTTCCTGATAACAATTCAAAATAATAAACTGTGGCTGCCAACCCACTCGTTTTTTACGTGGTAGAGCCATGCTGCAGCTATATTGATAGTATAGTTGTAGCACAAATGGGTCGGCTCAACCGGGGAAGGACCACGCTCTCATAGAATACCAGCGTAAAATAGCAGCATAATGCCCGGAGACCCATTTTACTGGAAAAGAGGCATTCTATCTTAGTTCTCACGGCTGACAACGCATCTGCATTTTAATTCGCAAACGAAGATAGATGTAAATATCTATGGATCACAGCAACCACTTACCATCAGGTGGACTGTGTGCTCGTTTGTCACCCTTATTCTATAAAAAAAACCCGTATGCCAAGCGTAGCAACTATGTATGGCAAATATTACTCTTATGATTTTGGGCGTTACAACATAGGCTTCCTCTATAGATTATGGAAGAAGCCTGTGTTCGACACTGGACTTTGACAAACAGTAACGAAGACGATGATAATACAAAAATAATTGGAAAATGTCGGCAAATTTCTTTGAAAATTTGGGAATCAGTTATTCATATGCTACATCGTTTATATCCGTAACAAAGCTGAGTTCAAGGAAACAAGATCTTATTATAACTGTAGCTAAGTTTTCTACATAATATATTTTATTAAAACTTGTTATTGCGGATTCAACCTAGCTGAAAGTTTGTACCTCGAGAGATTAACAACATTGAAACCTGTTTTAGTGTTTCACCACCTACAAGTTAAGGAGATATGTGGAAGTTTCTTTTCTACCGACTTCAAAAAGGAGACGATACTCAATTCGACTGTATGTTTTTTTATGTGTCATAAAAAAAAACTTTTATCCTCATAACTTTTTACTGAGTGAACAGATTTCGATGATTCTTTTTTATTTGAAAGCAGGTGCTTCACATGTGCTCCCATATAAATTTGATCAAGGTCTGACCAATATTTTTGAGTTATTTTTAATAATTTATATCAGAATATTTAAATAGAAGTCAGTTGTACAAAATTATAAAATACGAAAACGGTGGCTCAGCCAACACGTAGCCGCGGGCTCTAATTCCGAAAAATGTATGTGTATGGCCCACTGTATGTGAACCGCCCCTATGATACAGGAGAAAATCCTACTGCGTAGGGAACGTTTAAAAGGGAAAGAACGAATATATAAACGAAGTTGTATTTATTATTATTATTATTATTGTAGAGTTACGCTACTGCTATATTATGGTTGCAGCACGATGGATTTGACTCGACAAGATAAGGACCACGCTCTCACAGAAGACTAGCGTAAAATAACAGCTACATGCTGCTGTGTGGTGAGTTTAAAAAATCGGAGACTCTTTTTACTGGAACAAAGCAAAACAAAAGCAGTTAAAATATTATATGTAGTATCGATTACTATTGTCAGTGTTCATAAACGATACTAGACAAGTGCCTGTGCGAATCGCTCTCGAGTGTGTAACTGGTTATCCCATTTACACTTAACGATCTCGTTTTGTGACAATGGAAAACGATTGATATGAAATAGTGTTAAAGGTACATGATTCCAACGTGGTAGAGCCATGCTGCAGCTATATCAGTAGTATAGTTGTAGCACGAAAGGGTCGGCTCGACCGGGGAAGGACCACGCTATCACAGAATACAAGCGTAAAATAGTATCTTGACACTGCTGTGTTTCGTACGGTGAGTGTAGAGAACCGGAGACCCATTTTACTGGAAACGAGGCATTACATCTTAGTCCTCATGGATGACAATGCATCTGCATTTTGATTCGTAATCGAGAAAAGATGTAGATATCTGTAGGCCGCAGCAACCACTTACCATCAGGTGGAACTGTGTGCTCGTTTGTCACCCTTACACTATAAAAAAATGAATGAATAGCTTTACTAGGGTTTACCGGCTTCAAAAAAGGAGGTTACCAAAAATACTGTATTTTGTTTGATGTAATAAAAAAATCTTAGATTATACTGATAAGCTTAGGAAATGCGGAGAATCATTTTCTTTAACATCTCAGAAAAACCAAACAAAAAATATGGTATACCATGAAGTATTAAAATTATTTGGAACTAAGTATCTAATGTTGAAGTTAGATAATTATTCAAGTAAAGGCAAAGGCGGGGCGGTCTAGTAACTAATAAACCTAGCAAGCTAACAGCATAGCAAAGTGGTGAAGCAATCAGCTTTTTAGCGGTTTCAAACGGGAAAAAAAATTTCAAAATAGGAGGTTCAGATGCCTGGGTGATTCGTAACCGTTCTCGAGATAGTCGTGGTACAGACGGACAGACGGACAGACGGACACACATCGTGAAATCAATAAGTGACTTCGCAAGCTTCGCCACTTAATAATTTAACACGTTCGTCGCGATACGCATCAATCAAACACCATAATATTATATGTTTTGAACGTCATATCGATGTAATTTTCATAACGAATGCTACGTGAAGGCAAACCTCAACGACACATCATAAAAATTTGTCAATTATTTAGGCGTAATAATAGATCAGTAGTTCACCAAGGAACAGATATAAATACTTGCACTCATTAAGACATAACCCTCCGTGGGTGCAGTCATATAATAACAAGATACTCGCAGACGATAAGACTCACCTTCTCTTAATTTTTTCATTAAACCGATGCTTCAGTTAGCCTTGAAGACAAAAGAATTTTCTCTTACTAGACTTCTAATTGACTTTTAAAAGCTTGTGGGATGATTACAATAACCTCCAAATAAGAAATTCAAAATAAAATTATAGTAATATCAATTATAACAAAATAATTGAGTTCTGTGATAGATTTTCTATATCTGCAAACAATTTAGTGGCAGTGTAAGAGTATCCACTACCCCATATCGTCGCAAAGGTGTCTTAAAAGGCGACAGATGAAAACAAACCAAGAGATGAAATGTAGCACCTTTTTTTTAAATGATAAGGGTGACAAACGAGCACACACTCCACCCTGATGGTAAGTGGTTGCTGTGGCCCATAGACATCTACATTTGTCCTCGATTACGAATCAAAATGCAGTTGCGTTGTCAACCGTGAGGACTAAGATGGAATGCCTTGTTTCCAGTAAAAAGGGTATCCGGTTCTCTACACTCACCATACGAAACACAGCAGCATTAAGCTGCTATTTTACGCTGCTATTCTGTGAGAGAGTAGTCCCTGGTCGAGCCGACCCATTCGTGTTACAACTATACCAGAAATATAGCTGTAGCATGGCTCTACCAAGTAGAGCCATGCGGCAGCTTGGCTCCTACCTTCCTAATTACTAGGTTGATCAATAAATTTTGGAAACGCTATGAAACTCTAAGATAAGTATAAATAATTATTTTTATTTTTCAACGTAATCACCTTTAAGCTAATACATACATTACTTTGAATAGCATTTTGCAAGTTGGTTAATTCCCCCAAAAAAAAAACTTGATCCTGGGATTCGAAAAAGGCCGCCACAAACACACATCACCTCATCGTCGCCGTCGAATTTTGTACCACGCAAATGCTTTTTCAGGTGAGTAAAAACGTGAAAAATCTCTCGAAGCTAGGTCCAAAGAATATCGTGGATGCTGCAATTACTGAAACCCAGCAGTTCCGATGCAGTGTGTGCACCATCCGATCGATGTGCAGGGGCATTATCATGATGAAAAAAACACTCCAACACACAATTTTCCTCGACACTTATTCGTTTAGTTCTTCGCGTAGTTTCTTGATTAATGATGCAATTATGCACATCTCCGGTTATCGTCTTAACATTAATAAAATAGTTGATAATTACTATACCTACCACATCCCAGAAGACACCGGCCATTATTTTTCCAGCCACGCAGATACCTTGAATTTCTTGGCTGGTGGGGAAGACGGTCTTTTTCACACCTTGCTTAGGTATTTCGTCTCCCGGTCAAAATGTTGTACCCAAGTTTCATCTATGGTTACGAAATAAGTGCAAAAATATCTGGATCTTCTAAAATAATTGCTAAATTTAGCTTTGAAATGTCAACTTTTGCTTTCTTTTGGGCGTCTAGTAACTTTCTAAAAACGCAGCGTACTGCCACGTTTTTGAATTTTAAGGTAGGAGTTAAAATAAACTAAATTGTCCCAAAACAAAAGCTTTAGAATCTCAGCTAAATAACGGATGGTCAAATGTCGATCTACCTTAACAATTTATTCGGTTTTTTAACGTTTTCTTGCGTAACGACCGTGTTTGGCCGCCCGCAGCAAGGGTCGTCATTGCAGGCGGTTTAGCCGCGCTTAAATTCGGTGCACTAGTATGCCTCTGCAGAATGAGACGGAGCTCCATCTTTCTGTTATATTTTTAACTTCTCAGAATTCGGGTTTCCGCAGATTCCTTTTTCTTTACCGCCAAGGTCGTGAAAATTTTCTTAAAATATCTTTCAACATTAATATTTTTGCTGGCGGAGCTCAATTTCGGAATGCCGGAGTACAATAAATTAAAACTATATACCTATGTAAATTCTGCTTACATTCAATCGAATTTTAATTTGTAAAACATTTTTTAAGTACGTTCAGCTATAACTGATTTACACACACAGAGAGACACACACACACACACACACACACACACACACAGACAGAGATGTTGCATCCATTTGAATTTTCTATCGCATTTACCACGCAGAGTGTTCCAATGAATCGTTTGGATTAATTCCAGCCGCCCAATTTTAACAACGCACATCGCCAAGCATCCACACCATGTGGATCCTTGGCGGTTTACTACTGTAGGATTTACTAGGAGTTTTCTTCCTCGCACGATATTTTTGTGGAATCGTTTGACTTAGGGATATTAAGAAACAAGCTTACTCCTTTTAAAAAAGCTTGTAACGCACCTGAAATTCGCTTGGTGTTGCAGTTATTCATGGGTCGCGGTCGACATTTTCCATCAGATGAGACGCATGCCCGTTTAACTTCTATAAAAATTAAACACATCAGTCCCCCTGGTGTTCATGAGCGTTTACATCATCACGATATTCATAAGGTTGTTAAAACTTCAAAAACTATATCCGAAAACTAAACTATTTCAGAGTTCGTGCATAAAGTTCCACCGCAGCGTCTCGCCTGCTTGTTGAAAGTTCAGAGAACTCGATGTCATCTGCGTCACTTTTTACAATATTTATTTAAATCACCACCCTATCATCTTCCTGAGAACAACTCTAAATTATATAAAACTGCAGTTTCCGATCCACCTACCAAGCGTACCTACTATGGCAAATATCCTCCTATGAGGCAAATCCATGGAGGAGTCCTATGTTGAGCTGTAGACGAAGAAAACTTTCTTAATTTTAAACGTGGTAGAGCCATGCTGCAGGTATATTAGTAGTATAGTTGTAGCATGAATGGGTCGGCTCGACCGGGTAAGGACAACGCTCTCACAGAATATAAAGGAAATGTAAGATAGCAGCTTAACACTGCTGTGTTTCGTATGGTGAGTGTAGAGAACCGGATACCATTTTTACTGAAAAAGAGGCATTCCATAAGAATATGAGAGCAGAGCATAGTCAGGAAGTTGGCGTTGTTTCATCCCCGTGACTCGGGAATTACTTAAAGCCGTTGGTCCTGGGCCTAATCTCTCTCCGGTGGTGTCGGATATCGTTCCATCAGAATATGAGAGTGCACAAATTCAGTCTGGAAGACAATATTTTAGCATTTGTGTGGTCTGTATTTAGCAGCGGATATGTAAAAGGCTGTAATAATTATGATAATTACAATGTGTATGTATATGTAATGTACGATATTAAACGGTTTCCTTTTAAGCAAATTATATCCGAATATCATTTTTAAAATAAAAACCCACCTACCTACATAAATTAATCTTAGACGGAGATAGTATAGCGATAGAAATTAAATGATCTCCAATCGTCGACTGTCGTTCCGGTGGCAAGAATCTTATGTTTAAATAATAAATAAATTTTATTAATCTCATTACCCAAGACCTTAAGTCTGCGTATCATCTGTATGCCGATGACTTGCAATTGTACACACAAGCAGCGAGTATTGACAATATTTCTAGAGCGGTGGACATAATTAACAGGGACCTTGAGTATATTAAGAACTGGTCTGACAGGTTTGGCCTAATGGTCAACCCTTCGAAGTGTCAGGCCATAATAATTGGTAGCCATCGGATGAATCATAGATTGAAAACAGTAGCTCTACCTCCTATCTTTTTTAATAGTACTGAGATTGAATTGCGTTCTACTGTGAAGGATCTAGGTTTATTAATTGATTCTACCTTGAGTTGGAAAGACCAAGTAACGACCGTTAGCCAGAAAGTTACCGGTACCCTGCGTTCTCTCTATCGCCTAAAAAATTTTCTACCATCTGCAATCAAAACAATGCTTGTGCAAAGTTTAATTTTTCCCCTAATCGACTATGGTGATGTGTGTTATTTCGACCTGAATGCAGATCTTCTCAATAAATATGACCATCTTCTGAATAACTGCATTCGATTCATTTTCAATCTTCGAAAGTATGACCATATATCCACGTATCGATCTCAATTAAAATGGTTACCTATTCGTCAACACCGTAGTTTGCGTGCACTCACTACTACCCTTTATTCTATCCTGATGCCTCCACTACTTCCCCTTCTTACTTATCTCCTTACTTTCAGTTGCTATAGCGCTAGTCATGAGAGAAACCTTCGCTCTATGAACAACCTTCTTCTCCTATGTCCCTCCCATAGCTCTGGACTTGTTCATTCTTCTTTTCACATTCAATCTATTCTCCTTTGGAACACACATCTCTCGAAATCAGGACGGCTAGCAATCGTTACGCGTTCAAGATGAAGGTTCGGGAATACTTAATTAATAAATTGGCAGAATCATCATAGTAACAGTTTATATATATTTTATGTATATATATATATGTGTATATGTATGTATATGTATATATATATGTGTATGTATGTATATATATATATATATATATATATATATGGTATGTATGTGTGTATATATATTGTTATTATGTATATTATATATTTTATTTGATTATGTATATATATATATATATATTGTATATATTTTTATTACCATTTATATCTTATGTATTTTATTTCCATGTGCTAAAATTTGTTTTTTTTTTTTGTTATTTTAGTTTAGTATTAGCATATCTACTTTTTATAACACCTACTTCATTCTATCTCTGCATCATCCCAAGGTAGACTGGTAGAGAATGCCTTAGGCATTAAGTCCGCCTATATACCCACATGTGTATATGAAGTTTGAAATAAAATAAATAAAAAATAAATCGGACCAGCTATTCCAGCCGACTCGCTATATTTAAACCCGATGGATATTATATTTTATAAAACTGAAGTAACAAACGGAATCACGAAAGTAAGTGCTACTGCAGTCTTAGGGTGTCTGCGGCCAACTTCATACAAAGAAGGCTACAGGTGCATTGTCACTCCTAAAGACTTAGATGGAATGCTTCACAACCTGTTATTATACTGGCTCTCTATACTCTTCACACTGGAATGTACTGCTATTTGACAGCAGACAGAGGTAAGATGGTGGTGAAGGAGGAGAATCTCCTAGGAGTCCTGGCAGGCCTAACCTTTTAATAGGAAAAAGGTGACAAACGAGCACACAGTCCACCTAATGTTAAGTAGTTGCTGTGGCTCATAGATATCTACATCCACCCCCAACTACGAATCAAAATGCAGAATAGAATAGAATAGAATAGAATAATTTTTAATTCAATATTGATTATTACATAATACTTATTGAAAGTCATTTTTTATTTACCACTGGTTCGGAAAATACCTCAGTCCTGGGAAGAACCAGCAAGAAACCCAGCGGGACTTTTTTTTAAACATAATTTCACTTAACAATAATTTTGTTTATACAATTTTTAAATGATATTTTCATAGAACCAGCATGGTGGCGATCACCCTATTCCCAGGGGTTATTTTCATTCATGTACTCCTTGATGTTATAATAACCCTTCCTGTACAGTTTTTCTTTAATAAAACTTTTAAACTTGTTTATTGACAAACTTTGAATATTTTCTGGGATTTTGTTTGTAAAAGCGTATACATTGCCCCATAAATGAATTACCTGATTCTGTGGAGTCTAGTAACTGGCATTACAAGCTTATGTTTGTTCCTAGTATTTAAAGTATGCACATCCTTATTCTTATTAAAGCTATTTATCTTTTTATGCACATACATTACATTCTCATAAATATATTGCGATGCAAAAGTTAATATGTTTATATCTTTAAATTTTTCTCTGAGGGACTCTTTACAATTTAGGTTATAAATCGCCCGTACGGCTCTCTTTTGCAAAACAAATATAGCTTCAATATCAGTCGCATTACCCCATAGCAAAATTCCATAAGACATTACGCCATGAAAGTAACTAAAATACACTAATCTAGCTGTCTCAACATCTGTGAGACTTCTTCAGATGCGTTGAGACCCGTGAGGACTAAGTAAGAATGCCTCGTTTCCAGTAAAAGAGGTTTCCGGTTATCTTACACTCACCATACGAAACAAAGCTGCATTACCTGCTATTTACGCTGGTATTTCTGTGAGAGCGTGGTCCTTCCCCGGTTGAGCTGTCTCATTCGTGCGACAGCAAAAGCTGCCGCGTGGCTCTACCACTGTTAATTATAAAAATTATAATGGCATATCTCTATGAAACAAGAACACGAAACGATATCAGTTCAACGATAATAATTGTGTGTTTTCCTGAGAGTGTTGTTCCAATTCCGACTACTGGACGACCACTAGTATACTTTCAAACTAGCTGTTCCCCACAACTTCGCCCGTATGAAACTTGTTATATAAAACTGCTTCTACGATCAGTTTTCCGTGCCGTTCCGAGATAAGCCGGAACAAACAGACGGATAGACAGACATTCAAAATGTTATTATCGTTTTTTGTTGGTTATAAGTACGCTATATAATTGCTTTTAGTAAAAATCTATTATATTGAAATTACAAACATACACTATAATTTTATTTATTTGTATAGATTAGTTGATGCACGACAGAGCCCACATCGAAATTGAATCTCAGATACTATACACTTATCTAATCTGTGACTGTACCCTAGCCTACATACGCAAAAGCATAGACTTAGAACATTCAGTATATTCTAAGTCTATGCGCAAGAGCATCCCCATCCCACCCCATCCTATGAATTTGGAGTATATACATAAAATAAATACTGGCAAGCGTATTTTAAATGGCACATCTTAAAAAATATCAATTATTTAATCTGCACCGATGTAGTATAGAAATAAAAAATAGTTTAGGGGAGGGGGGGGGGGTCGATTTGGTTTAATCAAGTTGAGGACTAGTAGGTGCCTCTGTGTTTCTTTTATCGTTGTCACTCGTAACTCTAGTGTGCAATGGGTAGTTGGCCGATACCGACTAATGGGTATATATT
The DNA here is from genome assembly GCA_033319125.1 of Parnassius glacialis. NCBI lineage: Eukaryota > Metazoa > Arthropoda > Insecta > Lepidoptera > Papilionidae > Parnassius > Parnassius glacialis. Next base: position 53,643,896 of record JAVANC010000026.1, read on the forward strand.
ACGTGCGGGCGGGTACCTTTTCTCACTGGCGAAGGCAGTATGTTAATTGTATCTTATCGATCCTCCCTCAACCTCGACAGGAAGGGGTTCAATTTACACCCTCATGCTAAACATATTTGCATACTGTTTGATAACTTGTCTGACATTTAATTTTACCTTTTTTGTGCTACTATATAAGTTCTTATCTAACAATGGAGTTAACTTTTAATTAATTGTGATGCTAGTTTTTACAAGCTCAGGTGACAAGGCAAGTGGGAGAAAGGCTCGGAGTTTCTTAATTAGATCTGTAATGAGAATATCTGCATAAATGTCCCATACAAAATTTCCCCCCGTTTTTTACTTCATTAGGGGTATAATTTCGGAAAATGCTTTCATATCGGATGCCTACGTCATACAAAGAACAAACCCTCATGTTTCAGGTCTCTACGATCAGCAGTTTAGGCTGTGCGTTGATCCGTCAGTCAGTCATCAGGACAAAGTATTTTACATGTATAGATGTTTGTAATATATCTATGTGTATGTATATTTCAAGGAGGTTATAATGTAATATAGGGAGTGAGCGCTTGGAAACATTGTAACCATTCCTCATTTTTCTTAGAAAGAGAGGCACCGCGTTTTGTGTTTTATCTCTTTCTAACATTAATAAATGTTTATACAAAATAAAAACATTACCAACGTTTTAAACAGTTATTTACCTAAAGCAATATTTAAAGCGTATGCTAGAACGATAATCTTACATTTTTTATTGCTAATCTTAGTTGATATATTCCATATTGTATTTTAATTAAGCTTATTATTGAGTAAAACACGAAAAAAATACCACTAAAACACGAATGAAATTTATGACTCCAAATGCCAAACAATTAAAATACTACTGTAATTTTAAATGGAGAGAAACTAAGTCTTGTAGATACCGCCATTTTTCTTGAATCACATTAGATGCCAAGCTTCAATGCAGCCCCCATACATCAAAATTAGAAAGTAAACTTAGCTCTGCAGCATATGCTGTAAAAAAGGTTAGAAGTCTTACCAATGTTGAAAACAGCTAGGCTAGTTTACTTTAGCTATTTCCATATTATAATGTCATATGGTATTTTGCTATGGTGCCACGCTGCTGACACTGAAATTATATTTGTTTTAGAGAAGAGAGCCATAAAAGCGATTTATGATTTAAAGCCTAAAGACTCGCTGCGACAAAAAATTTAAGAAAATTAATATATTAACTTTGACCTCTCAATACATTTATAAAAAATTAATGTACGTACACAGAAATTAAAGTAGTTTTACAAAAATAAGTGATATTCATTCTGTAAAATACTAGGAACAGACACAAGCTAGTAATATCAGTTACTCGACTCCATCGAGTCAGTAATTCATTCTTGGGGCGATGTATACGCTTTTACAACAAAATTCTAGAAAATATACAAAATTTGACCTGCTCAAAGTTCAAAAACTTTATTAAACTAAGTTTGTACAAAAAGGGGTTATAATAATATTAAATAATTTATGGATGATAATAACCCCTGGAAATGGGGTGATCGCTACCAAGCTATTTTCTAATTTGCTGTGTTGTTAATTTGTGTAACATACATGATTGTAAGCTGTTATTTTTAAAAAACGTCCCGCTGGGTATCTTGCTGGTTCTTTCCTAGATAGAGTATTTTTTTTCGAACTAGTGGTAATTAAAAAACAAAAGAGTGACTTTCAATAAGTATTATTTATAATCTATATTGAATAAAAAAGTTTCTGTTTCTGTTTCTGTTACAACGGAATTTTCTTTCGCTAAAAACTAAGAGGTGCAGTTTACGCTATAGATGACAACACTATTTTAATATTTGACGTTGTCGAATAGGGTGACATACGAGCACATAGTCATAGTCATAGGCTCATAGACATCTACAACTATCCTCCTTTGCGAATCAAAATGCAGATGCGTTGTCATTCGTGAGGACTAAGAGAGAATGCCTCTTTTCCAGTAAAATGAGTCTCCGGTTCTCTACATTAACCCATACGAAACCCAGCAGCATTAAGCTGCTACATTACGCTGGTATTATGTGCGAGCGTGGGGCCGTCCCCGGTCGAGCCGACCCATTTGTGCTACGACTATACTATTCATATAGCTGCAGCATGGCTCTACCACGTGAAGAGTTTACTTTTATAGGTTATATTTTTTTTATAGAAGTAAGAAGAGGAATGAGACTTGAAAGCTGGTAGCATTTCATCCCAAGTTTTTCTCGTAATATTGGGCTATTCTGAAACTGTTCCGAATTTAGCGCTATGCTAAGTATTTTTTTACTATTAAGTTTCATATAAAGGAAGCTTTTCAAAACTCAAGTTAATAAAATCTTACTTAAGGTCCACAATAAGCCAAGCGCGATTAACCAATCTTTCTATTTTATCTATCGAAAATGATAAGAAAGTAAACTTTGATAGCAAGAAAAACTTTATTACAATATTTTAGCAAAATAAAGTCCCGTTGCAGCATTTTTTTGTTTTATTTTGGGGGGTGTTGGAAACCGCCCTGGGTGTCAAACCCACGCTACGCCGGCACTAGTTACCATTGGGTTTGAAACTGTAGCGAAGGAATATTATAATCAAAATATTAAACAGAGTTTAATTATATAATAATCAGCAATTTTCCACATTGAAAAAATACGCATTTCTTTTCCATGAGACATGACACCTATAACATCCTCAAAATATTGTATCATGGGACACTCTTTTATACTCTATTCCAATTACGAAGTCCCATTTGACAGATGTCAATAGTAAAGTACCGCTATAGTTGATACTTGACGATATTGATCTTCGATTACTATAACGAACAAATTAAAATCGTATTGGACAGAAGAAGGTTTAGCATCAAATAAAAATTTATAAAACTGTTTTTTAATTTTAATTAGATAATATTACATGATATTTTTATCAAGATGGAACATATTCATCAGCACTAGCCGAAATCGATATTTCATGGCCAGCATCGTCATCATCACCCTCATCATCGTCTGTAGAATCCCCTGTATTTATTATAAATTGGTTATCTATGACGGCATCGATATGTATGTCTCTGTCTTAATCAGCGAAAATCAAATTTTTTGTTCGTAAAACGACACTTTCTCCCAATTCGCGGCAGTAACACTATCACAAGCTTCTTGCAACAATGACAGCATTTTGTTTGCAGTAAACGGTGGGCTGGTATTTTTACGAGCCGCATAACCTAAAATAAAGGTTTGCGTGTTAATATAGCAACAGATAAAATGTTAAAATAGGTAAAAAATAAATTATAAAAAGATTTGCTTAAATTCTAGCCTTTAATTTGCGCCCAAATCAATTCTATGGCATTGTATTTACAATGGTAGGGTGGAAGGGTGCATTAAATTGTGTCCGGCTTCCTTAGCCATTTTGTCCAATACGTATTTTGGTCTAGCTGGCAACCAAATGCAGCAGCTCAACGTTTAACATGGACCATGTTAGCAACAATATTATTGTCATTCAGCTATTTTCACAAATATCGGCTTTTTTGCTGCTAGGAGTTGGAGACTTACTTATTTGTACTGAATCATACGATGCATTTTCCACAATGATCGTCGATGGCTCATTCAATTAATAAATTCAATAAGGTACAAAACCATTCCTTAAATTTAACAAAATTTATTTCTTCGTGGTATTCCACAGTTTTCTGAGATTTAAACGCCAAGAGGCAGTTCGGAACAAATCCCTTCATGGAACCCGCATGACAAATAATTAAGCGTTCGCCTTTGCCACTAGGTACGTTTGTGGAGGAGTGAGGAGTGTCGTCTGTCCATATCTTGCCAACTGTATGATTAGCGTTTAGCCACGTCTCATCTAGAAATATAACATTATTCCAAACGGCAATGATCTTAGAATATTAACTCTGGCTAAAGCTATATCTCTACGTTCCGTCAAAATCCGCCTTCCTATCACATTTTTATAAGAAAAGCTAACATTTTTTAAAACCCTCCAGTAAGAAGTTCTACTGCCGTGAAACAGTCCAGATTCTCGTAAAGTATTTGACAATTTATCTAGAGTCGGCAATTCGTTCCTACTATAGTAGCCATAGATATGGTTTCTAATGGCGTCATTATCAAAATTGTCGATATGTGTAACTATCGATCTTCTAACTTTTTTCTTTCCGTCGTGATCACGAGGTGGACGCAAGTGTTGATAGATTTTCACTCGCGAAAATAATCTGTCTATAATCGATTTTATACGATTCTTTTAGTCACGTCACTATGTAAAAAAGTAAAAATAAAACTATAGAACGTAAACGCAAAACGGCAGTAAAAATATTATTATCTATTTTATTTATAGTATAAGGGTGACAAACGAGCACACAGTCCACCTGATGGTAAGTGGTTGCTGCGGCCCATAGACATCTACATCTATCCTCGTTTGCGAATCAAAATGTAGATGCGTTGTCACCCGTGAGGACAAAGATGGAATGCCTAATTTCCAGTAAAAAGGGCCTCCGGCCACCTGCACTCACCAAGCGAAACGCAGAGGTAAACCTCTACTTCACGCTGGTATTCTGTGAGGTCGTGGTACCACCCCGGTTCGAGCCGGCCCCATCCGTGCGACAGCAAAAGTTGCCGCATGGCTCTACCACTGTTCGAAATCTGTATCTTTTAAAAGTTTTAATTATTTCTCTAGTATGAAGTTCGCACTACCTATATTTTACAACCTTTTTGGCATATTCTTTTTTACCTCTTTTTATCACACCCGACTTGCCATACCCCTGTCATTCTTCCTGCAATCCTATCAATTTATTGGTTGTCTGGAAAAATTGCTGTCAGCAATAAGACCGCCCATTGCAGAATTCATTTGTGATTTTTGTAAATTTTTTATAGTGTGCAATAAAGAGTAATAAGTAAAAAATAAAATAAAGTCTTTCTCTCATTTTGGTTTTAGGACAAGAAAGTGCCGCACTGCCCCATACATGTTGGCACACTCCACAATTCTTTGAATTATTTATTTATTCTGCAGATGTCTACACTTATTATTGCAAACTTTCATTGGTAACAAATGCAAATGAATGAATGAATTGCTGCCGGCGGAAATCAAACTCTGAAATTTACAAAGAGTATGCAAAGAGTGCTTAACCTCTGAGTCATTACGGCTACTAGAGTGTAGATATCCTTAATTGCGTAAAAAAATCCAAAGATTATTAAATACGTTCTCAGTGATAGAAGAAAACGTTTTCAATAAACATGCATAGGTATATGAGAAATAAAATGGAATTTGGATTTAACAGAATAACATCGGAAACATTGAATAATATGTACCTAGCACGACGCACTACGTGTTTTTCCGGCCGGGAATAGTTTAAACTCAGTTCAAAAAACAAGGAGTTTCTATATTTGACTCAAATATTATTTTTAAAATTATGTTCACCGATTTCTCGAAAATAGGTGACCAGATTTTAATGATTATTCTTCTGTTAAATAGATTACATTAGGGATAAATACATCAGGGGTGGTCCTATATGAATTTGGTGAAAATATTCAATCTCTAAAGGTGGGAAAATAGCAGATGATTTTTAAAGTAACTACGTAGGGTATACTGAAAGTCCTGCGTTTTTGGCTAATTATAAATGTTTGAAGTCGAATATAATATTTTTTTAAAACAAAAACCTACGTGATGATTTAAATGATTTATAGCGATAAGTCGTGTTTCAGTTGTTTTTACACAAGTTGATTCGTCGTTCGTCAAAAATGGAATTAACTGATAGACTGTAGTAAGTATCAACTTAACGGATGGACTTTAAGTTCATTTTTATTTTTAGTTTAAAAAAAATATTTTGGAGTGGGTGTCAGGGCAGGATTTTCGTCGGTGGCATTGCTTTGACGACAGCCATCCGTGTAATGTCACTGGGTCTGCACTTTTTGATTTTCCTTCATTTAGTTTACCTAGTATTGTAAATTTTACTAAATTGGAAAGCGACGCCAGAAACATAAGTCATTTTGTAGCATAAAATACACAGACCATATTTATATGTCATTCGAATTTGCCTCGCTACGAACTCATCAACGCATGAACCACAGTGAGACTGCGGGGCAATATTGATATGCTTAAATGCGATTAACAGCGCCGGCATGCGGCTTGAGGGTACAATAATTAATGTACAACACGATACAAGAAGCTCTCATGGGTGACATTGTTAAATGATATGTAATATTATAGTTATAATTTTTGAAGTTAAAGCCTCTTTAGCCGCGTGAAACGCTTTTTCGAAGGGTTAAATTACAAATTATGGAATTAAAATTTTTGATAATACACTTAACAAGATATAATACAAAAAAAAACACTGTTATTTCATATTTTTAAGTTTTCTATCGGCAGTCCTCAAAGACTTCCGATAGAAAACTTAAAAATAATATAATATACTTAGAAATATAGCAACAAAGAATCTTTGTTGCTATATTTTTTTTATTACAATCCATCAACCATAAACAAAATTTTGAAAGAATACCTTGATTTTTTTAAATATTCTTTTATGAAAAGTAAGACTTTCTTAACGTCATTCCAATGAAGTGCGAAAAGACAACCAAACCCTGTAAAACCAAAGTTATATAGATATATAGGCGGAAGTAAAATTAAAGCCATAACATTTTATTTTTGTATAAGATGATAAATTAGAACATCCTATAATTGGTAATTATGCTTATAATTTTATACCTCAGTAGTAATAACGAACCTGAATCTGCATTTTTAGATTGGGTATAAGTCTAGTTGGTTTAATTCATGCACTCAATGCACTTGCATAAGGTGTACAATAAGTTACTGTGTGACTGTGTGCTGCAAATTGTAGAATGTATCGTTGTCATATTTTAAAATAATATGAACAGCACAGGGAAAAAGGATCTCATTAACAATTTTACGTTTTTGGAATGAACTATACCATTTACTTCGTTTTCTATGGCCAATCAAAGCACGGTATTTTGAACACGATAAAAGGCGCCTGATTTTTTGTAAAGTTAATTGAAAAAAAATCTACTTTATGATAAAACGCGCTTATTGCATTCCATACCGAGCAAAAAAGGTGCCCATTGCATATGAAACCACGCTAGAACGGGCTGATCGCAGCGATTGTATCAGAAAACTCGCTCATTGTCGGCCATCTTTATTATTCTGTCATACAAGTGACAGCTGCCAGATAAGCTTCCTTGCTTAAATTTTACGACTCCTTTAGTGTACGTAAGGTTTTTAAAAGTTTTTGCTTATTTATCTCAAAATGGACAATATTACGTAGGACGCTCAGTAAGTTTTAAGATATACGGAAAGTATTCTAGATACTATTAATATTTATTTTAGATATATTTAAAATATTCTCTATCATGCTCTATACAAAGTTCCATTCGTCTAAGCTAACTCTGAAAACACTTTTGCCAGTCTAGGACTGACGGATCGGAAACCGCTTCTTCGTAGGCAGCCACGGCTTCTTCGGCGCTTGTAAAAAACTTGCCTTTTATTTTTTCGTGGCTCAGCTGTATGGTGGGTGACTTAGAGTTTCAACACCAGATTCCTCAATAAATGCTTTTGTTCTAAGGGAGGTATCAGAAGAGGGTTTATCGTGATGCAGCATGATTCCCCGAAGCCCGGTATTTGGTCTTCTCTCTCGCATAGCTTGAAAAGCTTTCAGTAATGCTACTGTATTATACCATTCAGAGTTAACTGACGTACAATTTTCCAGCATTGACGTCGACAAATGTCCGCTCCGCGAATAAAAACTAGCCACCATTTTTTTGCCGACATTGCGAGGTCTTTGTAGTTTTGTCAGTAACTGTCCTTCTGAGTAGACCCATACCGATGATTGCCTTTTATTTTACGGATCATATTGATAGATCCATGTCTCGTCACCAGTAAAGATTTCTGAAACACGCCTAGATGCCCCGTTTTAAAAACGTAGACGCATTTCATGGCACCAATCGACAGGAGTCTGTTTTTCGCTTTCAGAGAGCAAACGAGGGATCCATCAACAACAAATCTTCCTCACTCCAAGTTGTTGATGAAGGATGGTATGAATGCTCCCCGAAATAATGCATACAATCTTTTCAATGTCCGTATATGTGATTCGTGGGTCTTCTCGCACCAACATTTCTATAGTCCATATGTACATTTTCTGCCGTTACTGCTATTTGCAGGGCCCCGGTTCTTTAGTCATCTTTAAAATTAATTTAAGCCGAATATATTACTCGAACTTACCCCACAAATAAATTTCATGCTAATTAACATGTATTTTATTTCATTAGTGTGTTTATGTAATTAGACATTGTTTATGATCACCAAATAATTTTTAAAATGTAAAAAGGAGAACATTTTGACAATGAGCACCTTCGATACCTACCTACTATACCTACCTACCTACTATACCTACCTTCGATACTACACCTACGATACTTCTTCTCGTTAGACATACCTCAGAACCTGAAAACGAAATTATACAACCAGTGCGTGTAGCCAATGATGAATTACGGATCTAAGATGTGGTCCTTCACTGCTGGCCGTATGAGGAAGCTCAAGGTCGCTCAGCGAGCTATACAGAGGGCTTTTCTGCTTGATAAACTTAGAAATGAGGATATCCGCAGTAGAACCAGAGTAACCGACATAGCCTAACGAATTAGTAAGCTGTAGTGGCAGTGGGCCGGCCATATAGCTCGAAAAACCGACAACCGATGGGGAAGAAAGGTTCTCGAGTGGCAGCCTTATACTGGTAGGCGAAGTGTGCGGCGAACCCCCAATAGATGGAGTACCGACCTGGTAAGACATGTAGGAAGTCGATGGATGCAGGTGGCTCAGGACCGTGCTTTGTGGTATTCCTTGGGTGAGGCCTATGTTCAGCAGTGGACTTATGAAAGGCTGTAATGATGATGATGATGATGAAATTAATTTATCTATTTATCTATATTAGGAAAGGAATAAAAAGTGTATAGATTTCTCTCGGATCGCTTTGTAAAATGGTAACATAACCTATAACTATTAAATTAGTTAGAACATTGTATTTCTTTGCTTAAAATATGATTAACTATTTGTCGCTTAATTTAAATAATTATACTTTGTTTTGTGTTCTCCACGCGACGTGGTAAGCACACCTAGCTACCTGGTTAATTATCAAATCTATATTTTGAATATGTTGCTAAATTAGGATCAGCCTAATTTTAATAATATTATTTTTTAATTTCAATGTTTTCTTTTTTGTTTTGCGTGCTACGTGGCTGTGTTAAACGTTTTGCCACCATAATTACAGCATTAACTTTGAGATTTAGCTAAGTAAACATTACATTAGCATTGATAGACCGTAAATCCTCGCAAAAGAACACCGATTCCTGCCAAGGATGATACGCGAGGCTATTGAATTAAAAAACATCCCAATTTCAATAGCAAATATGGATGGGTGCTGTCATCTGCTTGGGATCCTATAATTAACAAAATTAAATCCAAGCCCAAGCATACCACTTCAACTTCAAGACTTCAAGATACTGTTAGCTCATTCTGCGTAGATCGGACCAAAAATTAATATTTAAAAGAACTGAAGGTAGCCGGGCTAACTATAACATTGGGACGTAAAACACCTCAGTCCCCCCGTGACCATGGGTGCTGTAAAGCACTCGAAACGTCGGGAATTAAAATAGTAAATTAAACGTGACAAAGTCTGTAAAATATTTTTATTCAATATGTTGTTTTCGCGTAAATTTTTTTTTATAAAATTAGGGTGACAAACGAGCACACAGTCGAACTGATGGTAAGTGGTTCCTGTGGCCCATAGACATCTGCATCTACCTTCGTTGCGAATTAAAATGCAGATGCGTTGTCAGCCGTGAGGACTAAGATAGAATGCCTCTTTTCAAGTAAAAAGGGTCTCCGGTGCTCTACACTCACCATACGAAACACAGCAGCATTAAGCTTCTATTTTACGCTGGTATTCTGTCAGAGCGTGGTCCTTCCCTGGTCGAGCCGACCCATTCGTGCTACAATTATACTATTAATATAGCTGCAGCATGGCTCTACCACTATATAATCACTAAGCTTTTGCATCCATTTCAATCTAATCAATTGATAACATTTTTATATTGCACCTAAACTATGCCGCACTCTTTTTACTGCTTGTAAATCGCTGCGATGTTGAAGCCTTCCTACCTTTTTCAGGTGGCTTCACCTCCCTGAGTCATCTGATGGACTGGCTGGCTCCTGCATCATATGTGGCGGTACTTTTCAGGACCCCAAAGTGCGCACTTTTGTGCTATTTCTGGGTTATTCTTCTACCATAAGTGTTGAGGGTATACCGAGGCATAAGTCAACGGCCGCCACACCACCTGAGTGGCCAGGCTTGACAAGCCGTCCAGCGCTCTACGGCCCAGACCATTTAAGCCGGGCTGCTACCAGCGATAATAGCCTACTCATAGAATACTTTCACAACCAACGTACTCTATATTTAGAGCCGACCACAGTGAGAGTGAGGCGTAGGCCTAAGCTAAAACCCGATCTAGCTCAGGCAACCTAATTTAAAATACTAATAATCTAATAATAGGCTAGTCTAACTTGTTTTCTACCTACAAACCTAAACCTAACACGTCACTAGTAATCACTCGTCGCAAATACTCCTTACTATGTGTAATTAGATAATAATAGCAGAGAAAACCAACGACTTTTAATGACTCAGAGAGATAGAGAGAGAGAGATAGAAAGAGAGAGATAGAGACGGAGTCTAATATATCAGATGGTTAAATTTTTTTTTATAGAGTAGGGGGCAACGAGCGGCTCACCTGATGGTAAGTGACTACTGCCGCCCATGAACAACCGCAACATCAGGGGAATTGCAGATGCGTTGCCGACCTTTTAGAAAGGTGTAAGCTCTTTTCTTGAAGGTTCGTAAGTCGTATCGGTCCGGAAAATTCGCTGGTGGTAATTGATTCCACAAGGAAGTCGTGCGTGGGAGAAAACTTCTTCTAAATCGCACAGTGGTGGACCGCCAATCATCCAGATGGTATGGATGGTAACGCGATGTTTTTCGCGATGTGCGATGGTGAAATTGAGCGGCTGGAATTAGTCCAAACAATTCCTCAGAGCACTCCCCGTGATAAATGCGGTAAAATACGCAAAGAGATGCAACATCTCTACGCAGTGCCAGTGTATCGAGCCGATCAGAAAGAACTCGGTCGTCGACGATTCGAACCGCTCTGCGCTGGATGCGGTCTAGTGGAAGGAGCTGGCACTGGGGTGCCCTGGCCCAGAGATGAGAACAGTATTCCATGTGGGGCCGAACTTGCTCTTTGTAAAGTTGCAAGCGATGCGCCGACACGAAATACTGTCTCGCTCTGCTGAGCACGCCAATCTTTTTGGAGGCCAATTTGGCCTTCCCTTCCAAGTGACCACGAAACTGCACACTATTCGATATGTTGACGCCAAGGATTCCGATACTGGCTGAGGCAGTAAGGGGAGTGCCTTGAAAGTGAGGAGATACGACAAAGGGGTTCTTTTTAGCGGTAAACGCGCAAACTTGTTACAAAATTATTGTATAAACTATAATTTCGGTAATCGTTTATTCGAAACATGGAAAAAAAGTTTGACAGTATTTTTAATAAAAAAATCTTAGTTACAATCTTTAGTAAATTACTAATTAGGTTGACTTAGGATCCCGAACGGGTTCCCGCCTTGTCGTGGCGGGGGGGCTTAGTAGCCGTGGCTTGGTCACCCACGGTGAACAAAGAGGAACCCCTTGGCTGGCCCGTGGTGTAGGGCCGGCCCGAGGTGGCCACTCCGAGTGGGCTTGGCGAGCCCACTTCGGATGTGTGTCGGGGGGCTGCGGTGAGAGGGGAGTCCGCACCCTCTACCGCTGTAGCCGAGGTGGAGTCGCGGAGGAAGAGGAGTGTTGTTATGGCGATGCGCCACTCGCACTATCCTCCGCGTCTCAAACGGGGCCGCACCGTTGATGCGGTGGTGGTGGGGCTGCGGGGGGAGAGCAGTGTCGGTATTGCGAGGCGCTGCTCTCCCTACCCTCCGCAGCCGAATCTTGGTTGGCGGCGGAGCCATAGACCAGATCCGCCGCTGGGGTCGGGAATGCTGGTGCTCCTGAATGCTAGTTTTTCCCGGCCCCATGGCCTTCGCGCATCGGACACGGGGGCGTCCGTTGCGCACGTGAAATTGGAGGCCGAGGAGGAGGGCGCGCCATGTGTTCAAGTGCGCCTTACCTGAGAGGGAGACGGGGGAGGAGTAGTCCTCTCCCGAGGAGGGGCCGCCATGGGGCGGCCAGCGCAGGTAGGGCCGCGGAAGTGTGCGAAAGCGTTCCCGTGGCCCTGCCAATATGCGACAAGGGTGGAACACCATGGGGTTTTAGTCGGTGCGAGTCCGACATAACCCATCCTTGCCCCCGCGAGGCGGGTATGCGTAGGCATTTCCCCATGTAAAAAAAAAAAGATTGTTAATTTTAAGTAAATTCCAAATAAGAGTGGATATTTTAGGCTCTGATAGATCTGAGTGTCCTTGAAAGTATTGGCACAAATTTCATAATTCGGAGAATTGGAATTAATCACAGACCTCCTCACAGACTTCCTCACGATTGCTAAACATATACTTATAATGGAATAGTCGTATGTTTATTGAACTAAGAGCATTTTAAATGAAAGAGATAATCTTGTCCTGCTTCTTCATCAAACCGTAAAAGTTTACCGCTGGACATCGTACATTGTTGCCTCTTTTGTTTGTTGCCTCATACATTGTAAATAAGAATTCCCTTAATTGTCACTCTTCACTTGGTTTAACGATCGAAGTATCAGACGTCTTGCACCTTTACTACGTAAGTGGTTTGCTTTTGTTTGTAAACGAGATGGTTTCACCGCCATCTATCGGAGGTCGTAAAAATGCTTTGTCATTGTATAAAAGTTACGTAGTCGCCTCTTACGACATCCATAGAACGAAATACGGAAAGAGGGCGATGAATTCTCTTACGCGGCCATGAAGAAATTTTAGGAGTAGATAGATAAGATGTAATAAAAGATAATCTTATTACATATTGAGAAATAAGATGACCGTGTAGTGTTAGTGAAGGAATATCATCTACCCAACATCATTCTCACGAGTGTCGTAAGAGGCGACAGAGAGAAAAAATCGAGAGATGGGCATCAGCGTCTTCTTAATAATGACTAAAAAGAACTGCGGTTGCCAACACGCTCGCCAAACGTGGCATCTATGGCAAATATCCCACTATGAGGCAATCTATGCGGAAGCTTATGTTCAACAGTGAACTTTTATAGGCTGGAACGGTAACGATAATGGTAAGAGATAATCTATATAATCTTTAAAAACCAACACGAAATACAAAGATGTAAAATGCAAACTAAATTCCACAGTTGCCAAATATTCCGTAGAATGCTACCTGTTTCTGGCAGCATTCCTCCGAAATATTTGGCAAATTTGTGTTTCAGTTTACTTCATGGTCGAATAATGTGGAAAAATGGACGGAAAGTTTCAGCACGACATTGACACAATTCTTAGATAAGTCGATACTTTGTTTGTGGTTTTTTCATTTTATTTTTACATTTTGTTATTGGAGTTTGAATCAGAAACTGCTATATTTAATTATGTGTATATATATATATATATTCGTTTACACGAATTAATTATCCAACGAGTCGAGGATAAACTAGTAACGAAATACGACAAGCGTACCGTTCCACGTCAGAGCCAAGACTGTCCTAACGGCGGCCGCGCCGTCCGTTTTATACAAGCAAAAACGAGCGCCACTGCAGGTGCAATGGTGCAGGTGTGCGGAACACGTGTTATTTACAAGAATTCTGTCTAACTGCACCGACGGCTACCGCGCCGCACGTCCAATGGTGCTGGTCCCCGTCACGGCCATACTGACATGCGTGCGTCCTCGCACGCGCTCCATCACAATTTTAGTTATCTGTAGACAAAAAAAGCATCGTTCGACTATCCTGAGATAGCAGCGTCTGGTCCGGTCTATATTGACCCTTCAGACTTGGTTGACAATCAGTTTTGTTCCGGCAGTAAGCCCCACAAAACTTTAATCAATTTTATGCGAGATCGGAATGATTAGTCTGTAGCTTTTCTATTTTCTCTTTTTTTTTTTCAAGTACTGTTTTCGCTAGTCCGGAATCACTATTCATTATAGCCATATCATTTGTACCGGCACAAAGCCCTGCAATAATAGTAAGAACTATTTTTTTTTCTTACTCTCTTTTTTTTCATGTACTATTTGCTAGTCCGGAATCACTACTCCCTGTAGCTATATCATTGGACCGGCAAACGCCCTGCAATGATAGTAAGAACCACTTTTTTTTTCTTACTCTCTTTTTTTCAATTCAATATAGAACAGGTACAGACCAACCATACCGCAAACATGTACCTGTCACAATCACACAAAAGTGTATTGTGAGGGACGTAGTGACATGATAACACCTAAGTATGTAAACCAACAGCAACACGACACATCCCAGTGCAGCACAGACCAGCCTTCCTGCAACTCCCATGTTCCTTTCCTGCACAAGAATAATTACTTCGCTAGAGTGTTGCAACGTCTCTAGTATATTCTAGATGCACAGACACGGCTACCCTCTGACTGTCGCACGTCCTCGTGCGGTTTGACCAGTTAACAGCATACGGTCTATCAGTTATCACCACCTGCCAACAGATATTAACTCTTGTTAAATATTACAACGGTCGACCATCCCAGACTTCATTTAAGTCATGAACGCGTCGATATGGCTACCTTCAGACAAACGCACTCCAGCTTTTCGTTCTGCTGCGTTCGTGCCACAATCGCGCCAGCGAGCCGTCGCGCCGTAGCCGTACTAGCTCTAGCGAATCGTTGCACTGCTTTGTAAAATTAAAAGAAATCGAGATAAATGTATTGCGATCCATGGAATTCTGAGCTTCCAAAATTCATCACATATTCTCTTAAAAAAGGGCAACAGTATGACATTTGAAAACATTACAAAAAATAACGGAAACTATGTGTAGAGGCAAATACCACAACATTTCAAAGGGAAGGAGGTAACTGCGCAAAATCTACGAAAGCCGACCTCAGACGGCCATTTACAGCGCCAAAGCACCATTTGTTCGGCGGCCGCTTAAATTGCCCTGCCGTAAGATCAGCCGATAAGTTACCGTCTGTAGCGGTGTAGGCTCAATCTTACCAGCGCTCGGCCGTACCTGACCATGTTCGATTAGCCGTCACAAACATCTTCCTCATTGATCATTGTTGTAGAGACTTCTACGAATCCCTCGACATCAAACCCCAATCTTGTCGACGACACAATATTCGGAGCAAACTGCAACACTGATCAACACATTAGAACACAAAAATGTCACTTATTATTTTCAATTCATAGCGTGTTAAAGTTAATCCTTTATTTGGTACATCCCTTAAACGTTTTGAACTTCAAACAGAAACAGAAACAGAAACTTTTTTATTCAATATAGATTATAAATAATACTTATTGAAAGTCACTCTTTTGTATAATTACCACTGGTTCGAAAAAAAACCCCTGTCCTGGGAAGAACCAGCAAGAAACCCAGCGGGACTTGTTTTTTTTAAATAACAGCTTACAATCATGTATGTTACACAAATTAACAACACAACAAATTAGAAATAGCTTGGGAGCGATCACCTCACTTCCAGGGTTATTATCATCTATAAATTCTTTAATATTATAATAACCCTTTTTATACAAACTTAGTTTAATAAAGTTTTTGAACTTTGAGCAGGTCAAATTTTGTATATTTTCTGGAATTTTGT
>JAVANC010000026.1:53659770-53787787 GCA_033319125.1 Parnassius glacialis
TTTACTATAAGTGGAATAATATATTAATATCAAAAACGTTTGAGAACTGTTTTGAGATAGATTTTCCAAAATAAACGAGAATAAATGGGCTTCTGGAATAGCAGAGCAGAGTCTATATCACCGGATGATGCTTCATATTGAGGCGAAATACGTGTCATTATATCGACGGGTGTATGTATTTTCTGTTACCCACGCTAGCAGTAACGACGTGCGAACTCTTCAGGCGAAGTTATACACAACACTTTATATTTAGATGCAGATATCACCAAATATACCTTTTAATATTTTTTTAATAATTATTTGTTTTATATTATATTATCTTGTGGGTGTCTTAAGAGGTAAGAAAATAAAGCAGTTTCCTGATTACAAATCTCCCTCAGGCTAACCGTGGTAACTGACAAATATACTCTTTAGTAAATCTATGGGGGGAGGCCTATGTTGAACAGTGTAGTTTTATTAGGCTATAAAAGAAAATGTTTTAGTGCTCTTAAGAAAATATTTGAGACGAATGCCTAATACAGACCAACAGACGAAAAGTAAAGTGAGTTTTTTTGGCAAAAGTAATAGTAATACACAGATAATGTCTATGAAAATCAATCGATATTATTAAAAATAAGTAGAAGGCATACTTCACTATTGGAACGAAGTTCCTTATCGGACGGTACGGGTTTGGCGGATGAGGGCTATAAGACGAAAAGTGTAAGATTTTGTTCGTCACTACCCCCGTCATGTGTAGACGGCCTTGGCGGCAAAATAAGGAAGTGAAATGGAATAATATCAATCTCCCTCGCACTTTTCTTATCTAACCATGAAATAAATGTTATTTTATTTCAAATGACGGTTCACTTTAATAGACGCTAGTAATTCATTTATTTGTATTTGTTAACCTACTACTACCTACCTACCTACCTACCTACGTTTATCAATAATAATATACTACGCAAGGAACTTCGTTCCAACCGAGTGTTCTACGACATTCACGCATTTATTTTTATTTTGCATCAAATTGTTCTTATTTTTTATCTATCTGTGGCTACTTAATAACTTAAATTGGAAATTTAAAAACCCCCGAAAGCAACCCTACCGCAGCTTTACAAAACACCCAAACGGTTGAAACAGCAAAACAAATTTAGTTAAAAGCAGAACCATTGCTATAAAACCTGCTTTTAAATACAAAAAACCGTACCCAAATCGGTTTACCCGTTTGAGAGCTATAGTGCCACAAACGGACAGACACACATAGCGGTCAGTCTTATAACACCCCTCTTTTTGCATCGGGGTTTCAAAAGCGCAAGCCACATTCGGAGAATTATGAAAACTCATACACTTTTATTAAATATGTGTCACGTACCATCAAGAATTACTTAAGACGTTTACGTATCTATGAGCGCATTAGATACATGATCGTACTGTAGTCTTGAATTTATTTAAGGTAACGAGGGTTGTTCAGTTGGCAATAAATTTTGTTTAGTTGATTCTTTTTTACAATTCATTATAGAAATAAAAACAACTATATTCTAAGAAATAAAGGTGTAAGGGAAAATTTACCAACCTCTTCTCAAAGTGCTAACCTTAGTGTTGAAGTTCTGCACCATCTGCAGAAAGAACTTAATTATTTGAACCTTGAGTTAATGGTTGACCATTACGGAGTATATTCCTCTTAATGATTCCTCGTTAAAATTCAGATCACGTGTCATATTATCGACTGTAATTTTTATTTCTAGTGAAGAGATTAGTGTGTGAATGTTATATCATTTTTGTGGCAAAATTGCTGCTAGAGCTTGACACATTGAAGATCAGAATAATAACTCCCAATGTGTGGATGAATGAACCAAATAGTGGCAATGTAAGAATATCCACTAGCACGTGAATGTCATAAGAGGCGATATAAGGAATCTGAACCAGAAGGCAGCAACATCTTCTTGATAACAGCCGATTAAAAACAAAAAATGCTGTTGCTAACCTAGGAGCGGCCTATGTTCAACATTGAACTTTTGTTAGGCTGTAATGTTAGTGGTTGATGAATTAATCTAATTATGAAGAAAATTCTATTCAACGGTCACATCATGCCAGTTACAATCATTGTCGATTGTCAAATTCTCGAAGTTATCCAGGAATATATCTATGTCGAGAAGATATTCCAATAACGTAAGAATAACTTTAACAGTGGTAGAGCCACGCGGCAGCTTTTGCTGTCGCACGGATGGGCCGGCTCGAACCGGGTGGTACCACGACCTCACAGAAAACCAGCGTGAAGTAGAGGTTTACTTCTGCGTTTCGCTTGGTGAGTGCAGGTGGCCGGAGGCCCTTTTTACTGGAAATGAGGCATTCTATCTTAGTCCTCACGGGTGACAACGCATCTACATTTTGATTTGTAATAGAGGATAGATGTAGATGTCTATGGGCCGCAGCAACCACTTACCATCAGGTGGACTGTATGCCTGTTTGTCACCCTTATCATATAAAAAAAACTTCAAGAAGGAATCCGATAGAAGGATTCAATTAGGCTACAACCAGCGCATCTTACCCGTACACATATGTAATGTTGAAACGTGGACACTGGCGACACGGATATGCTATAAGCTCAAAATCGCTTAACGCAGTATGAAAAGGGGAATGAAGTGGATAAAGTTCGTAATGAAGAATTTCTCATAAAAGAACCTGACATAGCCTGCCGTATTTCTAAGCTAAAATGGCAATGAACTTTTCATATACTGACAGACCTACGTATACATTTTAAGCGGCTTCAATTCCGTGTTAAAGTATCGTTTGCCCTCATGATAAATAAGTTCCAGGTACAAACTTTCTCGCTGGTGGACATTGACGTCTGAAAAGAGTGCTTTTCTCATGGGCAGTTATATGTTGCATTGTTTTTAGTGTTACGTTCTGATAATGAATATATTCTGCTACCAGATACCTAACAACACAGCAAATACAGTACATACAGAAGTTTTGAGTTAATTTAAGATTTGATAATCCATACTAAGTATGTATCATTTTTATTTTAATAGCTCGCGTTTGACCACTATCTCACTTGATGGTAAGCGATGATGCAGACGACGATGAACCACTCTTGCCTAAAAGTAATTGAGTCATTCTTGACTTAGAGAATTCCACTCCTTAGCGGTACTTAGAATGAAATTATTCCCAAAACGTTTGACTGAAAGCTTTGGACTTACTCAGGGATAGTGTAGCCTTTCAATGGTAAAAGGATTTTAAGAATCGGCATTTACCCACGCGATCGAAGTTGCAGAGCTACTCGTAGCTTTAAGTAACTTGAAATAAACGAGACAAAATAGTGTATATGATAGTTTTTTTATAGGATAAAGGTGACAAACGAGCACACAGTCCACCTGATGGTAAGTGGTTGCTGCGGCCCATAGACATCTACATCTATCTTCGTTTGCGAATCAAAATGCAGATGCGTTGTCACCAGTGAGGACTAAGATGGAATGCCTCATTTCCAGTAAAAAGGGCCTCCGGCCACCTGCACTCACCAAGCGAAACGCAGAGGTAAACATCTACTTCACGCTGGTATTCTGTGAGGTCGTGGTACCACCCCGGTTCAAGCCGGCCCATCCGTGCGACAGCAAAAGCTGCCACGTGGCTCTACCACTGTTAAAAGTAAGTGTAAAAGTTAAACAGTCGAAAAAAAAATTATTGTTGCATTTTTTCCTATGAATTTCTTTTATTTGAGGTTTGAAATTTGGCTCTTATGGAATGTGATGCGATACGTATGAAATTATTTAAGCATTTTACAACAAATAAAGTTGTATATTACTTCAATATAAGAACATAAAAAATTCTGCTTCACGTCGCTGAATCTTTTTGCAAAACGATTTCCATACATTTATTAACAAACTCGCACTTACGGGAATTCGAGAGATGTCGTTCAATTCTCACGGGTTTTGAGCACGTACCAACAACAAAGTTACACAAAAGGTATCCGATTATTATATTTAGGTCAAGTATTCACGATAAAAGAACCAGTATAGAAACAGAGTGTAAGACATTTCATCTTAGCCTTCAAAGGCTTCTTTGTTTGAAGTTTGTTGCAAGTGTTTGTGGGCTGCAGAAGTTACTTTACCATGAGGTAAGCTGTAAGTTCAGAAGTCACTAAAAGGTTTTTTTTTTAAAATGTTCAATGGACTGTAGTAACTACAACCCGCAAACAGAAAGTATGCGATGGTGATATGTCGTCGATCGAAGCGGGCGAGGGTTTTCATCTGTAAACTTTCCACACGCGTGTTATAATCGTCTTGTGGAATGTTAGATTGTTTATTATCACGATATTGTAAAGTCTTTAAAATATGTTTACATCCAAATATGCTGGTTTCTCCGTCATATTTTCCTTCACCATATACCGATGAATAAAATGTGATGTGTGACAAATTAATACTTAATAAAGTGGTTAAGCGTTTACTTGCAATGCAGGAGGCCGTTTCGACTAGAAATGATTTTTCTAAGTTTAGATATTTGTCTTTAATGAGAAATTTAAAATTAACAAGAAAATGCAGAAGTAACTTCTAAGTAACGGACAAATGCTAATAAAACTATTTTCCGTGAGGGTTCCTTATACGCCTAATTATACATTTAGATAGTTCATCCATTAAAATCTAACTCAAAAAATTATATATATATATATATATTGTAGTTGAAGATAGAAGTCTCCCTTCCCCTGCAAGCCCTAATGGTATAAAAACAGTGCGCGCGACGCGATCGCGCTAAACTATACAAAATAGGTCTCCCCGATCGTCTAGTACGTCTCGTGGCCTCTTATCTAAATCATCGTACCTTCGTTTTAGACACGAAGGCACGCTATCTTCACAGCGCCCCATCAAAGCTGGTGTCCCTCAGGGCTCAGTACTTGCTCCTCTGCTGTACATCCTGTTCACCAACGATATTCCCATTCCGCCGAAAGGTGTTCAGCTCTCCCTCTTCGCAGACGACACTGCTCTCTACTGTAAAGGTATCTCGCTACCTTTCATACGGATCAAGGTCCAAAAGTCAGTTGATGACCTAGGAGCTTGGTTCAAAAAATGGCGCATCAATGTGAACCCGGAGAAGAGCTCCGCCGTTCACTTCGATTATAAACGACGCCGTCTCAAAAAACACTCCACCAATACGTATGCTAGGGACCCCTGTCCTAATATTTAGGTGTCACTCTAGACACAGGGCTAACTTTCAGGCCACACGTCAAAAGAGTAACCCGTCACGCACGTTTTTTACCTGAATAGGCTCAACAGTATGTTGGGCCGACACAGTAAAATGTCCCTCAGAAACAAGCGTACCCTTTATAAGGTCTGTATACGACCAGTCATGTCCTACGCGGGCCCCATTTTTGCCCACGCTAACCCTAAAATTATTAATGAACTCCAAGTAGTTCAAAACCTGCTGCGAACGCACCTTGGTATGTCCGTAATGGCCGACTTTCATCGGGACCTAGAGCTCCCTACAATTCAACAATTTCTTAAAAAACTCTCTGAGAACTTCTTCAAAGCCTCAGAGTCGCACTCCAATCATCTTATTCGTGAGGCAGCTACTTATGCAGCCCCACTCCCCTCTCGCTATCGAGTCCGCAGGCCGAGAAAACTCTCTCTCGGACCCGCCTAATAAACTGTCAAACGACCTGAACTGCCTCATGGCGGCTCAGGCCAACTCTAATTAAATTCATCATCATTACAGCCCTTCACAAGTCCACTGCTGAACATAGGCCTCCCCCAAAGAATGCCACAAAGCACGGTCCTGAGCCACCTGCATCCATCGACTTCCTGCATATCTTACCAGGTCGTCACTCCCATCTAGTGGGGGGACGCCCTACACTTCGCTTGCCGGTACGAGGCTGCCACTCGAGAACCTTTCTTCCCCATCGGTTGTCGGTTCTTCGAGCTATATGGCCGGCCCATTGCCACTTCAGCTTACTAATCCGTTGGGCTATGTCGGTCACTCTGGTTCTACTGCGGATATCCTCATTTCTGAGTTTATCACGCATAGAAACTCCGAGCATAGCCCTCTCCACAGCTCGCTGAGCGACCTTGAGCTTCCTCATACGGCCAGCAGTGAAGGACCACGTCTCAGTTCCGTAAGTCATCACTGGCAACACGCACTGGTTGTACAATTTCGTTTTAAGGTTTTGAGGTATGTCTGACGAGAAGATGTGTCGTAGCTTCCCGAACGCTGCCCAGCCGAGTTGAATCCGTCGATTGACCTCTCGGTCGAAGTTGGACTTACCTAGTCGGACTATTTGTCCCAGGTAAACATACTCGTCAACAACTTCGAGCTTAGTGTTCCAACAACTACCGGCATAGGTGTGACATGGACATTAAACATGATCTTTGTTTTGTCCATGTTCATCTTAAGACCTATCCGTTGGGAAACACTATTGAGGTCATTGAGCATAGTGCTTAGGTCCTCCAGCGATTCTGCCATAAGGACTATATCGTCGGCAAATCGAAGGTGAGTGATGTACTCGCCATTGATGTTGATACCGTATCCTTTCCAGTCCAGAAGCTTGAAAACGTCTTCCAATGCAGCGGTGAAGAGTTTCGGGGATATGACGTCACCCTGTCTTACACCTCTCTGCAATTGGATAGGTTTCGTACTCTGGTTCTGTACTCGGGATAGCCATCGTAGCCCTACTGTACAAGCACTTCAACACTTCGATATACCGACAGTCAACTTGGCAACCGCTGAAGGGACTGCAGCACCCCCAAATTTCGACGGAATCAAAGGCTTTCTCATAGTCCACATACGCCAGACATAGTGGCAAATTGTACTCCTCGGACTTCTGTACAATTTGCCGTAGGGTATGTATGTGGTCTATGGTGCTAAAGCCTTTTCGGAAACCGGCTTGTTCGGGAGGCTGGAAGTCGTCAAGTCTGCGCGCGAGACGATTCGTAATGACTCTCGAAAACAGCACGTAGACGCGCTCAGAAGGGAAATCGGTCTGTAGTTCTTCAAGAGAGCGTTGTCACCTTTCTTGAAGAACAAGACCACCGCACTTCTGCTCCACGCCTCCGGTGTAATGCCACCATGGAGGACGGAATTAAAGAGCTTCTGAAGGACTTTGTTTTCCACCCGCTTTCAGAAGCTCCGCTGTAATTCCATCCTCGCCTGGGGCCTTGCCGTTTTTAAGGTGCTGGAGAGCCATTCTAATCTGGCTCAGACTGACGTCCGGGATATCATCGGAATAATGTCGGATAAGACTCGCTCTTGGATCGTTACTTACACTTGCGTGTGGCTCCAACGATGACGTGTACAGCTGCCCATAGAACCTCTCAATCTCACTCAAAATCTCAGGTGCCCCGGAAACGATGCTGCCACATTCGGTCTTCAGCTTGACAGTTGGCTCTATCTGGCAGACAGATCTCTGGCAAAGACTTTGGAGCCTTGGTTCCGCTTGATCGCTTCTTCAATACGAGCTGTATTGAAGTTGCGTAAGTCCCGCCGCATGCATTTGGAGATCTGTATGTTCAGTTGCCTGTATGCTGCCAAATCTGTTGAAGAATGTAGCTTCATCTCCCGTCTAAAAGCCATGAGATTAAGGAGTGTGATCGGAGAGTTTTTGTGTTCTTCTGCGGCGGGTCTTGCAGAACTTAGCTCCGACCGCATGGACAGTTTTCCACGAGCTTGTCATTCAAATCGTCCACTGCATTGCAGTCTTCTAGGCACTGAAAACGGTTTTGTAACTCGAGCTGAAAGGTTTCGGGACTTTGGATTAGAGCACGAGGGGGACGGAGCGTTCCTTCATTAGACGAGACCTCTCCAACTTAACGTTTAGGTTCAGTGTGCCTCTAACCATTCGGTGATCGCTGCCGGTTTTCACCCTCGTGATCACTGAGACATCACTGAACAGTTGTCGTTTGGTCGTCATAATGAAGTCAATCTCATTTTTTGTCGAACCGTCGGGGCTCGACCAGGTCCACTTCCTGTGGGGCCGCTTCTTGAAGAAAGAGTTCATCATAAAGAGTCCCTCTTTCTCCATGAAGTCGGCCAGCTGCTGGCCCCTTGGGTTCCGTTGCCCTATTCCAAATTTCCCCACTTTCAGCTCACCGTTTTCTCTTGTGCCTAGTTTTGCATTGAAGTCTCCCATTAACACCGTATATTGAGTTTTGGAGGAATGCATGGCTCTAGAGATATCCTCATACATTTCCTCCACCTCCTCATCGGGGTGTGCCGAGGTTGGTGCGTAAACCTGTATGACCTTCAGCGAATACCGTTTGGTGATTCTGAGTATAAGGTACGCAACCCTCCTCGACACACTCTCAATCTTTACAACGTTGTTAACGAGAGACTTGTGGACGATAAATCCGACACCTCCTTGGGACAGATGGTCGCCCTCCCGGTAATAGAGCAAGTTGCCGGATTCGAGGATTACCGTGTCCTCCCCCTCTCTTCGGACTTCGGATAATCCTATAATATGCCAGCGTAACTTGTCTATCTCTTCTTCCAGCTCCACAATCTTCTCGTCAGTCCTCAGGGTCCGTGCGTTGTATGTTGCCAGGTCAAGTCGTTGTAGGTGGCAACCGAACCTCCACCGGAGATTCCTAGCACCCCCTGCCCCGCCGTTACCATGGTCGCCACCGTAGCCAGGAATAGCGGGGCCGCCGGGGACTGGGGGCCGTCTCTTCGTAACTTTCATTATGGGGGGTATATTGCCATAGTTGCCACGCTTGGCGAGCGGGTTGGCAACCGCAGTTATTTTTTTATTGTATTTTGCCGTTACCAGGAAGATGCTGCTGCCCATCTCCTGCCTGTGTCCCTTTGTCGCCTTTTACGACACCCACGGGAAAATATGGGGTAGTGGATATTCTTAACCGCCACTACACGGCATTTATTTAAATTATTCATAATTAATTTGCCTTCGTAGGCACTCCCTCAGCGGCTCGTAGCCGCCAGCGCCCTCTTTTCCCAAAGAGGGTCGCTTCCGATACGGCATAAGAAGCTTTAAACAGCTAGTTGCCACTCCCCAAAGGCGGTTTTTAGCGGGTATCACTTAGGTCCCCCGGTAGGCAGTGAGTCCCGCATAACCAGGACAGACCGGCTGTCGTGGTATGCATAATGCATTTTCCGCCTCCCTCTGTGGTAGCCCATTTCCAATTGCTTCGGGCGCAAAAAAAAAGCGATCGCTCTTCTTTTGCGTGGTGCCGTTATACATGTAAGATTGTTCCTAGCATTCATTTTGTTAATTTTCTTTTTGTGTTTGAATAAAAAAAATTGTGTTATCATTCTTTCCTCTTTATTTAAAAAATAACCTCAAATAAGTTTTACATAAGATCAGAAGTGAGATTAAAATACTTACGCGATTCCTTGTCGTTCGCCATTTTGATTCCTTAACTACTCGAATCTTTTGTAAAGTGGAAGGAATGTCGGGATGTGAACGTCGCCGCAGTCGGTACAATAGTCGAGAGCGACGACGTAGTAAATACCGTGCTCATACTCCGGTTGATGATCTGAGTAAAGGGATAAGTACTGTGTTGGCGCGTTGAAGTGCTTTAGAGAACAGTTTGCTAACTACCCACGCTTCAAAACCTGCTCGCGATTCAACGCCGCCATTCCGGCGCCGGTTAACGTCTCCTGTGGCTAGATGCGTGACGTCACCACCCCGCAGCCAGTCTACGCCACCGCGTGAACACCGTATAATGCGTTCCGAAACACCACCCCTACCAACACGGGCACCGATTGAACCGCTTGTTAGTAAGGACGTGGAAAATGCGTCGGCACGTATCCTGAGTGAAGAAAATACGTCGTCTACGGTGGCTAATCGGATAGTTGATGCAATTCGTTCTATCAACACAGGAGCGAGTTCTAGTCAACACTACTACGTTTCAAACTTTGACCCCAGTATTCACAATATTGAACTTTGTTGTAAAGAGGTAGACCGCGCTAAACCTTTCAATAATTGGTCTGATTACGAGTGCCTTTCACGTATAGGTAATTGCTTAAAAGGTGACGCCAAAACATGGTTGAACGAGTGGGTAACGAGCGATCGTAGTTGGAGTAGTTTTAAAAAGGAGTTCGTTCCGTTGTGTCCGAAATCACCGGACAGTGCAAATACGAGATAATGAGTACAAATTGTGATAACTACCCCACATACGCTGACTATGCTCGTCGCTCGTTACTTCGTTTACGTATTGTACGGGCTCAGTGTAAATTAGTGTCTGCAATTGTAATACGCAGGATTACTGATCCACAAATACGAGCAGCCGCCACCAATGCTAAGCTATTACCTGACCAGCTATGTAAAACCAATTATAAGTAAAAATAATAATACTCGGCCTGCATTGTCTCAAAATACAAACTTTTTCAAAAATAAATCCGTCTCAAATTTAAATCCACGAAAAAGACGTTTTGACGAAGGACGGTGCTTTTTGTGTGGCCAATCGGGACATAGACAGTCTAATTGTAATAAAAAAAAACTTCAAGTTGAAAAAGGTGAAAGCCTAATGCCTCCAGTAGTGAAATTTCAAAGCCTGTCTTTGTGCCAACCAAGCCTGAAATGTGTTCTTTCTGTAAAAAGGTTGGCCATAAAATTGAAACTTGTTTCGCTAAGCATAAGTCAGAGTTACGTAATAAAAAGGAGCTAATCTTTTGTCGCGAAAATCGAAATACCCGCAATAGTGACGTTGTGGTAGCCGTTATTCAGGGAGTGCCGGTAGATATTTTAATTGACAGCGGGTCAACTATATCGCATATTTCGTCATCCTCGTTGAAATATTTTGATTATTCACGTAAGCCAGCGTTTCGAGTGTTAAAGGGACTCTGAAGTCAGGAACTCGAAAGCACGTCGTACGCAACTTTACCAATCGAGTTCGATGATTTAACCCTCGAAGTAGATTTTTTTGTGGTGGCTTCAGAGCTCATGAATTCTCCGATTATAGTGGGCACAGATGTTCTTAACAGGGAAGGCGTGTACGAGTGATTTTCAGTCACTTGTGAGGGAAACGAGTAAGTCAAGCAGCGTGATGACTGTTCTGTCAGAACCGTCTATTGCTGTTAATACACCTCTTGTTGGTAATCATTTGCAGCAGTTACTGGTAATAACCAATGAATTTGCAGAGTATTTCATATCGGGAACTGCTTCGTCTACTGTAAAAACCGGTAACATGTCAATTAAATTAAGCAATTATACTCCAATTAACTATAGACCACACCGTCTTGCTTTTGCTGAAATCCTTCGCGTTCGGGACATAATTAAAGATCTGTCAGAAAAAAAGATTATCCAAGAGTCAGAGTCCGAATATTCGAGTCCATCCTTCTTTTTAAAAAAGAAAGACGGATCGGACCGCATGTGCGTAGATTTCCGTAAACTCAATGAAGTTACCGTCAAGGATCGGTTCCCGTTACCGAGGATCGATGATCACATCGATCGATTAGGACAAAATAAGTATTTTACAAGCCTTGATATGGCAACAGGATTTCACCAGATCCCGCTGGAAAAAGAATAGGTCCCTCTTACGGGGCTTGTCACGCCCGAGGGACACTATGAATATTTAAAGATGCCTTTGTTTTTATGTTAAATGTCGTAATAAAATTTGCTGTCTTATTTTCGACATTGACGTATTATTAAAGTGTTAAGTAAAAGTATTGTTCGCGCAAAAGCGTTAATGTTAATAATTGACGTTAGAGGGCGTGCGCGCTTCTACGATACCGGTTTTGGACGTCCGGTCGTTTCGAGGGCACGCTAGAACAAGTAGTCCTTTTTCATCGCGTCGAGAGAGCACGCGGTCCGTTTTGGTCGGGAGGTCTTAGATATATTTTTATGATAAGCGCGTATAGTAAATATACCACTGGGAATTGTAGCGCGGGCCCCTTGCTGAGAGTTTTACCCGGGACTTTAGGTTTAACGCAGAATCTGTATAAGTGGATTCGACCATATTAGTTACTAGTGTGGTATTTGATATTCTAGAAATAACGGTGACCTTGATCCGTACGTTCTGTGTTCATTCGCGAATCAAGCGTTATAACAAACGAGAGTTAGTGGCTTCTGTAAGGTAGTTAATCGTACGACAGAGTTAAAGGGAACTGTCATCGTAGAAGGCGAAGAAAGTGACTGCGGAAGGAGACCGTAGTTTGTAGAGGTGCTGAGGGCCGAACTGCTGCAAAGGGAACGGTCTAATAAGGTCAATAACACTACCAGCCACACCCAAATACATATCACTGACCCTTACTTTCCTAGCACTATACATCTACACCGCAACCTGACCGAATCCTGAGGGACCAGTCGCCTTGGATAGAGGTAAGTAAGCTCTGTTCACTATAGTGTAACGCCCCCCCCCCCCCCCCCCCCCCGAATCGTTTAATGTAATTGGAAAATTTTAACCCTTGGCGTTAGGACGCCCGATCTGTACCTGCCTGTAGGTTCTTCCGTTAATGGGCCGCGGAAGATCCTACTCCTGGGATAGGTAGTTGCAGGCCGTAACAAGTATAAAGTGAAATGTTTTAATCTAAAAGTAAAATATTGTTGTTCGATTTATATTAAAGTACCCGCGAGGATTTTCATTGTTTCTTAACGTACCCAAGCATGTTAATAAATTTTGAAAGAAATATTGAAAAGAGGTGTTACTAAATGAGTTTTACTTTGCATCCAGTGAAAACTTAACTTGTTCGGGTTTTGTTGTAATTGATGAATATCTAGTTTTGATTTTTTGTGAAATGATATGAAAATACGTAGCCCACGAAATAAGGTAGCACATACATCTTAAAGTTCGAAATGTTTAAGCGATATATCAAACAAAGGTTTAAATTTAACCTGCTATGAATTGAAAAAATAAATAGCCTGTTTGTATTCTAATGTGTTGATAAGTGTTACAGTTTACTCCAAATAGTCGACAGCCATTTGGACATTGGTGTGACCGAGCCTTGGTATGATCGAGGCTACGCCGCTGCTACCTGCTGTGTCTTGGCGGATCTTGCGGCGGTACGACTCGGGCTTCTGCCGACCACATGATGCTTTGGCGCGGTAAATATACGTCTGACGCTTGCTCAGCTTGCGAGTGGTGAGCCATGTCACGTGGATATCTATCTGACCGAGACGACTTAATGACTATTGCAATTTGTGTGATGTCGTTTTCAGTGTGTCATATTTTACACAGTTGCCTTTTTTATATTTACAATGTGTGATATTTGCATACAGTTGATTTTTATATTTGCAATGTGTGTAGTGGCCTACGCCTCTGCATGCAGTTGCCTTTGGCAATGCGAAGATCTTGCGCAGTGGTCTACTTCCCTTTGGAATATGTGGTGGGATCAGTCTATCCACATAGTTGCCTTTTTTGCAATGTGTGCAATGATTTGTGAGTGCCATGTCCACATAGTTGCCGTTTTTTAAGAGAATGTGTGGTGAACTTTCGAAGCCTCAAATTTTATGGTTCTCAATACATTTGTCTTCTTTTGTTTTAATTTTTAATTTTGCAATGCAGATTATTTATTTGTTTCATGCATCTAAAACGTTTCACACCTAGATTATTTTGAATACCTATTTTGCGAGACCCGTGTTGGATATACATAAGTACATGCTTATCTGACGTAGTTATTTCAATGTCCTTAGCTTTTACTGTTGTGTACTTCAAATTGTACATTAATACCACCTTGAGTAAAATCCAATATGAAACAGGTTTCAGGTACTAGTTAACGCTAACTTTGTGCTTATGTTAACAGCCACTGTGAGGTACGCAAACTTGGTGCCTGTGCCTACAATGTTGAAGTTCAGACAGCTCGCTGGTGCAAGTGTAGGGCAATGGCTTGCTGGCGCTGATGCAGCGCAGCGGCTTGCTGGCGTTGATGCGGCGAGACAGCTCACTGGCGTTGATGCGGCGAGACAGCTCGCTGGCGCTGGTGCGCCGGGACAGCTCGCTGGCGCTGGTGCGCCGGGACAGATCGCTGGCGCTGGTGCGCCGAGACAGCTCGCTGACGCTGGTACGCCGAGACAGCTCGCTGGCGCTTATGTGCCGAGACAGCTCGCTGGCGCTGGTGCGCCAAGACAGCTCGCTGGCGCTGGTGCGCCGGGACAGCTCGCTGGCGCTGGTGCGCCGGGACAGCTCGCTGGCGCTGGTGCGCCGGGACAGATCGCTGGCGCTGGTGCGCCGAGACAGCTCGCTGACGCTGGTACGCCGAGACAGCTCGCTGGCGCTTATGCGCCGAGACAGCTCGCTGGCGCTGGTGCGACGAGACAGCTCGCTGGCGCTGGTGCGCCGGGACAGCTCGCTGGCGCTGGTGCGCCGGGACAGCTCGCTGGCGCTGGTGCGCCGAGACAGCTCGCTGAAGCTGGTACGCCGAGACAGCTCGCTGGCGCTGGTGTGCCGAGACAGCTCGCTGGCGCTGGTGCGCTGAGACAGTTCGCTGTAAGAGCGCGTTTATCTGGTTCGCCTGTGTCTTCAGAGTATTGTACGATCTGCGCCGTATGCGCAGTGTTCCTCAGAAAAAAATTATGCAAGTTTAGTCTGTATGACATACCCGCCAGCTGGATAAATTATCTGCTGTTGAATAACGATTGGTAAAGATTTGAAAATTCATGGTCAGAAAGGGCCGAGGCGGGAAAGTTACATTAATAATCCAGCCAGTATCGTTACTTTAGCCTACATTCGAGGTGTGTGGTTGCCCCATGCTTTCTTTGAGGGTCAGTAGTTACACGTGTCAGAAATAGGTAACGTAGTGCTTCATTTCTAATAGAGTAATATTGAGATACGCTAACGTTGTGCCTCTGTCGCGTCTAGCTTAAGTTATGCTAACGTCGTGCCTATGACTTAAGTAGATGTTAATTTATGCTAACGTCGTGCCTATGACTTAAGTAGATGTTAAGTTATGCTAACGTCATGCCTATGACTTAAGTAGATGTTAAGTTATGCTAACGGAGTGCCTATGAGTTAATCGGTTATTATTTTGTTAAGTTATGCTAACGTTGTTCCTTTGACTTACTCAGTTATTTTGTTAAGTTAAGCTAACGTTGTGCCTATGACTTACTCAGTTATTTTGTTAAGTTATGCGAACGTAGTGCCTATGACTTGCTCAGGCGATATGTTGTAACGAAGAGATAATGTTTTCGTTAACATAATAGTTGTGGTATATCTTGTTGACAGACGCAGACATTTAAGGCGAAGAGTTCACTGGCGAGGAGTCTCAATTTGTAAAAGGACAGTCTCCAAGACTTAAGCCACTGGACGCTGAAGGCTTGGGGCAGGATGTAGAGGAAGAGCAGCAGACAGGAACGTCGAGAATAGAGAGACCCTCCGCGCCGACACCCAGAGCCTGCATCACAAGCGACAACAACGAGCCATCACCGAGCGCGCCACCTGTGATCGACGCGGTGCCTGCACTCTCCATGCCCCAGTGATGAGGCCGATATTTAAAGAAAAAGGGAGCCCGAGGACGGTCTCCTGTCAGGAGAGGCCGTGTAGTAGAAGATAGAAGTCTCCCTTCCCCTGCAAGCCCTAATGGTATAAAAACAGTGCGCGCGACGCGATCGCTCTTCTTTTGCGTGGGGCCGTTATACATGTAAGATTGTTCCTAGCATTAATTTTGTTAATTTTCTTTTTGTGTGTGAATAAAAAAAATTGTGTTATCATTCTTTCCTCTTTATTTAAAAAATAACCTCAAATAAGTTTTACATAAGAATATATATATATACTAGCTGACCAGGCAGACGTTGTTCTGCCCTTTCCAAACGACCATTTGCTTTCCCAAAAAACCTCTTGAAATTAGTAATAAAAAAATTGAGGGTCACTTATCGGGATAAAAACTATCCTATCTCTCAAGTTGGACCAAACTGCACACAGTCTGCAAATTTTTTTTGAAATCGGTTCCATCTGTTGAATACTTACAGCAACACGTGGTGGTTATACTACTAAATTGTAGCTTATGATAAACATTTGTATTTTTAACATAGCGCCATCTATTAAATATTTACTCAATCCAGTCAACAGATATCGTCATCTGACAGAATCGTTTGGAGCTAACAGATAATTGTGACTGTCAAATAATAGACAAATAATTTTCAATAAAATAATATATTATTGCGACTATAAATTGAGATGTAAGCTATCCTATCTTTTAAGTTGGACCAAACTGCACATTGACCAAAAATTTCATTGAAATCAGTTCAGTAGCTTAGGAGTCCATCGCGGACAAACAACGTGACACGTACTTTTTATATATAAAGATATACACAAGCGAACACACAGGCTCATAGACATCTTCATCTATGCTTGATTAAGAATCAAAATACAGATGCATTGATACCCCCGACGACTAATATGGAATGCGTAGTACCTCGTAAAAACGGTAATACAAACATTGTCGCCACCGTGGCCAGGAATAGCGGGGCCACCGGGGACCAGGGGCCGTCTCTTCGTTACTTTAATCTTGGGGGTTATATTGCCATTGTTGCGAAGCTTGGCGAGCAGTTTGTCAACCGCATTTTTTGCTGTTATCAGAAAGATGTTGCTGCCCATCTACTGCCTCCCCTCGTCACCTCTTACGACGCCCACCGGAAGATATGGGGTAGTGAGTATTCTTACCCGCCACTACACTGGGGGTAGATACTTACTTACATAATCTATAGTTTTATTTAAATAAATTGTTTTATGGAAAATCTGCGTTAAAATTTAATATTATATAATTGTATGGGAAGGTACTGATATTAAGAAGATAAGATACACGATTAATCCTATTTTAGGACTCTAGTACAACAATTCGTTTGTAACGTGTATACTCTTTGATAAATATTATTATATTAGGAGTATTACATAGTTTTTAGGTTTTGCGCAAATTATGTTGTATTTATTCAGCAACAACAAAACCATTTATAACATTGGAATGTAGAAAGTTGTTTACAAGCTAAGTCAGATTAAGTTGAGCTTTAAAGAAAATTTGATTTAAATTTTAAACTATCTCGCTGTGCTATGAATTACTCCCGTGGATCCGTTGCATTTCTTGAAGATAGTTTAAGTGTTTTGCAACTATCATTATCAGATGAAACCAAAAATAGAAAAGAGGATGGCTTGGAACAGTGATCTCAGTACCAGACATATAGCATGCATGTCTTTGACGCTGCCGCATTATATAATCGTGTTATCATCATCATTACAGCCCATCACATGTCCACTGTTGTACATAGGCCTACCCTAAGGAATGTCATAAAGCCAAATCCTGAGTTACCAGTATCTATGATCACTCCATTTAGAGGAGGGCCACTAGATGTATATAGATATCGCTTACGGATATAAGGTTGCAGGCACTGAGAACGACGTCTGCTGAATCAGCTTGTCTAGTGAGTGTAGTAGAGATCATGTAATTCTCTGGTCTATTTGTCCAGCTGAGATCATAAACACGTAATGTACTCGTATTTGTTTTGTCAAGACAATTGGTTCATAGCTATGCTTTAGGATCCGATTCCTGATGGTTTGCCTCGTTTGTCTAGGAGTCGTAAGCGCGACTGCTGATCATGAAGTACCGGGTTCGGATCCTGGCTCAGACCAAAATCAGTTATTGGCTTTTACTGACAAAAAATACTCAGTAGCATCCCGGAGTCAGAAAGTTGGTGGTGTTTGTAAATTTTGCAAAGAATAATACATATCTGTGTAGAAATGCGCTGCTTGCAGAATTTTATAAAATTTTCTCATATGTAACTGACACTAAAATCGATGTTCCACAGCTTTCGTCTCTCTGCGGCTAACTGATTTTACAACTGAAATTGAATGGAATATGGCTGTTGTATTAAATATGAGAGGCAATCACGCTGCGAGTTTGTTTGAATTTGTCTGTTTTTAAACAAAACCTGATGTGATATACCATAAATATAATGTTTTATCCCTAAGGTATACTCTGTCAGTCCTTATAACTTATGGCAATTCTTCCTAATTTCAGTGATTTATGACTGTATGGAATTTATTGGTTATATTACAACTTACCAACGCTCACTGCTATATAAAGGCTACCTATAGATTGTCTCGGAGTGTCGATATTTGCCAAAGTTGTCACGCCGTTTTAGCAATAAAAAAATGGTGCGTTTACTAAAAAAGCTAAATAAAGTAGATTAATTTAAAATGGTGCCACCATTATGAATTAATTGTGAATTCACAATTTAGTATTGTTTGTTATTTTATTGTTAACGAGATAACGAATCACATATTTTTCTAATAGGATGATGTTATTTATTTAAGTTTAAGAAACAAAATCATTCTACTCGTTAAAACTAACACTTATATTACAATATCAACTAAGTATCTAGGTGCTTGAATAAAAAAGAAAATTATATATTTTAACCATTAAAATTATTAAAACTATTTTTAACGAAGTGTTTAAAAGAATTAAATAAATTCAACCATTATCGCCATCTTTACAAGCGTTCAGTATTACTCCATATTTACAAAAACGTATAAAACATCTTACATATCGTATCCACTGTTTTCATTTATAACAAGTTGTTAGAAAAGTTGTATACTATACAAAACTTGCAGAAAATTGACAAATATATTTTCCTGTTTCAAAGGTTTGGAACGTGTCTTTTGTTTTTGTATTTCTTTTCTACTTGTATTGTAATGTGTTTCCAATGTGCACATTTTTTTCTGTATTTGGACTAGTCTGATACACAATTTGCAATGAAATACTTGCAACTTGTCTATAATATGATGTTGTTTGATCGGTGTGAATGGTGTCTCTGTATAATAGAAAGACTATATTATATATATATCACTATCACTCACTGTCACTAGCTACTGAAGAGCTAGTTAAGATTTATCTCTCATATTATTGTTTTTTTTATTGTAGTATAGTCACATCTCATTTTGGACTTTTATTTTTTACATTTTCGCTCTCCCACTAATCGCGTATAACAAAAGTAGGCTTAGATTACGATATCCCCGGCTGTCGCGTCACGTACGATAAAATTAGGGCGCTGGTGTTGGCTTGAATACAAGTTTGGTATTAACAACGAATTGCTTCTTTTTATTTTTGATATCGTGGAAATAATTGTACCGAG
Organism: Parnassius glacialis; assembly: GCA_033319125.1. Lineage (NCBI taxonomy): Eukaryota > Metazoa > Arthropoda > Insecta > Lepidoptera > Papilionidae > Parnassius > Parnassius glacialis. The sequence continues at coordinate 53,678,747 of JAVANC010000026.1, forward strand.
TATTTAAGAGAAATAGAGTTATTCAAGAATTTTTCCATGAGTAATTCTATTTCTAATAATTTTTAATGTATATTTTCCACCTTAATGCCACAGTGCCTGAAGACCATAGCCTGATACATTGGTTTCAATTTTCTCAGAGAGCAAAGGAAAGATCTATGCCGGGGTGTCTGAAAGATAGGATTCGAAACTAGGAAATCCACAGTGAAATTAAGTGACTGATATAGGCCACCGGATCTTCACATTGAAGTGACAGTGAGCGTGAAATGTGAGTGATGGCAATTTTGTGAAAAGACCTTTGTCCTATAACTGGGTATATATGGCATATAATGTTATATATGTGTATGATGTGGACAGGTAAAGACGGTAGTGATGGCAGGTTTCTCCACTAATATTTCAAACTTCAGAGTTTCTTCAAAGTTCAAAGTCTTAAAATATTCAGACTTTCAACAAGCAGGAACGTGAAATGTACGAGACGTCTGGTACCTTGGTTCTCAATCTGCGAGCCAAAGGTGAGGCTTACATCAAATCCTCCCTACATACTGCTGATAAAAAAGAAAATGAAATTAGTTACTAGAATCAGGCGTTACTTTATTGAAATCCATTATGTTAAGAATATTAAAATGCATTAGCTAAGATCTACATAATAAAATAGAATGATATGTCTTACCTAGTTTAAAGAGCAAAATACGATAAGTGTTTCGCCTGTAAACTAGGCATCGTCAGGTGAAGTAGACTCTGCGGTGGCTGACCGCTTAATATCGTACTGTCGACGGTGGTGTGTGTTTTCTAGTGTAGTGGTGTTGGGATTGTGGTACTGCGATTTGTGATGACGGGGATAACGCATGCAATTGAGGGAGGACAGAATTAAGAAGAAGAATACTTTTTCAAATTCTCATAACTTATTGGGTTAATGTTTACTTACTATCTCATTAATAAAAATACTTTTTGCTAATAAATTATTTTCCGAAAATCATCAATTACAAACGTTTAATAGTGCTGAAATACTCTACAAGTGTTTGCAGAATACTCCTTATATCAATTTATAAAATAATCATCCAGACGGTTCCACTCCTATAAAGAAAAATAATATTTCCGATCTTAGACGATAGCTGATTCAATGATGCAATATTTTGACTGTCAAATATTTTTCATGTGTTTGTGTGTGTGTGTGTGTATCAATCATCGTCTCTTCAATTTGAGAAGCTTAGTGTAATATCCATTTTAATAGTTGTCAAATATATCTTCAAATGCATATACATCTGTATATGCTCGATATTATAATTATTTCAACCAGCTGTTAGTCGTATTTCTACCCGTATAATGGCGCAGTTTCTCAACACTGCGACTTACAACTAAAATCTCGTGTGGTCGCTGTAGTAACGAATTATAGAATAATACTCTGTAAAAGAAATTTTCTTCTTCCACGTTTATTTTCATTTTTAAAATTTTTTTTATTAAAAGTAAAGGCACATATCTAAGTTTAAGTATATGCTTTGACTATATTCATCTTTGATTTAAAATCAAAATCCCACAATTATGCCCTTATTTCATGCAGGTATTCTGTGAGAGCGTGGTTCATTCTCGGTCGAGTCGACCCATTCATTTGGGGGCACGGCAGTGCCCCCGCCAAGTCGAGCAAAAAAGCGGCACGGACGTACCATACCATCCTTTTCTCGAAGCAATTCAGGCTATTTCTGTAACCCTATAACTTCGTTATGAATAAAACTAGAAGCCTGAGCCTTTATTAAACAAGTAGGCATTGTATAAACTCGGTATATTTCAAATTTGATTAAATTTGAACAAGTAGTTTAAGAATTATAACTAGTCAAAGTTTCTTAATTTTGTCACTCACTGACTGACCGATCATCAAAACTCTGAGGCACATAGAAATAGACAGACAGACATAGAAACTTCAAATTTGGAATAAAATTATTGTTTAATATATAAATCAAGGAAAAATTAAAATATTTTACAATTTCGGTCCAGTTTTCGAGATATACCAACTGCATAAATAACTTTGTAATCCCATATAAACATATAGTATTACAAAGTTACATTTGCAGTGAATGAATCAGTGTACCTATATATGTATAATGGAATAATAGGTGTAAATAGCTACCTAGATATAACTATCTACAAAAAGAAATCAGATGCCATCAAAAACATAACTTGTAAAAAAAGCCAAGTCTCGCAACTCAGTTCTTCTACTGTAAAAAGTTATGAGATCCATGTAATACCAAGTCGGTTAATTTATTCAGTTCATAGATTGATACATAGACTTGGCAATCACACTAAACAATCTAATTTAATATAATATGTATTACTTGTGTGATATATTGTGTTTTCATGCGATTGCCAAGTCAATCTATGTATCAATCTATGGACTGAATAAATTAACCGACTTGGTATTACATGGATCTCACAACTTTTTACGGTAGAAGAACTGAGTTGCGAGACTTTTTTTTACAAGTTATGTTTTTTGATGGCATGTTGTTGTCATTTCACGCTTATTATGTAACAAACATTTAAAGCACACTTATAAAATATAAATAATAATACATTACTTCCATATAACCGCAGTTATGCGGTCAGTGGTCTGCCATAACCCTTGCCGCCGTTGTCCCCGTGGAGGTTTAAAATGTAAAGAAAAATAACTGGTTGTTGCTTGACCACGTCTACTAGAAAAATCTATACATATAATAAAAATGTAAATAGCGGATGTCTGTACATTTTATATTTTTGTAATAAAAGTGATTGAGGGGTACTAAAACTAAGTAATTAAATACATTTCTGCCATTTTTAGAATTTTCTGTCTGTCTGTTTGTTTGTTAACATATCACGTATAAAGTACTAATTTATATCATTAGAATTTTTAAGGCAATTATAAAGTGTATCCTCGGGTTACATTTAGAATTTATTTAATTAAAATCAGTTCATTCCATCAAAAGTTATGATAAATATTCTGAAGTATGGGTATGGAGTATAGGTAGGAATTTGTTCAACGGTGGCTTTGGTTGAGTCATCAAGTGCATTCTAAACTAATATCATATCATAAATCATAATTAAATGATGTAAAATAATGTTCTATAATGATATAGTTATGTATATCTAAAACGCAGTAAACAAAAGTATTAAAGAACGTATTAAATGTATTATACAAAAAAAGTACAATAGTTAACCAATTTCATCGATAGATGGTGGTGTCGTGCAAATGTAATGCAAAAAGGCAGGTTGTGGTTTTTTTCAGTAGCTGAGTTTTCATATTTACTGCTCACCTTTATATTACTCGCTGCCCTACTGCGTGTTGATAAACTCAATTTATTCTTTACCACCGAGTACTCTATGTGGTAAATCAAATTGCGTTGGTTTTGGCAAGGATCAAACTTTATTTTTTGCTTACTGTGCAGGCACTGATTTATAAGTTCTTTTACGTTTTATATAATGTATTAATCGCGTCAATTAATCTCTTTTATTTTTAGAATTGATGTTAGCAGCGCCATCTCTCTTTAAATATATACATAAAATAAAAATGATGATAACATGTTATGTTTATTTCTGTATAGTATGTTTTTGTGGTTAAAATCATTATGGGGAACTGCAAATAATTAAATAAGTACATTTTTATATTTTTCAGAATTGTCTGTCTGTCTGTCTGTTCGTCTGTTTTTTATGAACGCATCACGTCTAAAGTAAACATTTTTTTTTCAAATAAATCATTAAGTAAATCATAAAGCGCATCTTCGATTTACATTTAATATTTGTTTAATTAAAATTGGTTAATTCTACCGAAAGTAATGATTATTATTTTGAAATGTAGGTTCGAAGTTCAATGGCGCCATAAATTCTCAGAAATAGTAATAAAAAGATTTGTGTGTAAAAAATCGTTTCATAATAATTAATATATTTATGCTTAAAACACAAAAAGAGATTAAAAAAGGATGTTTTCTCACACAAATAACGTAATAGATGGAGTTGTACAAATTACAAACTTTTCTGAATTGCGGTGTTGAGATTCCCCGCCGGTGAATCGTATTGATACTCACTGAAAAAATTTGTACCTATCAAAGCCATAGAACGGAACCCGACCAAAAGTAACAAAATCTGGAAGCGCTAAAATGGCGCTTTGTGAACCAGATCTAGCGCTTTTTTAGACTGTATAGCGCGCATTTCAAAATTTTGGCACCTAGCGCTTAATCCAGCGATTTTTGGTGTATTTAGCACATATTTCAAAATTGTAGCGACTAGCGGGTTATCTAACTCTTTTATACCAGCACTGTTAGTCCACATTACCGATAATAATAATAATGACTTTTATTATTTTTCCCACAAAGAGTACGTTGCTGTTTATCTTTTTCAAACATATTTTTTTTTCACTAAACAAAGAGCATGCGAGACGAGTCTAAACTAGGATACCCGGTGCTATAGATCTCCCGGCTTCCCTGGATACACTGGCACTGCGTAGAGATGTTGCATCTCTTTGGGTATTTTATCGCATCTATCACGGGGAGTGCTCTGAGGAATTGTTCCGACTAATTCCAACCGCTCAATTTCACCATCGCACATCGCGACAAAACTCGCGTTACCATCCATACCATCTGGATGATTGGCGGTCCACCACTGTGCGATTTAGAAGAAAGTTTTCTCCCTCGCACGACTTCCTTGTTGAATCAATTACCACCAGCGAATTTTCCGGACCGATACGACTTAGGAACCTTCAAGAAAAGAGCTTACACCCTTCTATTTTTTTTTAATTTTTAATTTGGGATGATCAACTTGATTTTTTTTACCAACGACTATAAACGGGGAAATCCTCTTTATTAAAGTTCTCGTTCATGATTTTGGCAATGCATTTATTTTGCTTTATTCAGTTGCAGTCAGTTGTTTAGATCACAGCTAAGTTTAAAAGTTACTTAGAAGTTACAACACAAAGAAACTGTGTAGCAACCGCAATCAGATGCTGATATCTTAAACTAAGTTGCGAAATACATTGCACTTTAAAACAATTAATCACATTTTTATTGTTCGTACAGTACTAACTACTGTTGACAGCAATTGCCATAATTATAAGTCGATTATCTGCGAAGTATTCATACATCAAAAAAATATTGCCAGAAAAAACTTAATGTTGTTTTCTTTGTATTGAATTATAAATTATAATAAAAACACAAACTTTGTTTGTAGTTAATTTTGCGCGAAATATAGGACTTTTATAAAGCGCTGTTTTCATGAAATCTAGCGCTTTTTGTGTTGTCCTAGCGCTGAATGAGTTTTTTGATCTGGCAGCACCATTGGGTTATTATGTACTACGTACTAGAGACGACACTGCACTAAGTTACGCTGTTCCATTCAACTGCGGCAATATCACTGCACTTTAATCAGTCGCTTGCTAGGCGCTTGTAGAGTAGTCATGTGTTGTGTTGTTTAAAAAAAATATTTTGATAAAATATGCTGGGGTGTGTTCTTAGATATGGCACAAAAAATTCACGAAATGGTAGTAAAAACCAAGGAATCACTTTTCATCGATAAGTAAGATACTTAAATAATAAAAAACATTATAGATTAATAATTAAAAATTTATTTCTTTGACGCCAACTTGTGTCATGGAATATAGATTATGAAATTAATTTGTTCAGATACATTTCTGTGAGCAAGTGTAGGACGATTATATTATGCACAATTTTTTTTTTTGGATTTAATTCGTCCAAAATAATCGTAGAGAAGAGATGTGGTTACCAACAAATCATACATACATTTGTTCCTTGCATTTTAATGAAGAGGATAAATATAGTACGAAGAAGGCAAAAATTAACTAAACTTATATTGTTTAAAGGCCCTTAATTAAATTCCTAATACATATTTTTACAATAACGTTTATACATTTTATTAAATGAAATTAATTTTCAACAAAAAACAACAAATAAGTGTATATTCGTATAATTCATGTGTAAACAGAAATGGTAGAAGTTTTTAAAGCTTAACTATGTTTTCTGACAGTAATTCATGAGGCATAATATAGAAAGTGTCAGCTCTGTGTCCATGCTTCACGCGAACTTAGGTTAGCGCTTTTGAGGACCCAGTTCTAGATTTAAATAAATATAAATCATTAGATTCGATTCCTTCCAATTTATATAGTTATATTATAAAATATCCATATAAAACTTTAATTAAATATTGTGATAATATTATATATTATCATATTAATTTACCTCATATCATGCAAAATAAATGACAAATTATTAAATTATACGGTACGGTATTGGACTCGTTTTAATAAATTAATTAACAATATATTATGTACTCTAAATAAACAATAATTAAATACTTACTGATCATTCTACCTACGCATAATCTATTATGATAAAAAAAGCTCATGCGCGGTAAGACTGTTTACGACAGATGCGCAACGACATAGAGTAGCGCACAGTTTTTGTTTCAAATAGCTGTTCTAGTACGTAAGTATATTATACTTCAATGGGCAGCAGTGCCCAAAATCCCTCTATTAAGAAATAACTTTCCTTTCAGTTTTAAGCGCGTTCAGTTCCCAGTCACAGTCAGCGTGTGTTATGCAATGTCCGTAAATAAACCGCAAGGTCAAACTTTACGCGTTGTATGAGTGTACCTCAGTACTGACTGTTTTGCACATGGCCAACTATTATGTTGCTTTTTCCCGCGTTAGTAGCCCCCGTAACCTTTTTCTGTACGCCCCGGCTAAGTCTACTTCTAACGTCGTTTACACAGAAGCTCTATCATAAACGACTTAGAACTTTGATGATAATGATTTATTTTGTCACCACTTATTGATACAGTAATGATATAAATCGTTTAATATTCTCTTACTTAAACGACAAATTCTTTATGTAAAACCTATATACGCGAGCTACGCCGCGGGCACAGCTAGTTAGTAATAAGGTTGTAAGAACAGGTTACCTGTACTGTCTTAATAATAATATATTGTATGTATTTGTATTTATAATTATATAGTTTGTGTTTACAATTTTTTTGATCTTAAAGTTAATTCACATCTGTAACAATAGCTTACCACGCTATTCGACTCGCGGTTTGATTGACAGAGAATGTTGACAGTTAAGTCGGTCTATTGTTACATTATTTGTAAAGTGTTGCAATAAATTATAAATAAATTAAAAAATCTAACAGTACTTAACCTGTTTTACCTTAGAAATGCTGACGTTGAGTTTTTTTCAGAAATGTATGTGATATGCGGAGGATGTGCTGCCAATGATATATTTTGGAGTTGTGTATATTTTCTGTCTACTCAGACTTCATTCTGCAATGATAAACGTTTGTATGTGTAACGTATAAATAGAAAGTAGCGGCATTTGATGTTATTAACATTCAGTTATGTCCGTCTTGTTTACTTCGAGATGCCTACGTTGTGATACAGATCTCATATTCGAGATAGTTGTGTGATGACACTAGATGGTACAACTTATTTACTACTTGTTTTTTTTATATGGGGAAATTTCTACCCATACACTCATCGCGGGAGCAAGGACGGGTTATATCGGACTCGCACCGACAAAAAGCCCACGGTGATCCACCTTTGCCGCATATTAGCAGGGCCACGGGGACTTTATCGTACACATCCGCAGTCCCACCAATGCTGTCCATTCCATGGCAGCCAATTCTCGGTAGAGGGAACTCCTCCCCCTTCTTCTTCTCAGAAATCTCTCTCTCTCTTCTTCAGAACACAAAAAGCGACTTCCTTCGCAGCCTCCAACTTCAACTACGCAACAAACCTCCCTAAGTTCAATGCGCATATGCCTTGGGGCCAGAAAAAACGACGTGGTAGAGCCACGCTACAGCTATATCACGGTTGCAGCACGAAGGGCTCGGCTCGACTACGGTAGGACCACTCTATCACAGAATACCAGTGTAAAATAGCAGCCTAGTGCTACTGTGTTTCGTATGGTGAGTGTACAGAACCGGAGGCCCCTTTTACTGGAAACGAGGCATTCCATCTTAGCCCTCAGGGGTGACAACGCATTTAGATTCTTAATTGAGGATAAATGTAGATTTCTTTGGGCCACAGCATCCACTTAGCATCAGGTGGACTGCGGGCTCGTTTGTCATACTTATTTTATTAAAAAAAACAAGCCCTCGAAAGCACCAGCCGGTATGACCCAGCTGTGTCTTGTCTATTGCTCCGCTGCCAAACAAATTTCTGCCCTGGTGAGTAGGGAGAGCGGCGCCTCGGAATACCGTCACTCCTCTTTCCTCGCGAATCCACCTTAACTGTGGCGGTTGAGGGAGTGGACACCCTTCTTGCTACAGTCAACCAAACACTGCCCAACGACTCCCCACGCCCCCAAGCCCACTCGGAGTGCCTAACTCGTTCTAGCGCTTCACCTTGAGTTAGCCATGTTGATTGCTCTTAGTAAACCGTGGGTAACGAACCAACGGCTAATAATTCACCCTCAGCTACAATAAAGCGGAAACCGGTTTAGGTTGGAGTTACTTCTTCTCTACCTAGAAGTCAGACTGGTTATATACCGTTCTGATACTTAATGCTGCATCTTAATAGTTAAATTGCTATATTCCTTTAAATATAATGAGCCAGTATAATCACATACCATAAATCATAACATATTACAGTCCCGAGAGGGGTGACAATGTATCAGTAATCTTTTTTGTTACGTGTATGTGTATTGTTGTTTCATGTTGGCTGCTGGTACCCATGGACTTCAGTAGCCCCTTACCATCAGGTGGGCTGTTCGCAAAATTATGTTCCATAATGCTTTAAAATACATTTATTTCGAAAACTCACTCAGAATCACCACACAAGTTAATTAGTGAGCGCATATTGCTGTGTACACACACTGGCAATATTGCTCCTCTTCGTCAGCCTGTGGTAATTGTTTGAAGCATCTTTAGATGTTTTTCCGCTATGAGCCGGCTTGCAGAGACTTGTTGACTAATACGTGGAGCATATCGCGTTAAACCGAGAGTGATACTTAGAGAGAACTTCTTAAAAAGTAATAAATAAATGATGGATTTATAACAAAGTTTCTTGCACGATTTGTTGGGGATACTCATGAAAGAAAGGAGACATATGAGTGAAATCTGATTCCAATCAAGCAAAAAGTCAGAAACTCGCTCCAAATTAACAATCTCTCATTTTATAGTTACCTACAACCACCAGGATTTCAATTAACGGTTAGCGACAGTTAAAATTAGTTTAAACCGCTGCATTCTGTTTGTTCAATTTTAAAGGAAAGTGTTAGTATTAATTTTCATATTGTACGAGTACGAACCGTCCTGTTGAAATATGTAGAAAGATATAATTTTAATCGTATGTGAATACTTTCAACATATGACAATTCATCGAACTTGAACTCTCGTATATATTAGTTCAACTGGGAAGAGCTATTTTGATTTAACATACACGAAATGCACACTTGATTGAGCACAGAAATCATTCCTTCTCTCCGATCGATTCTATATTAAAGAAGATATCTATATCGATTTTTAAGATTATTTAGTTATTTCCTCATGACCCAATTTCTGTCACGACGGCCAGGGTCAAGTAAAACTAAGAATTATTTTTATTTTATTGAAAGTTTTTATATTAAATGTTTTATAAATTATATTTCAAATTAATCTTTATTAATGAATTATTAATGACTCTTCGATATTACCTCTAGGGTACCTCGTTTAGAGTCGGGTGACATCAGATACAGCTGAACTAAGTAAGTGGCGCAAATATGAGTCACTGAAAGACGACTACATATTTATGCCATTTGCTGTAGAGACTATAGGTCCGTTGGTTCCACGTGCGGTGAAACTCCTAAAGGAACTGTATCCGCGACTTTAACATCAAGAGCTTCTATCACTTTAAGATAAAAGCGCTAGTTTTTTTCTCGCTCAAAGGCTAAGTATAGTCATTCAGCGAGGAAATACAGCCAGCGTTCATAGCACAATATCACGGGGAGTAGGACTGTATAATAATTTAAGTTTTTAGTGTTAGGTTTTCTTTATTATAGTGTTTTTTGAATATTGTGTGTAACTTTTCATTACATTTAATTCGAACTCAAAGATATTTGTTTTTTCTTTATTTTAATTAAAAATTACACTGTAGTATAACTCAAGTACAAACAGATATACTTATTAGCATATGAAATATTCCCGAGGGCGATGTTAAAATTGATAACAGTATAATCAATTAAAGAAAAAAAGAAGCTTTAGTAGCCTAATGGCAGGATGCGGACCGCGAACTCAAAAGGTCGTGGGTTCGAATCTACCTTCCGAATACTGTCGTGAACGACTCCTAACACAAGCATTTTCAGCTTACGAGAAGTGGTTAAAGGGAATATTATTAATGTTAATAACATTGCTAGTATTGAAAAAAATAACCTAATATTTAGCATGGACGTATAAATAAGGCGGACAGAATGTTGTTAAGAAAGGAATGATGCACTGTAATGGCGGCGGTGCAAGTATGTTTGCGTGTTATATAGGGTTGTCATGTGTAACAAAATTTCCCCATTTTTTTTATAAAACAATCTATCAAAATATAACATAACTTTGACGAAAAACCAATTTATTATTACGTAACTAATATAAATAACACATTTGATGATTAAACAAATCTATGAATTAAGATTTTGATTGAAATCGAATTATTCTATTTTAATCAATTTTGATTTAAATTAATGTTTTATTATACCAAAATTGTATTATATTATTGGAACGAAATATATAACAAATAAACATATTATAGGTAACCAAAAAAATAATATAAAACTAATTTACAATATATTACTTTAGAATTAGAAAACATTTAGAAACAGCATGGTGGCGATCACCTCATTCTCAGGTATTATCAATCATGTACTCTTTAGTAGTATACCCTTATAATCCTTTACTACTTTTACATGGAAAAAAATTTAAACTTTGATATATAAGGCCTGCATATTTTCTGGGACTTTGTCGTGAAAGCGTATACATGAAGAAATTACTGACTCTTTTGAGTCGATTAACTGGTATAACTAACTTGTTTTTGTTCCTAGTATTTACACAATGTACACCACTAAATAGAAATACATACATTACTGAGAGGCCAAAGGTTTATTAATTGTATAGGTATTAATTTCTTAAAATTTTCTGCAAGTGTAAATTGTAGTTATTATTTATGATAATAAGTCATAAATATTTACCATAATTTACTCATTTTCATAACAAACAACCATGTTAAAATCCTTTTTGTTAAATAATTTTTTTAAACAACTGTCTTTTACTTTCGAAATTTCTTGAAATCCCCTCTAATTTAGAAATATGGTGGAATCGAATCGCCAAATATTTTTCTGCTATATATTTATTAAGACTTATCGTGTGCTCTATCCCTGCGAATGTGTGTTCAAATTCCAAGCTTACAAAAACCCTGTCATTTTCAATAAACTTTTTTTTTATAGTTATAGCATGAATGGGTCGGCTCGACCGGGGAAGGATCACGCTTTCACAGAATACCATCGTCAAATAGCAGCTTAACACTGCTGTGTTTCGTTTAGTGAGTGTAGAGAACCGGAGACCCGTTTTACTGGAAAAGAGGCATTCCATCTTAGCCCTCACGGGTGACAACGCATCTGCATTTTGATTCGCAAACGAGGGTAAATGTAGATGTCTATGGGCCACAGCAACCACTTACCATCAGGTGGACTGTGTGCTCGTTTGTCATCCTATCCTATAAAAAAAATTTTTTTGTAAGTATAATACTTTTGTAGCCTTTCATTGTACATTGTAATGTTTTCCTTAACAATCTTAAAATTATTTTTCAAATTTATTTATTTATGAAAGAAATACCTTTCTACAGTATACAAACGTGCGGTGCATTTTTGGCGTTAAATTTTTTTTTTGCATAATAAGAAATGCTATCCGCTATATATCCTATTATTAAAAACATGGCAACACATTTAAGAACCTTCTTAACCATATATATATATATATATATATATATATATATATACATATAATCAGTCCAATTTTCAGGAAATGGTAACACAGTAAAAATAAAAATAACGATTACAGCACCACATAATGGACTATGGCCAAAAATGCATATAACCGCATTATAATCGATCGGGTATTTTTTTAGAAAAATTGTAACAATAAAGTGCACATAAAACTACCTGAAAAGGTTATTGGGCAAACATGTATACCGTATCCGTGCCAACGTGGGTAAAAATAGGAATTTTCCAAATTTCGGGTAATTTTCCCTATAAATAATTAACAACACTGATCACGTGACTCATGTTTTGTGTTACAAAAATAGCATTTTAATTTAAGACATAAAATTCTTAAATAAGTGATTATAATTACTGACACACCTATGAAAGTTGATTCCTTGATGTTTTTTGATAAAACCACTATGATATTTACAAAATTTAAGGACGCAAGACGGCATATTGATTTTTGTTTTTACTTATCACAACTACTTCTCGCGGACGACGCTTGTTGCGTAATGACGGGCGCTAGACTTATTATTAGTGTGAATGTGCGCATGATCCCTTGTACGTACAAGAGAGCTGACTTATTATGGGTGCCTCGGTGAGTTGTATAGCGAGATACAGTCCGCCTTATTTATACGTCCATGATATTTAGTTATCTTAACTCATTTACATTTTGTTAAAGTGAGCCAAATTAAAATCAATTTATTTTCAATTGAAACAAACCGTTGTAATCAGTGATATGCTAGTATAGCATTATTGGGCTTAACTAATTAACGACGACGAACGATTAGATAACGATATTTTCTCCTTTCTTCTTCATCAGCCTATGTAGCCCACGGTATAATATTTTTATTAACTAGTGATCCGCCCTTGATTCACTCGAGTGATTTCACGTGGATCTCGATAACAGCGCCACCCACCCCACTCACTCAATAAACACCAAAAACATTAAAATCGTTCCATTCGTTTAGAGGTGTTCAGTGACAAACACTCGTACGGATGAATTATATCTAAACATACATAAATGTAAATAAAATTCAAGTACCTGTAATATTGAAATAACTGGTTTCTATCGAGCTCAGAGAGTTCTTTGCATGTTACTAAGACATAAACGACCATTTAAAAAATTCTATCTTTCTGTGTGTCCAGGCTAAACATCGGAATGGCTAATTCGATTAAAATGAAAGTTTAATAAAAGATAAAGAGCAATGCCAGGAGATTTATGCAATATTTTATACGAAAACTTGAAGAATTTTTTTTGTGGGGATAAACGAATAATTAATAAAATAACGCCACATTAATAGATCCCATCCAGGTAAACCCGGCGCAAGTCGCTAGTTATACCAACACTCCTCTTTCCCGACGACTCCACCTCCGTAGACCACCAACACAACACAACACCAACACACACGCGCCTTTACCTCGGACCAGCCATGTGGGTTTCTTTTAGTTCACCATGGGTGACCAAACCAAAGTTACTCCTTCCCCGCCCTCTGCCACGGCAAGGCGGAAATCTAAATAGAGGGTAGTACGCTAAGCTAACCTAAACCTGCACATATTTAAATTACCACGCCATGTATCAACACACTGTGTCAGAAAACTTGACAGGTGTCTTTTAATAGCAACTATTACTTGCTTGCTTCATTAATAAATTTTATTCTAACAAAAGGTTTTTACGAGTTGTTAAATTCGGCAAGATCGTTATCAGTCCGTAAAACACTTCCAGCTAGATGTAGGCCTCTTCCGAATTGGAAGGCTTTGCAATAATCTCGCATTTGCAGACGGATTGTCGATTGAAGTATCTGACGCCCCGCATCTCAGACACTGCTCTCTTTCTCGCTCCTTTTCTCTTAAATCTGAGTACATCACGTTTGATGGATTTTCAATAGTAATTTCTTTTTATTCGATTTTATGATGTTCACGTGACGATGTCGATGACGGCATTGCTAATAATTAAATTCGTGGTAGCTCAGAGAATTATGCACTCGCTGTAAATTTCACAGAACGCGAGCAAACTGTTTGGTCCCCGCCGACATTAATTAATAGTTTTGATAATGGTGCTAAATAGTGGCAGTTTAAGAATATCCACTATCCCATATTGTCCCGTGAGTGACCAGCAGATGGGTACAGATAAGATCAGAAAATAGCAAAATGACACGTGTGACAACACATATGTGTTTTGATTCTTCATCGAGGATAGATGCAGATGTCTATAGGTCACAGCATTCACTTACCATCAGTCGAACTGTGTGCTCGTTTGTCACCCTTATACTCGTTGTGAAACTAATGACAATTGGTTTGCATTTTTACAAAATTACTAGGGTTACCGTGTAGTGGCGGTGTAAGAATATCCACTACCCCATTACATTCCGTGGGTGTCGTGAGAGACGACAGATGAAAACAAATCAGAAAATAGGCAGCAGCGTTTTCCTAATAACCATTAAAAATAAAAACCACCCGCTTGCCAAGCATGGCAGCTATGGAAATTATCCCCCCTATGAGGCAATCTATGGGGGACCGATGTTCAGCAGTGGACTTATATAGGCTGTAAGGGTAACGGTACTAGGTTGTATAACCCCTTTCCTGCCTTGAAACCCGCCTGGATAGGTACCACCCTTTTGCCTCTTTCTGTCATGAAGTGTTAGTGCTCGAACCATCGATATATATGTACTACGCACTAAATGTCGTATTCCGAACATTCACTATGTTCAACTGAACTGTACTGCAATCCGTACACCTTACTTTTGTGTCATTTAGTGTGGCTTTAACATTCATGCAGTGTGGAGCGGCGCTAATAATACGAGATTTCAAATTAAAGTTTAAAGCTGGACGTAAATAACAATTCGGTAGTCTAGTAACTAAAATTATTTGTTGTTCTAGTTAATAAATAGGTAATAATATCGTAATATTTTACTATCTCCCGCGCATGCGCGAAGATATAGAGTAGCGCACATTTTTTGTTTGAAATAGCTTTTCTAGTACGAAGTACATATAACTCAATGGCTAGAACTAATATGTTCCAGTTAGAAGAGAGCGATATAGAGAGTGAGTTTAATTACAGGCTGTGAGGCATTTCATCTTAGAGCTCACAGGTGACGACACATCTGTCTCGTGTTCTTTGTTTGAAGTTGGCTGCACGTGTCTGAAGACTATCCGACACTGGCCACTGCCATTAGGTCGACTGTAAGTTCAATTCTCGCGTCAGTTTTATAAAAAAAATGTGTAAATGAATATCTTTAATGAAATTTAAAAGCAACATTTCCGTTGAATTGCCATTTAATCCACCGCCAAGGCCGAAACTCACGGTGGGTTTAATACGCCTTTGATTTAAATTTCAAATTGGATAACTTTCCACGAAGCAATTTACAGCCGTGAGCGAGTTATTCGCGCTGAAACCAAACTTTAAACGTACACAAACTCCAAAAAGTTAACAATATCGAGTAGATAAATATCACCTAGTTTCTATTAAACAATTTAGTTAAATCTATGCTCTCAGCTATGGATTTGTCTTTATATAATGATTTCTTATAATTACATGAAGACTTCATAACGAATAAAACTAATTTTACGAATTATTTACCGACTTCAAAAGGAGGAGGTTCTCAACTCGAGGGTAAGTTTTATTTTGTATGTATGTCACACAATATTTTCGCAGATTGTGAACTAATTCTGATGATTATTTTTTATTCAATAGGTTATACTTCACGCGTAGACTCATACAAATTTGGTGAATTTTTTTGACCACTAAGGGTAGTAAATAAATAACTTTTTTAGCAATTTGAAGTCGGTTTTATGGACGATCTCGCACTTTTTGTTAAAAGTTATAATTAAACAGCTTATCATTTTAACTGGTACAACCCTCTCTCTAACATTTATTCTGCGTAGATCGGACCAAAGTTAAGTAATTAAAACTTGAAAGTAGTCTTTGTTAACTATGACATCAGGACGTCAAACACCTTAGTCCCTCCCGTGACTATGGGTGCTGTAAAGCGCCTCAAACGTCGGGAATTGAAAATTTAAAATTAAACGCGACAAAATCCGTAACATATGTTTCTTCCAATAGGTTTCAATAAATGAAATTACTGAATAAACTGTTACTTTTTTCTGCGTTTTGATTCCTATAATTGAATGTAATTGAATGCTACAGCATTCACTTACCATCAGGTGGGCTTTCTGCCCATTTGTCACTCATATTCTATAAAAAAATCATAATCAGAAAACTGTATAGCATTATACACAAATTGAATTCAAACTCAGGATCAATTCAGTAAGAGTCTATCTAGATTGGGATCACAATTTGACAATTTCGGGCGTAAAATAGCAATTGGGCAACATAGCTGTTTTATAGCAGTACTCTAATATTCAGTTAGAAGCTAAAAGTAGTCCGTACAATCAAAATATAAAAAAAACATTTATCTAAGGTGAGATGCATTCTATGGTCTTCTTTGTTTGAAATAGGTTGCAGGTTTCCGTAAGCTGCAGTAGGCCAAGTGAACGTTAAACTAAATTGTATGATTATAAAAAAAATCATCTAATCATTGAGCCACGCAGTTGTGTAGCGTGTTATTACTTCTTCTGTTTAATGTTTTATTTATTTAGAATAGGGTAACAATCAAACACACAGTCCAGTGTGACCCATGGACACCTACATTTATCTTGGATCTAGAATCAATATATGCAGATACATTGTAACCGCTTAGGACTAGGATGGAATGTCCACTGGTATCCAGAAACAATTTCAATATGAAACTCAATTTTATAATATCGACATTTGTGTAACACAAATCTAGATTGTCTCGGATTACTAATTAGAGTGTGGACCAAAAAGCACGCAGTTATAATAGTGGTATCCTCCTCGCCGGTTAAGAAATTAACACCTTTCACAAAGAAAGTGCCATACGGATACGGGCAAACACAGAAGCATTTTCTTGTTTTATTTTACACGTGCCCGAAGTATCTAATATAAGTGATGCAAGTAACTACCGCCGCACATGAACAAATATAATACCATCATAATTGTAGGTGCGTTGCCGGCATTTTAAATATGAGAATGTTCTTTTCTTGAAAAGCCCCAAGTCGAATTGTTTGTGATTTGCACAAGAAAACTTTTGGTAAATCGCACATTGGTGGACCGCCATATCATGCAGACTTTATGGTTGGTATTACAAGTTTTAAAACTGTAGGCTATGGTAAAATTTAGGGGCTGGAATTATACCGAACAATTTCTCTGAGATATTCTATTGGTAGATGTGATAGAGTATGCAAAAGGATGCAACATTCCTTCGCAGTGCCAGTAAGTCAAGTCGAAGAAGCAAGAAAGGATTCGATCGTTGATGATTCGAACGTTGATGATTCGAGCCGCTCTGCACTGGATGCGAACAAGTGGAAGAAGCTGGCACTGGAATGCACCGGTCCAGAAATAAGAACAATATTCCAAGTAAGACCGCTGCGCCTTGTAATGTCGCACCCGATATGTCGACATGAAATACTGTCCAGTGGGACTTGACGTTATCAGCCGAGTGCGGCTGATAACGTCAAGCTTCTTAAAGTCTTAATAGTCTATGGTCTACTGTCGCACAGAGTAGGGTAAGTTTTTAAAACTATGTAATTTCGAATGTTCACATTTATACTGTGGATTGTATCAAAGAGAATATAATCACTACGAATTGTATATTAGATATCTGTGTTTTATATGTTAATGTGTATTTGCATAAAGCATAGACAATAAATATATCAAGAGTCCTGAAATATGTACCTAGTCAGGTTCTAAATTCTGTCACATGTTTAATATAAAATAATTGAAACAAGATTATTCATTCTGTAACCATTTATCTACCAACATTAATTTAACAAAACATAGATTCTTATGACACTAAAGTTTATTCAAAATGACCTCCGTGATTTTGAATACAGGCCTTCAATCTGCGCGGCCAGTCGTCTATCGCAGCACGAATGAGGTCCATGTCAATATTGGCGGCTGCCTTAATCAAGGATGTCTTGAGTGACTCCAAATTGGGATGAGGCTTTGAGCACGCCTTTTCCTCCAAGTGTTGCCATATCTTGTAATCTAACGGATTCAAATCTGGACTAGAGGAGGGCCAGTCCTCGTGCCGGATGAAGTCGATTTCACGCGCCGCCATCCAGTCTTGTGTGCTCTTCGCTCTATGAGCTGGCGCCGAATCTTGTTGGAATACCCAGTGCCTGTTATTGAACATGGTACGAGAAACTGCAGGTTCCACAAGATTCGTCAGGACTGTATTTTGATACACAACTGCATTCGATTTTACACCTTTCTCACAAAAATGTACCTGTGTTAAGCCCCAATAAGAAACTCCCAACCATACCATGAGCGAGGATGGAAAATGACCTCGTCGGACACGCGGAATACGGTTGCCCGCTTCTTCACTACTGTGTGCGTACACCTTATCATTTTGTTTGTTGTAGCTCTCTTCTACGGTAAAAATTTTTTCATCCGAAATAAGAATTTCCCGATATTTTTTTCCCGCATACCGCTTCAACAAAGCACGTTATCTCTCCAGTCTCAGGTCCATTAGACGAGCATTCAAACGATGTCCTGTTTTTCTTCGATATGCCTGAAGCCCTAAGTCTTCATTTAACACCTTTTTCACCGTGGTTCTGCTTAACCCCATCTAAAGGGCAAACAGTTTCTGCTTACGTGTGGGATTTTTTTGAATTTGCGCCTTCACAGCTTTTATCACTGCTGGAGTCCTAACAGACCGAGGGCGACCACTTTTTGACCTGTCATCTACACTAGTCTTCATTGTATCTTTTGATGGTATGATAAACGAATCTTTTGGTTATATTCAAATTTTTCAGTATGTCAAAAATTTGAATTGGCGCGTAACCGCAACGATGCAATACAATAATTGCAACACGGTCTTCTTTAAGCGTTCACTCCATATTTAAAAATGAGTAAAATTCTAAAAAGTATACAGTTTTATTTTCATGAACATTTCGAAATTCGAATTCATTAAACTTTTTTGTGGCCAGCATTCTAAAAGAAAAGTTTTTACTGTGTGACAATACTTATGACCTGACTGTGTATATATAATTATCTATGTTGAGAGTTGAAAGCGAAATGCGCTTGCATAATGTACAAAGTTTAAAAATTTTATGAATTTCGGTCGACTTTCGACCACTGTACGACCATGAGTCTATACAAGAACATTGAAAGGTGAACTAACTTTTTGAGTATTTATTACGAAAGGAAAAGAATCATACATAGGTAAGGTACTAAGGTAAAAAGGTTAAAAGGTAGGAATATACAGGATTTACACGAATTTTATACGTGGTATAGCCATGCTGCAGCTATATTATGGTTGTAGCACGAATGGGTCAGCTCGACCGGGGAAGGACCACGCTCTCACAAATACCAGCGCAAAATAGCAGCTTAACGCTGCTCTGTTTCGTATGCTGAGTGTAGAGAACCGGAGACCCTTTTTATTGCAAACGAGGTATTCCATCTTAGTCCTCATGGGTGACAACGCATCTGCATTTTGATTCGTAATCGAGGATAGAAGTAGATGTCTATGTGCCACACCAACAACTTACCATCAGATCCACCTGTGTGCTCGTATATCACCCTATCCTATAAAAAAAAACTAATTAAAATCTGCATATAAAATTCGTGTTAATTATCAAAAAAAACCAATGTGAATTTCACTACTTTAAAACACTCAGGTGGCTCAGGACCGTGCTTTGTGTCATTTCTTGGGGGAGGCCTATGTTCAGCAGTGGACTTATGATAGCCTGTAATGATGATGATGATGATGATGATGAAAAACACTCACATTCAACCACACGCGATACTTATTACGCGTACTACAAACGAAATGGTTAAAACAGTAAATTAAAAATCGACTAAGTTAAAAAAAAATTAAAGAAGATATATTTTATACCCTATGTCACGTCCACAACAAAGACGAATCTAACAACACTCCTTATGTTACAAGTGGTAAATTAAAAAAAATTGTATAACCGACTTCAATATCAATAAAACAAGAACATCGTCAATGTAGTCGAAGTCAATTAAATAAGCATTATTAAGGATTACTCAAAAACTACTGCTCAGATCTTGATCAAATTTATCTGCGACCACACGAGCACCAGATTTCAAATAAACAGAATCATCAAAATCGTTTCACCTAAAAAAAAATAGTTGAATAGAGAACCTCCTCCTTTTGTTAAAAATCTATCGGGCGTATAACATATGTATAATACAATACTGCGTACAGTATCTTGGTGTGTAAAGTTAACCAAAATTTCGCAAGTTTAGGTTATGTTAATAACTACTCTACGTGGTAGAGCCAAGTTGCAGCTATTTTAAGATTGTAACATGAAAAGGTCGCCTCGAACGGGGCAGGACCAAGCTCTCACAGAATATCAGCGTGAGCTAGCAGCTTAATGCTGCTGTGTTTTGTGTGGTAAGTGTAAAGACCGGAGGTCCTTTTTACTGGACATGAGGCATTCCATTTTAGTCCTTAAGGGTGACAACGCATAAACATTTTGATTCTTAGTCAAGAATATATGTAGACGTGTATCCACTAACCATCAGGTGGACTATGTGTTCGTTTGCCATTTTTTTATCTTTTTATCTTTAAAAAATAACGTTATATGCTATGATATTTAACGTATTAAATAAACATTTCATTACGATTAAATCGAACCCTCATAAATAAATAACTTCCAACTGTAACGAAATACTCTTTATGTTGTACAATCAGGTCAATGGGCACTTATTGACCCGATTCCTTCCACATCTTGCCTCCCGCTGTCGGCAATCTTTTTAATATTAATATTTTTAATTTACTCAAACTCGTTTATCAACGTTTTTTATGTTCTTCTACAAATCAATAGCATCCGACCTTTTTTATAGAATAAGACTGCCAAACGAGCACACAGTCTTCCTGATGGTAAGTGGATATTGTGGGTCATTTATATATTACATTTGTAATCGATTAATGGTCAAAATGCAAAAGTATCTTTACCCCTGAGAACTAAGATGGAATGCTCCGTTTCCAGTATAAAGGGTCTCCCATTCTTTTCACTCACCATACGAAACACAGCAGCATCAAACTGCTACTTGACGCTGGTATTTTGTGCGAGCGTGATGCTTCCCCAGTCGAGCCAACCCATTCGTGCTACAACCATAATATTTATACATACATATAATCACGCCTCTTTCCCGTAGGGGTAGGCAGAGACCACTTTTTTTCTATTTGCTACGATCCTTACACACTTGTTTCGCTTCGTTCACTTTCATTATTCCCTTCATACATGCACTTCGGTTTAGGGTACTCTTGACCTGGCCTTTTCTTTTACAGCTGCCTTTGCTTTTAAAGCTATGCTTTACCATATATAACTAAAAGATGGTGGTAATACCTTTTCATATACCTCATACGTAAAATATACAGATCAGCGATGGAGAACAGCTTAAAAATTGCGAGACAACTAACACTGTCCATCATTACGAATAAGTCAAAACCCCTCGCAACAACAAAGTGGTCAACGTCCAATAGTGGAATTTACCGATATAAAAAAAACAGAAAGACCTCATTCTACTTATTCTATTTTTATGTTTCAAAGTCTACACCTGAACACAGGCTTCCCCCGTAGACTGCCTCATAATCAAAATAGTTGTTAGATAGATTGACGACCACAGTTTTATATTATTTTAGTTGTTATTAAGAAGAAATGGAAAAAATCTTAACGTTGGTAGAGCCACGCAGCAGTTTTTGCTGTTGCACGTATGGGCCGGCTCGAGCCGGGTTGGTACCACGACCTCACAGAATACCGACGTGAAGTAGAAGCCCTGCTTCTGCGTTTCGTCTGGTGAGTGCAGGTGGCCGGAGGCCCAATCCCCCCCCCCCCCCATCAACATGGTAGCGGAATTACACATTAGACTACCCCAGGAGGGTACCAGTACCCCTGGAGAATCCCTCGCTGAGCATCCACGACCATGTTATTTCAATCCTGAGCGTGGGTGCTCAGGCTGCCCCGCGTATTCTGGGGGGGGGCCAAATTCCGCTCAAAAACATAACTGCTCGGGGCAAACTGAGCAACAATACCAAGGCGACCCTGCCACGCTATCCGTGAATTTCTGCAACATTAGGGGACTTCACTCCAACCTAAACGCCGTCCACTACCATCTCGAGACGGCGAAGCCGGCCTTGCTCTTCCTGACCGAGACGCAGGTTTCTTCTCCGGCTGATATTTCGTATCTTTCCTACCCGGGGTACAAACTGGAGCACTCCTTTGTGCCACGGGCCGGAGTTTGCGTGTATGTCAGAGAGGACATCTGTTCTCGACGCCTCGGCAGTCTTGAAGGTTCGGACCTGTCCATCCTTTGGCTACGCGTAGACAGCGACGACCATCCGCGCGTCTACGGGTGCCTCTATAGGTCCCATAGCGGTAATGCCGAAACAGACCGACTCATCGACCACGTCCAAATGGCTACAGATTCCTTGCTACAACAGGTCCCATCCGCAGAGATCGTGATCCTTGGCGATTTTAACGCCCACCATGCCGAATGACTCGGTTCACGTTTAACCGATCATGCGGGGAGATCTGTTTATGACTTTGCCTTGGCATATGGTCTGACACAACTGGTTACTTCGCCTACGCGGATTCCAGATGTGGAGGACCATACACCTTCCCTGTTGGACCTTCTGCTGACCTCTCATCCGGACGAATATCAGGTTTCCGTCGATGCCCCTCTCGGCTCTTCGGACCACTGTCTGATCCGGAGTATGGTGCCACTCACGCTCTCTTCGCGGTTGCGTTCTGCAGGTTGCCGCCGTGTTTGGCATTACAGGTCGGCGGATTGGGACGGAATGCGGTCTTTCTTTGCATCCTACCCATGGGGGCGGGTTTGCTTCTCGCCGGATGATCTCAGCGCTGTTGCTGACTCTGTCACTGATGTGGTGCTACAGGGAATGGAACTATTTATTCCATCATCTGTGGTACCCATCGGAGGCAGATCTCAGCCTTGGTTTGGTCGCTTCTGTAAAACTGCATTACGCAGTAAGCAGGAGTGTTATCAAGCCTGGGCTGCGGCATCGGCGACTCGGGGTGTAAACACCAGCATACTTAAAAAGAAGTATAACTTTGCCTTCAGGTCCTTCAAAAGAGTTATTGCCAAGGCAAAATCAGAGCACATGGGCAGAATTGGCGAGAAATTAGTTCGCCTTCCTTCGGGAACCCGTGCATTCTGGTCTCTCGCCAAGGCTGTCCAAGAGAATTTCTGTAAGCCATCACTACCATCTCTGCACAGGGAGGACGACTCACTGGCCCATGACGCAAAAGACAAAGCCGACCTTTTAGGCTCCCTTTTTGCGTCCAACTTGACTCTTGATGACGGGGAGAAAACACCGCCGACCATCCCGCGGTGTGAGTGCTCCATGCCGGATGTGCTGTTCTCACAGCGCTCGGTTCGCAAAGCACTTCTCTCCGTAGACATCCAGAAGTCGAGTGGGCCTGACGGAATCCCCCCAATTGTGCCGAGGACGTGTGCTCCGGAGTTGGCAAAGGTCCTAACGCGTCTTTTCCGGTACTCCTACTCCCAAGGCGTAGTCCCGAATTCATGGAAGACAGCTTTTGTTCACCCGATCCCTAAAAAAGGCGACCGATCAGACCCGTCCAACTATAGGCCTATCGCGATCACCTCCTTGTTCTCCAAAATAATGGAATCCATTATCAACTGCCAGCTCATCCGGTACCTTGAGGATCACCAGCTGATTAGTGACCGCCAATACGGTTTTCGTCGGGGTCGATCAGCTGGTGATCTTCTGGTCTACCTGACCCATAGATGGGCGGAGGCAGTAGAGTCCAAGGGGGAGGCGTTGGCCGTTAGTCTGGACATTGCGAAGGCCTTCGATCGGGTTTGGCACAAAGCGCTTCTTTCGAAGCTCCCTTCCTATGGGCTTTCCGAAAAATGGTGCAATTGGATCACCAGGTTCCTCGCAGATCGGAGCATCAAGGTCGTTGGAGACGGTGCATGTTCTGACTACAAGCCTATTAACGCTGGTGTTCCACAAGGCTGTGTGCTATCACCAACGCTGTTTCTTCTGCATATCAATGATATGTTGCTAACTGGTAACATTCATTGCTATGCGGATGACAGCACTGGTGATGCTTTATACACCGGCCGTGCTAATATTTCTCGGAAAAACGTCTCCGAGTACCGGAACAAACTTGTGTCTGAAGTCGAGTCTTTGCTGGACAAAGTCTTGAACTGGGGGCGACTAAATCTAGTCCAGTTTAATCCTCAGAAGACACAAGTTTGCGCGTTTACCGCTAAAAAGAACCCCTTTGTCGTATCTCCTCAATTTCAAGGCACTCCCCTGGTTGCCTCAACCAGTATCGGAATCCTCGGCGTCGACATATCGCGTGACGTGCAGTTTCGTGGTCACTTGGAACAGAAGGCCAAATTGGCCTCTAAAAAGCTTGGCGTGCTCAGCAGAGCGGGACAGTATTTCATTTCGGCACATCGCCTGCAACTTTACAAGGCGCAGGTTCGGCCTCACATGGAATACTGTTCCCATCTCTGGGCAGGGGCCTCCTCAGTGCCAGCTCCTTCCACTTGACCGCATCCAGCGCTTAGAGGCTCGAATCGTCGACGACCGAGCCCTTTCCGATCGGCTCGACTCATTGGCGCTGCGAAGAGATGTTGCATCTCTTTGCATTTTCTTTCGCATCTACCATGGAGAGTGCTCTGAGGAATTGTTCGGATTAATCCCAGCCACCAAATTTCACGAACGCACATCGCGGCAGAACTCCCGATACCATCCACACCATCTGGATGATTGGCGGTCCACCACTGTGCGATTTAGAAGATGTTTTCTTCCTCGCAAGACATCCTTGTGGAATCGATTACCATCAACGATTTTTCCGGACCGATACGACTTAGGGACCTTCAAGAAAAGAGCGTACTCCTTTTTAAAAGGCCGGCAACGCATCTGCAATTCCCTCCCTGGTGTTGCAGTTGTTCATGGGTGGCGGTAGTCACTTACCATCAGGTAAGCCGCATGCTCGTGTCCCCCCTCTCCTTTTAAAAAAAAAAGAAATAAGATTTTTTTTCACAATATGAGATAGTGGATATTTTACACAGCCACTAAAAGGTACTATTATTATGTATAACTTGACATAAGTTTTAAGCAACAAATAGTAAAATATATTATTTCCTGTTATGTAGTTTGATATGAAACAGGAACAAATGTATTATAGCACCGACTTTTGTTTCCTGGTGAGGCGTGCTTTATGACCTGTAAAATAAAATAAATTGATTTCTTTTAACATTATTCTCTTATTTGTATATATGTAATGTTTTGTGGGACCATTTTCTTTGTTTGTTGTTTTAGAATAGTTAAAAGCTATTTTTCTGAAAGTTAAAAAAGAATATGAGAAATATTTATTTTTATTTTTTAACATATTTTACTACTCAAGTGAAACGTGTAGTAAATTTCTTCTATCTCACAAGGAAATATATTCATAAAAAGCAGATAGATAAACTGACCTCAGCATTCCACACCCGTCAAACCAGGCTGCAGCAAATAGCAACCGTGGCTGGTTACCATCCATCCATCTACAGTTAGTATATATTATGTAGTGTATGTGTAGTTGGTCCATACCAAGTGATTAATAGGGTATTATTCATTATGCCCAGACAATATGAATAATGCATATAATAAGTAGGCGTAGGCAGTTCCCCATGTAAAAAAAATAAAAAGTTAGGTTAGTTTATATCAAATTGCCCTACAGTTACGTAGCCAATATTTATAATGACCAGAAAATGTGATAAATAATGAAGTTTTAATCAGTATTAATTACATAGCCCAATTTGTCTTGTCATTATTTATATTGCCCGGGAATACCCGGGCAATATAAATAATGACAAGACGTAATAAGGACGTAAATAGGCTGCAACTTTACTTTACTTTATTTTACAATATTGGATTCATAGTCGAGAACATAATGGAAATAACATCAAAATGTCCATAGTTTTTTTCTTATATTAACGCAAATAACAATACACATTTTGAATAAAACTACTTTTATGGATTTTATCGCGTTTATTTCTACTGACTATAACGAATGCCCTCATTAATTATACATATACATAATTCTACATACATAGGCTGCACTAAAAGTAACGGGAATGGATTATTTCCACTGTTCCTGTCATATTAAAATCTTTTTAATTGAAAACTCCTTTGTTTTAAAAATCGAATACCATTTATTTATTTAAAAAAAGATTCTCGGTCTTGTCACAAGGTTTTGTCAAACTTGTTTGGTCGTTGAGAAAATGGAATTGACTCGAGAAAATTCAAGAGCGATGATTTATTATAACTTTATGAAATTTGTTTTCCCGATGGATACCGCATTCGCTCTGTGAAGAGCAAAAAGCGGCTCGCGTTACTTGGTGCGTCAGAACTCTCTAAAGATTCCACGCAGGATCCTCAAATGCTGTATACAACATTGTATCAGGTGACGAATCCTGGATATACGCGTACGAACCCGAAACAAAAAACCAGTCACGAGTTTGGGTGTTCGAAAATGAGTTAAAGCCAACAAAAATTGTTTGTTCACGGAGTGTTGCAAAAAAAATGGTGGCCACAAAACAAACATGGGTCTCCAAAGCCGGCCATATTACGACTATTCCTTTTGAGCGTCAAAGAACGGTTAATGCAGAATGGTATGCTAGCATTTGTTTGCCACAGGTCCTTTCTGAACTCCGTAAAGAGGACTGCAACCGCCGCATCATCCTCCATCACGACAATGCGAGTTCTCACACTGCACACAGAACAAAAGAGTTCTTAGAGCAAGAAATCATAGAATTAGTCACCACCATCCGCCGTACAGCCCCGACCTAAGCCCTAATGATTTCCATAATTATGATTAATGATTTCCCAAGAATAAAGAATAAATTTCGTGGACAGAAATTTTCATCACCTGAAGAAGCTGTGGACGCCTACAAAACGACCATTTTGGAGACCCCAACTTTCGAATGGAATGGTTGCTTCAATGATTGGTTCCATCGTATGAAAAGAAAAGTAATAAATACATTTTAAATAATAATGTTGTGTCACTTCCTTGATTCTCGAAATTTTCAGTGCCGCCTAGCATATTATACATAGTTGCTACCACATAGATAAACTAAAACTGACTATTATTTTGTAACAAGTGAATGGCCGTGACATCACTTTCATAATATTTATTTTACTTACTTTTTGGAAGCTTTTGTATTAGGTGTGTTTTAAATCAACGTATGCGTGTGTGTGCGTATTTGCGTTTGTACGTGCGTGCTAGTGTGTGTGAGGAATGGGGGGGAGGTGCATTTTCGGTCTCACGGTTTTTGAGATGACGATCAATATCCTCTCCAAAAAATAATAATTCTACGCTTAGTTGCAAAATGAACTTAATTTTTTGGTCAGTCACCAAAGTCAAAGTAAATAAAATAAGTAAGTTTGCTGCCAGAGACAATTTCAATTTCAAATTCAAACTTTAAAAATTTCTTAATTTGTTTAACACAAATATTGACATTGTGAAATTTGAATTAAAAATCTACACAACCTTTAATTATCAATCATCAGAGTGTAGAGTGTAGACCAAATAGCACGCAGTTTTAATAGTGGTATCATCCTCGCTGGTTGAGACATGGACACCTTCCACAAAGAAAGTGCCATACGGAAACGATGTGGCTGTGATGATTGAATGATGATGATGATAAATTTGTTATATAATAGGTTTTATATTTTATTTTTAGAAGATAGTTCACATTGACTCCGCGACGGATCTGTTTTCCCTCACACTGTCAATTAATACTAAGTTAGAAATTGCCATTTGAAAAGCGTTACTGTACAGAGGACTTTTGATGGACTGCACTTAAGATAAAAATATGTACAAGTACATATAAGTAACTTGTTCTTTCTTAACACTTTCACTGTCCGGTTTTCATACACAATAGTAAGACAATAGCAATGACCTATATGTAGTGCACGGGACAGCGAAAGGGTTAAGTAAGCACACCCTAATCGACATGCGGCAGCGTTAAATAAATTATGTACGGTCTGTCGGGTATTGTATGTTCTGTAGCCGAGATCTTAGTTATTAACTGCAAGTTTCCGCTATACCTCGAAAGTAAAAAGAAAACTTCAAATAACTATAATAAGTTGAAAATTGCTTGACAGTAACCGCGGAGACACGATATAAATATTATCTCTAGCCACACACAAACAATTTATAATCGAACAATTATTTGATGTACGTGATAATTTAAAATTAAAAATTTTGTACAGCCGACTTCAATATAAGCGACTTCAATATAAGCGACTTCAATATAGGTTATTTAAGAATAACTCAATAACCATTGGTCTGACCTTAATTAATTCAAATGGGACCACACGAGAACTATCAGCTTTCATATAAAAAGAGAATCATCCAAATCGGTTCGCCCAGTACAAAGTTATGAGGTAACACATAAAAAAAAAATAAAAAAAAACATACACTCGAATTGAGTACCGTCTCCTTTTTGGAAGTCGGCAGAAAAAGTCAATTGAAATGTATAAACGTCGGAATATTTACTACTCAATCACTTGCACCACCATAGACCAAACAGTTTAATCAACATGAAAATTGTCAAAAGCACACAACTTGACGGAACAACGTGGTTTTAACACGGATGGGTCGGCTCAGTCGGGGAAGGACAACGCTCTCACAGAATACCAGCGTAAAATAGCAGTTCTATGCTGCTATGTTTCGTATTGTGAGAGTAGTGAACAGGATACCCTTTTTATTCTTAACTAGCTGTGCTCCGCGACTTCACCCGCGTGGAATTTATTACGATTAGATTTTTATGAATTTTAAATTTTTTTGCGCGGTACCCTAATAATTTTTCTAAATTAAAAGTAGCCAAAGTTACTTGTTATAACATTAGCTATCTGCCAGCGAAAGTGCCGTCGAAATCGGTACAGCCGTTTTGGAGATTAGCCGGAACAAACAGACAGACAGACAAAAATTTTAAAAATGTGTTTTTGTTATATGTACCGTATATACTTTCATATGCATTTAGTTAAAAAAATTGTTATTTTGGCATTACAAACACACTTCAATTTTATTTATTTGTATAGATTATGTCGTGTGTGATGGTCTACAACTACACGACAGTGGAATTTGGCTGCTGGAATTAATCTGAACCACTCCCCTGAGCACCCCCCATCGTAAATGCGATAGACAATGCAAAAGAACACAATATCTCTTTGCAGCGCCAGTGAATCGATACGATAAGAATAAAAGGGGAGTGTCCTGAAATTAATAAGATACGACAAAGGTTTTCCTTTAAGCAGTAAACGCAAACCTGTGTCTTCTGGTAATTGAATTGGACTAGAATTAGTCGCCACACTCCGCGACTTTGTTTAACAAAGACAGGACTTCAGGCACAAGTTTGTTCCGGGATTTTATTTATTTGTATAGATTGAGGACAGATATAGATGTCTATGGGCCACAGCATCCACTTACTATCAGACGGGCTGTTTGCTTGATCTTTATTTTATAAAAAAGGAACAATTTTATCAACTAAACAATTATATATAATATGTCCTTTATATTGTCCTTGGTATAGCCTTTCGTCAAAAGGTTCAAATTCTTTATGGAAAAACGTCAATAAATAATATTTGTTGTTGAAAATAATGTATTAGGTACTTGTATAAATTCTATTATTGAATAAATTGACAGTGTGTTTTAGAATAAAATAAACAAAAGAAATTATGAAAGAAAAACTACTAAACCCTCCTTTTTGTTACAGTATTTAAAAATCATCGGTTACATAATTATGGCTTTCAGTTTCAGGCGTTACATTCACAATCGAAAAGAAATACTCTTCATTAGAGATCATCAGTTTTATGGCAGCTGTTCAACTCCACATAATAAAGATATCTTTCACTCAATATACAATATACTCAATTCTCAATCCTCAATATACCTTCCGCTCAAATAAGATAAATTATTCAAGTAAAAAAAATTTAATTACTAGCTTCTTTCCTCGGTTATCCGTGTGGTAAACAGAAAGGCCTACACATTTTTGGACTCGGTTTAACTTTTTATGTCCCTATGACAAAAAATATAATATTATTCAATCTATTTAGCATTTTATGTACCCTTAGGGGTGAAATTTTTTCTTCTCTTTAAATAGAACCTTCCGTAATGGATAACCTATTTAATACAGAAAGATGTATCAAAGTTGGTTCACAATCTGCGAAGATATCGCGTAACATACATGTTTTTTTTGTTACAGCCTATTGACGTCCCACTGCTGGGCACAGGCCTCCTCTCATTTCTGAAAGGGTTTTTAGGGCAAGGAATTGTTCGCCGCGCTGCCCTAATGCGTGTGGGCGAACTTCACATGTCTTCGAAATATTTTTTTTTCTCAGACATGCAGGTTTCCTCACGATGTTTTCCTTCATCGCCGAGCACGTGGTAAATCTGCACTTAAAATTGCAATTAACAATTTCATTGGTGCCAGCAGGGATCGAACCCGGGTTGCTCGAGTACTGTGAAGCTTACAGCGAGCGCTAACCATCTGAGCTACCACAGCTCAGATACACATCATTATACACTCGAGTTGAGGACCTTCTCCTTATGGGATCGGTTTAAAATTCGTTAAATTAATTTACTTCAACGTGTCTTCGTGTCAATATAAGAAATAATTATATTAAGACAAACTCATAGCATGCCTATCTGATTTATCTAAATTATTTAATAGAAACTAGGTGATATTGAACTACTCGATATTGTTAACTTTTTGGAGTTTATGTACGTTTAAAGTTTGGTTTCAGCGCGAATAACTCGCTCAACCCAAACAGACGGCTGTAAGTTGCTCCGTGGAAAGTTATCCAATTTGAAATTTAAATCAGAGGCGTATTAAACCCACCGTGAGTTTCGGCCTTCACTGCGGCTTAAATAGCAATTCAACGGAAATGTTGCTTTAAAAGTTCATTAAAGATATTCACTTACACATTTTTTTATAAAACTGACTCGAGAATTGATCTTACAGTCCACCTGATGGCAGTGGCCAGTGTCAGACAGTCCTCGGACACCTGCAGCCAGTTCAAACAAAGAACACTAGACAGATGTGTTATCACCTGTGAGGACTAAGACGAAATGTCTCGCAATCTGTAATTATACTCACTCTCTATGACCGCTCTCTTCTAACTGGAACATATTAGTTCAAGCACTAATACTTGGTAACAGAAATAGGCAAGCGGCTCGTACCTATACAGACAGGTTTCTAGGCAGGAAAGGGGTACTGCAACCTAGTACCGTTACCGTTACAGTTTATTTAAGTCCCCTGCTGAACATAGGCCTCCCCCATAGATTGCATCATAGGAGGGATAATTTTCATAGCTGCCATGCTTGGCAAGTGAGTACGGTAACCGCAAGTTTTTATTTTTATTCGTTATTAGGAAAACGCTGCTGACTATTTCTTGATTTGTTATTATCTGTTGCTTCTTACGACACCCACAGGATGTAATAAGGTGGTGGATATTCTTACACCGCCACTGCACGATAAGCCTAGTAATTTTATATAAAATACAAACCAATTATCATTGGATTCACAATGAGAATAAGTCTGACAAACGAACTATTCACCTGATGCTCAGTGAATGCTGTGGCTCATAGACATCTACATCTATCCTCGATGAAGAATCAAAATACAGATGCGTTGTCACCTGTGTTATTCTGCTATACTGCTCTTATCAGTAAGATGCTGCTACCCATCTGCTAGTCACTCACGGGATGATATGGTATAGTGGATATTCTTACACCGCCGCTATTTAGTACCATTAGCAAATTTTTAATTAATGTCGGCGGGGACCAAACAGTTTGCTCGCGTTCTGTGAAATTTACAGCGAGTGCATATTTCTCTGAGCTACCATGACTTTCATTATTCGCAATGTCATCATTGACATCGTCACGTGAGCAGAATTTATTTATTTAATCTTTCATGCACAAAGTTGTACATATGGCGGCCTTAATGCCATAGGGC
Source organism: Parnassius glacialis (assembly GCA_033319125.1). NCBI lineage: Eukaryota > Metazoa > Arthropoda > Insecta > Lepidoptera > Papilionidae > Parnassius > Parnassius glacialis. The sequence goes on from JAVANC010000026.1 coordinate 53,710,772, forward strand.
ATTCTCTCCCAGTCAACCATTAGGCTAAACAGAGATATACAAGCAAGAGGCGGTGCAGCAGTAATCAAAATAGAAAGGGCTAAAAATATTGTATATACATATATAACATATAAATATACATATTCACACACATACATACACTTGTATACGAGTACTTAAGTACACACAATATATACATATGTGTTTAAAAATAAGAACTGTAGCTCATGAAATCGAATAAGAAGAAAGTACTATTTCGAATCCGTCAAACATGATGTACTCAGATTTAAGAGCAAATGAGAGAGAGTGAGAGAGATAGAGGGCATGCGTCTGAGATGCGGGGCGTCAGATACTTCGGTCTGCAAATGCGAGATTATTGCAAAGCCTTCCAATTTGGAAGAGGCTTACATCTAGCTGGAAGCGTTTTACAGACTGATAATTTCGGCATGCATAATGTACAAAGTTAAAAATTTTATGAATTACGGTCGAATTTCGACCACTGAACGACCATTAGTCTATACAAGAACATTGAAAGGTGAAATAATTTTTTGAGTATTTCTTATAAAAGGAAAAGAATCAAACAAATATCATTTGAAAGGTATGAATGTAAAAAGATATGACAATATTAAAAAAAAGAAAGTAAGCAAACAAATACAAACTGTTTTTTTTTTAAACTTTACCCCTCATACTAGGATTTTCTATTTCGATTTTCGGTATTGTGGAGGCAGTTAACAAACAGATTGCACGAGGACAAACATATTATTTGTGGGCCATACAAATACTTGATCCGTGCGGGATTCGAACCCGCGGTCCCCAGCACAACAACTCATTGATAAGCCACTGCGCCACGTCTTAGCTTTGTTTCCATTTCTCTCAAATTATATTATTATTTTTCTTTATTTTTTTTATGTTTAATAGTTAAATTGCTTACGCCCACAGTGTTTAATATTATGTTAACTGAATTTTTGTCATGAATTGAAATGTGTATACAAAATTCCTGTTAATTATTTGAAAAAAAAAAACCCAAGGTGAATTTCGCTACTTTATTAAAAAAAATGTGAGTGACATTCAACCACACTCGATACTAATTAGTATAACAAGCAAAAATGGTTAAAACAGTAATTTAAAAAACCAAAAAAGTTAAAAATATACTGAAAAGAGAACCAGATGGAATTTAGCGTAGAACATTCTTTTTTTAACTAAACTATACGCCAATTAATTGCTCCATAAATGCTCCAGCAGAATCCGAAATTGCTCCAGCTCTATTGTTATTAGTTAATTTATAATATTTTTTTTTTAAATTTAAGTATCGAAAATTTAATTTTGCTATAAAATATAAAATATCTACTTTTAAAATTTAACTGTATGCCAATTAATTGCTCCTTAAATGCTCCAGCAGAATCTGGAATTGCTGCACCTCAATTGTTATTACTTAATTTAAAATTAATTTTTAAAAATTTAGGTATCGAAAAGTTTATTTTGCTATAAAATATAAAATATCTATTTCTTAAAATTAAACTGTATGTCAATTAATTGTTCCTTAAATGCTCCAGCCGAATCTGAAATTGATCCAGCTCTATTGTTATTAGTTAATTAAAAATTAATTTAAAAAAATTTAAGCATCGAAAATTTAATTTTGCTATAAAATATCTACTTTTTAAAATTAAACTGTATACCAATTAATTGCTCCTTAAATGCTCCAGCAGAATCTGAAATAGCTCCACCTCTAATGTTATTAGTTAATTTAGAATTAATTTATAAAATATTTAAGTATCGAAAATTTAATTTTGCAATAAAATATAAAATATCTACGTTTTAAAATTAAACCTTATGCCAATTAATTGCTTCTTAAATGCTCCAGCAGAATCTGAAATAGCTCCACCTCTAATGTTGTTAGTTAATTTACAATTAATTTAAAAAAAAGTATCGAAAATTTAATTTTGCTATAAAGCATAAAATATCAATTTTTTAAATTAAACTGTATGACAATTAGTTGCTCCTTAAATGCTTCAGTAGAATCCGTAATTTTTCTGTCTATTGCTATTAGTTAATTTATAATTAATTTTGAGATGAGAACAAAAATTGATTGACTCTCAAGGTGGTACGTAGCAAAGAAGCTAGATGGCATAAACACAAAAATATTACTAACATGGTTGTCTAATTTATTCATAAGAATCCATAATTTCAAAACTCATCCATCAATACTTTTTTTTTGGTTTTATGCCATTAGGCATCTATTTTACGTACCACCTTGAGAGTCAATCGATTTTTGTTCGATACAATGACTTTAACTATAGAATGTTACTACATTCTATTGATGATGGCGCTATTACTCAAATAGGATCACTCTATCTCAATATTAATTATAAATTAACTAATAGCAAAAGACACAAAAATTACGGATTCTACTGGAGCATTTAAGGAGCAATTAATTGACATACAGTTTAATTTAAAAAAGTAGATATTTTATATTTTATAGCAATATTAAATTTTCGATACTTAATTTATTTTTAAATTGATAAGAAATTAACTAATAACAATAGAGGTAGAGCATTTTCAGATTCTGCTGGAGCATTTAAGGAGCAATTAATTGACATACAGTTTAATTTTAAAATGAAGATATTTTAAATTTTATAGCAAAATAAAATTTTCGATACTTAAATAATTAAAAATTAATTAAAAATTAACTAATAACAAAAGAGGTAGAGCAATTTCGGATTCTGCTGGAACATTAAAAGAGTAATTAATTGGCATACAGTTTAATTTTAAAATGTAGATATTTTATATTTTATTGCAAAATTAAATTTTCGATACTTAAGTTTTTTTTAAAATTAATTATAAATTAACTAATAACAATAGAGATAGAAAAATTTCGGATTCTGCTGGAGCATTTAGGGAGCAATTGAATAACATACAGTTTAATTTAAAAAAGTAGATATTTTATATTTTATAACAAAATTAAATTTTCGATACTTATATAATTAAAAATTAATTATAAATTAACTAACAACAATAGAGATGAAGCAATTTCGGATTCTGCTGGAACATTTAGGGTGCAATAAATTGACATACAGTTTAATTTTAAAAAGTAGATGTTTTATATTTTATAGCAAAATTAACTTTTCGATACTTAAATTATTTAAAAATTAATTATAAATTAACTAATAACAACAGAGATAGAGCAATTTCGGATTCTGCTGAATCATTTAAGGAGCAATTAATTCACATACAGTTTAATTTTAAAAAGTAGATATTTTATATTTTATAACAAAATTAAATTTTCGACACTTAAATTATTTAAAATTAATTATAAATTAACTAACAAAAACAGGAGTGGAGCAATTTCGGATTCTGCTGAAGCATTTAAACAGCAATTATTTGACATACAGTTTAATTTTAAAAAGTAGATATTTTATATTTTATAATAAAATTAAATTTTTGATACTTAATTTTTTTAAAATTAATTCTAAATTAACTAATAACATTAGAGGTGGAGCTATTTCAGATTCTGCTGGAGCATTTAAGAAGCAATTAATTGGTGTACAGTTTAATTTTAAATAGTAGATATTTTATATTTTATAACAAAATTAAATTTTCGATACTTAAATTATTTAAAATTAATTATAAATTAACTAAAAACAATAGAGGTGGAGCGATTTTGGATTCAGCTGGAGCATTTAGTGAGCAATTAATTGACATACAGTTTAATTTTAAAAAGTAGATATTTTATAGCAAAATTAAATTTTCGATACTTAAATTTTTTTTTAATAATTATAAATTACACAAAAACGGACAAAAAAGGATTTTCTACGCTAACTTCCATCTGGTGAAAAGAGATATATATATTTTATACCACATGTTCCACAACAAAGACGAATATAACAACACGACATATGTTAAAATCCATCGGCCATATACAATACTGTATACAGTATCTTGGTATGTGAGGTTTATCAAAGTTTTGCAAGTTTAAGTTACGTCAATAACTTTTTTAACAGCGATAGAGCCACGCGGCAGCTTTTACTGTCGCACGGATGGGCCGGCTCGAACCGGGGTGGTACCACGACCTTACAGAAAACCAGCGTGAAATAGAGGTTTACCTCTTCGTTTAGCTTGGTGAGTGCAGACGGCTGGAGGCCCTTTTTACTGGAAATGAGGCATTCCATCTTAGTCCTCACGGGTGACAACGCATCTACATTTTGATTTGTAATAGAGTATAGATGTAGAATATAGGATGTCGATATCTATGGGCCACAGCAACCACTTAACATCAGGTGGACTGTGTGCTCGTTGTCATCCTTATCCTATAAAAAAAACTTCTCTATATGGTAGAGCCAATCTGCAGCTATATTATGATTTCAGCACGAAAGATTCGACTCAACCGGGGTAGGACCACGCTCTCATAGCATATCAGCGTGAACTAGTAGCTTAATGCTGTGTATTTTGTGATGAGTGTAAGGAACCGGAGTTCATTTTTACTGGAATTGAGGCATTACATCTTAGGGACTAAGATCATCTATAAGGACTAAGGTCCTGAAGAGTGAAAATGCATAAATATTTTGATTCTTAGTCAAGAATAAATTTAGATGTAAACGTCAACTAACCATCACGTGAACTATGTGTCCTTTTGCCACCCTTTATCTTCGAAAAATAGGGTTATATCCTATGATATTTAACATATTAAATACACATCTCATTACTATGAAATCGATCCCTCATCTATACAAATAAATAAAATTGAAGTGTCTGTAATGTCGAAATAACAGCTTTTTACTATATACATATGCATATACGGTACTTATAACAAAAAACGATTTTTAATTTTTTTATGTATATCTTTCTGTCTGTCTGTCTGTCTATTTGTTCCGGCTAGTCTCCGAAACGGCTGGACCGTTTTGACCGGACTTTCACTGACAGATAGCTGATGCTATAGAAAGTAACTTAGGATACGTTTATTTTAGAAAAAGAATTAGGGTTCCGCGCAAAAATTAAAGCCCATGAAATTCATTCGAAATAAATTAGGCACTGGCGAAGTCGCGGAGAACAGATAGTAAATAAATAAGTTCTAATTGTAGAAAAATATTTTCCAATGTTGCAAAATGGGCACTTATAGACCCGATTCCTCACAACATTTTGCTGTCGGCAAACTTTTAAATATTAATGCTTTTAATTAACTCAAATTCGTTTATCACCGTTTCTTGTGTCCTTATCTCGTATCTCTAACTCAATAGCATTGAACTTTTTTATATAATAAGGGTACCAAACGTTTCCAGTATAAAGGGTCTCCCATTATCTTCACTCACCATACGAAACACAACAGCATCAAACTGCTACTTGACGCTGGCATTTTGTGCGAGTGTGGTGCTTCCCCAGTCGAGCCAACCCATTCGTACTACAACCATAATATAGTTGTAGCATGGGCTTATTACATATAGCTAAAATATGGTGGTATTACCTTTTCATTTACGTCATACGTAAAATATACAGATCAGCGATGGAGACCAGCGCCAAAGGTGCGAGACGACTGACACTGTCTGTCATTACGAATAAGTCAAAAACCCTCGCAGCAGCGGAGAGGCCCATATCAATTAGTGTAATTTACGGGCTGATATAGCCGTGTAGTGGCGGTCAAGAATATCCACTACACCATATCCTCCCGTGGGTGTCATAAAAGGCGACAAAGGGAAACAGGCAGGAGATGGGCAGCAGCATCTTCCTGATAATAGCCAAAATTTCAATAAAAAAAACTGCGGTTGCCAACTCGCTCGCCAGTCGTGACAACTATGGCAAATACCCCCCAATGACTAAAGCAACAAACAGACGGCAACCCAGTGCCCGGCGGCCCCGCTATTCCTGGCTACGATGGCGACCATGGTAACGGCGGGGCAGGGAATGCTAAGAATCTCCGGTGGAGGTTCGGTTGCCACCATAGACGACTCGACCTGGCAACGTACAACGCACGCACCCTGAGGACTGACGAGAAGATCGTGGAGCTAGAAGAAGAGATAGACAAGTTGCGCTGGCATATTATAGGGTTATCCGAAGTCCGAAGAGAGGGGGGAGGACACGATAATCCTCGAATCCGGCAACTTGCTCTATCACCGGGAGGGCGACCATCTGTCCCAAGGAGGTGTCGGATTTATCGTCCACAAGTCTCTCGTTAACAACGTTGTAAAGTTCGGGAATGTGTCGACGAGGGTCTTATCCGACATTATTCCGATGATATCCCGGATATCAGCCTGTGCGAGATTAGAATGGCTCTTCAGCACCTTAAAAACGGCAAAGCCTCAGGCGAGGATGGAATTACAGCGGAGCTTCTGAAAGCGGGTGGAAGACCGGTACTTGAAGTCTACCGACCGATTTCCCTTCTGAGCTGCGTCTACGTGCTGTTTTCGAGAGTCATTACGAATCGTCTCGCGCGCAGACTTGACGACTTCCAGCCTCCCGAACAAACTGGTTTCCGAAAGGGCTTTAGCACCATAGATCACATACATACCCTACGGCAAATTGTACAAAAGTCCGAAGAGTACAATTTGCCACTATTTCTGGCATATGTGGACTATGAGAAAGCCTTTGATTCCGTTGAAATTTGGGCGGTGCTGCAGTCCCTTCAGCGGTGCTAAGTTGACTGTCGGTATATCGAAGTGCTGAAGTGTTTGTTCAGTAGAGCTACGATGGCTATCAGAGTACAGAACCAGAGTACGAAACCTATCCAACTGCAGAGAGGTGTAAGACAGGGTGACGTCATTTCCCCTAAACTCTTCACCGCTGCATTGGAAGACGTTTTCAAGCTTCTGGACTAGAAAAGATACGGTATTAACATCAATGGTGAGTACATCACTCACCTTCGATTTGCCGACGATATAGTCCATTGGCAGAATCACTGGAGGACCTAAGCACTATGCTCAATGACCTCAATAGTGTTTCCCAACGGATAGGTCTTAAGATAAACGTGGACAAAACAAAGATCATGTTTAATGTCCATGTTACACCTATGCCGGTAGTTGTTGGGAACATTTAGCTCGAAGTTGTTGACGGGTATGTTTACCTGGGACAAATAGTCCCACAACTTCGACCGAGAGTTCAAACGACGGATTCAACTCGGATGGGCAGCGTTCGGGAAATTACGGCACATCTTCTCGTCAGGTATACCTCAAAACTTGAAAACGAGACTGTACACCCAGTGCGTGTTGCCAGTGATGACATACGGAACTGAGACGTGGTCCTTCACTGCTGGCCGGATGAGGAAGCTAAAGGTCGCTCAGGGAGCTATGGAGAGGGCTATGTTCGAAGTTTCTCTGCGTGATAAACTTAGGAATGAGGATATCCGCAGTAGAACCAGAGTGACCGACTTAGCCCAACGGATTAGTAAGCTGAAGTGGCAATGGGCCTGCCATATAGCTCGAAGAACCGACAACCGATGGGGAAAAAATGTTCTCGAGTGGCAGCCTCGTACCGACAGGCGAAGTTTAGGGCGTCCCTCCACTAGATGGAGTGACGAACTGGTAAGATATGCAGGAAGTCGATGGATGCAGGTGGCTCAGGACCGTACTTTGTGGCATTCTTTGGGGGAGGCCTATGTTCAGCAGTGGACTTTTGAAGGGCTGTAATGATGATGATGATGATAGAAAAAAAGAAAGACTTCATTTTACTTCTTCTATTTTTATGTTACAATGTCTACTGATGAACACAGGCTTCTGCCATAGACTGCCTCATAATCAAAATTAGTTGTTAGTTTGATTGGCAACCGCAGTTTCTTGATATTTTATTTTTGTCACAATATGGAATAGTGGATATTCTTTACTAGCCACTACAAGTTACTATTTTTATTTATAACTTGACATTTTTTAAAGGATAAGGATGACAAGCGAACACACAGTCCACCTGATGGTAAGTGGTTGGTGTGGCCTATAGACATCTACATCCATCCTCGCTTGCGAATGAAAATGCAGTCGTGAGGACCAAAAGGAAACGTCTCTTTTCCAGTAAAAAGGGTCTCCGATTATCTACACTCACCATACGAAACACAGCAGCTTTAACCTGCTATTCTACGCTGGTATTCTGTGAGAGCGTGGTACTTCCCCGGTCGAGGCGACCTATTCGTGCTACAACTATACAATTAATATATCTACCACGTTTTACGGACTTAAATTGTAATCAGCGAAATAAAAAAATATTATTTGTTATCTATTGTTTGTTTAATATGAAACAGAAGTAATTTATTTTAGCACCGACTTTTGTTTCCCGGTGAGGCGTGCTTTATGACCCGTAAAATAAAATAAATTGATTTCTTACAACATTTTTCTCTTGTATACAAATAAAATTACCGTGACTACGATTTTATGTTTTGTAGACAGTTTTCTTTGTTTTATTTTTTAGATTAGTTAAAAGCTGCTTTTGTGAAAATTATAAAAGAATGACTTGTTCAAATACGAATACATAATTATAATCGCCTTCATAATACCTTTTTATTTATAAGTATGTTTTTCACTCAAGGAAAGAATATTGATAACTGAATACATCGGTTAGTTTCTTGTTACGTTTAATAAAATATCCCGATATTTTATTAATTATTTATTTTAATCTTTTAACAAATTTTACTACGCAAGTGAAATGAGTAGTAAATTTCTCCTATCTCTTGAAGACGTACATATATATTCATAAAATGACATAACATAGATAAACTGACCTCAGCATTCCACACCCGTCAAACCAGGCCGCAGCAAATAGCAACCGTGGTCGGTTACCATCCCACCATGTAAATATATAATAAGCTGCAAATAATTAGTAAGCATCAATTTCTGATGAGTTTATGGATAAAAATGTAAGTATAGTAATATAGTTGCAGCACGAATTGTTTAGTCGACCGGGGAAGGACCACGCTGTCACAGAATACCAGCGTAAAATAGCAGCTTAACGCTTCTGTTTCTTACGGTGAGTGTAGAGAATCGGAGACCCCTTTTACTTGCATTCCATCTAAGTCTTCATGGGTAACAACACATCTGCATTTTTTACTCGTAGTCGATGATTGATGTAGATGCCTATGGGCCACAGCAACTACTTATCATATTAGCATAGCAACTACTTCTAATATTTGCTAAGCATCAAGTTCTGCCGATGTATGTAGTAAAAAAGGTCTTTGCTTATCTACACCACGGTCTGTTAGACCGTGGTCTTCCCCAGTTAAGCCGACCCGTTCGTGATACAACCGTAATATAGCTGCAGCAGGACTGTACCAAGTAACTATATTGTATTGTTACGAGCTTGGGGTTCGAGACAATTAAAAACTGCCGAGTGAATTACCAAAATTGACAGTTTAATTACAGAACACTAATTACAACTCAAAACCACACTAATAACAAAACACAATTGTAATACTGATCACTTTAGTTCGCAGTTGTATCTCTTCGAATTATTTACTTGTATCGCCAATTCAATACCGACCGGGTCGTGTTCTATACCTGCCTTATATAGGGCCTCAGAGAATTTCCAGAACCTTCAGAAGTGAGTATCAGCGCTCCATACCAGGTTCGTCGGGGACAATATGTGTAAATAACAAAGTAAATAGTAAGGACTCATTATTTTCACCTACACTCTATGACAGGGCCATGACAAAGGATATAAACTTAAAAAGCAATGTAAACATTAACAAAAATAAAGTTATTATGTATTGTGATGACACAGGCAAAAATTTGGGCATGATGTTAAATAACTGTTTAAAAGGACATATGATCAGTAATTATCATCCTTTAGTCATATAATGACTAAAGTTTTAGCTAGTAAGTTTTGCTCTAATAGCACATTAATAATTCTTGTTGGGAGAAGAGGCAATGTAAACAAAAATCAATTATTAAAATATATTGATAATCTAAATACTTTAAATGTACATAAAATTATCTTGTTTGCATTGCCTTACATACAGGGTTGGCCGCAGGAAAATAAAATAAGATATGATTTAAATTTATTAATGAATAACTTTTCATGTAATAATAATTTAAACTTGACATTTAATTGTTATAGTTATAATAATAAATTTAATTTAATAGACATAAATAATTTAATTAAGAAATTTTTGACTAGAGATAGGTATTACCTATCTAAATATATTTGAAGACAAATAGCAAATGTGCTATCTTATTGTTTATATATTAACTCAGCCAAGGACTTGGCTACACAGACATCTGCTCCTTTTGAGCAGTATAATGACTTAATATGTGATTTGGAATCAGTTCCAAGTAATGATTTCTTATATTTAACACAACACATTTAAATAAAACTAATTTTACGGATTCTATCGCGTATATTAACTTATTTTTATCTTCCCGACGTTTCGGGTGCTTTCCAGCACCCGTGGTCAAGGGGGGACTAAGGTGTTTGACGTCCTGCTGTCATAGTTAGCCGGCTACCTTTAGTTTTTTAATATTAATTTTGGTTCGATTTACGCAGAATGAGCTTACAGTATCTTGAGGTCTAGCAGTGGTATACTTGGGTTTGGATTTTATTTTATTAATTATGGGATCCCAAGCAGATGGCAGCACCCATCCATCTTCTCTATTGAAATTAGGATGTTTTTTAATTTCAATAGCCTCACGAATCATCCTTGGGAGGAATCGGTGTTCTTTTGCGAGGATTTGTGGTCTATCAAATCTAATGTAATGGCGGGGACGATCTTGAATATGTTCACAAACTGCAGACTTCCCGATACGTCGGTGCTTCACGTCAGCTATATGTTCTTTAACGCGGGTTTTTATAGATCTTTTTGTTTGTCCTATGTACGAGAGACCACATTCACAATCCAGCTTGTACACTCCTGCATCTTGTAGAGGGATATGACACTTGACGGATGGTAAAAATTGACCAATCTTCTTCAGCGGCTTGAAGTATGTTTTAATGGAAGCTCGCTTCAAGATGTAGCCAACCTTGTCTGTGACTCCTCTGACATAGGGTAGTACAGCAGGCACACGCTCGACTGTGGCTGGCTTCACTCGGTCACTGTGACGTAGGCGCGGGACCCGAAGCTTGTTGTCTTGCAATACTTGCTTGACGTGCTGAAGCTCGGCGGCCAGATATTTTCTGTCACAGATCCCTCGTGCTCTCTGAAACAAAGATTTTCCCACGGTAGCTAACTGTGAAGGATGATGGTGCGAATCACCATTTAGATATCGGTTGGTATGGGTATTTTTTTCCTGTACACAGAATGACCAATAGTGTTATCAGGATTTCGGATGACTAAAATATCTAGGAAAGCTAAAGTATTGTTTGCCTCTAACTCCATTGTGAATTGTATTTTAGGGTTTATGGAATTAAGGTGGTTTAAAAATGCAGTTACTTTGTCAGATGGTAAAATTGTGAAAGTATCGTCTACGTACCGCTTGTAGAATCTTGGATTTACAGGAGCATTAAGAAGGGCTTTCTCCTCCAAGTCCTCCATGAATATGTCGGCGACTACGGGAGATACAGGTGAGCCCATTGCCACTCCGTCTACTTGCATGTAGAACTCTTCTTTTCACAATAAATAGCCAGATGTAAGGCAGTGTTTGAGTAATACTGCATATTCTGTGGGCATGTTGTTATCTTGTAGCTTCCTAGTAACAATTGAGATGCAGTCTTCAATAGGTAGGCATGTGAATAGATGTTTTAGTCATCCGAAATCCTGATAACACTATTGGTCATACTGTGTACAGGAAAAAATACCCATACCAACCGATATCTAAATTGTGATTCGCACCATCATCCTTCACAGTTAGCTACCGTGGGAAAATCTTTGTTTCAGAGAGCACGAGGGATCTGTGACAGAAAACATCTGGCCGCCGAGCTTCAGCACGTCAAGCAAGTATTGCAAGACAACAAGCTTCGGGTCCCGCGCCTACGTCACAGTGACCGAGTGAAGCCAGCCACAGTCGAGCGTGTGCCTTCTGTACTACCCTATGTCAGAGGAGTCACAGACAAGGTTGGCTACATCTTGAAGCGAGCTTCCATTAAAACATACTTCAAGCCGCTGAAGAAGATTGGTCAATTTTTACCATCCGTCAAGTGTCATATCCCTCTACAAGATGCAGGAGTGTACAAGCTGGATTGTGAATGTGGTCTCTCGTACATAGGACAAACAAAAATATCTATAAAAACCCGCGTTAAAGAACATATAGCTGACGTGAAGCACCGACGTATCGGGAAGTCTGCAGTTTGTGAACATGTTCAAGATCGTCCCCGCCATTACATTAGATTTGATAGACCACAAATCCTCGCAAAAGAACACCGATTCCTCCCAAGGATGATTTGTGAGGCTATTGAAATTAAAAAACATCCTAATTTCAATAGAGAAGATGGATGGGTGCTGCCATCTGCTTGGGATCCCATAATCAATAAAATAAAATCCAAACCCAAGTATACCACTGCTGGACCTCAAGATACTGTAAGCTCATTCTGCGTAAATCGAACCAAAAATTAATATTAAAAAACTGAAGGTAGCCGGGCTAACTATGACAGCAGGACGTCAAAGACCTTAGTCCCCCGTGACCACGGGTGCTGGAAAGCACCCGAAACGTCGGGAAGATAAAAATAAGTTAATATACGCGATAGAATCCGTAAAATTAGTTTTATTTAAATGTGTAGTGTTCGCGTAAATATAAGAAATCATTATGTAAACCAGTACGGACTGGTAATTGCAAATAAAATTTGCCGATTAGAAGATCTCATGACCAAGCGCGCAAGATATTTAACATCATTGATTTTCTTGAAGAGGTGCCGCGATCACAATCTCATTCCTACGTGTATCAAAATATCCACTAAAAAGGACATTAGAGGAAGCGCTAAGATCTTAAATCAGGCAAGTAAAAAGTTGTTACGAACGGTGATTCAGCAAAAACGGTTCGATTTACAAATCATAAATAATACCATAGACAATTTGTCCAGTGAGTTAAAGACAGTTTTAACGACATTTGATTTTAATAATTGCATTGAAACTTTAAGCAAACGCGAAATATCGAAATATAATGAATGCAAAGACAAACATATAGAAAAATACCAAAAATTAACTATCAAATCAAATGCCAAACATCCATGTCAACGTAGAAACGAAACGCAACAACCGTTGACCACAGACGCAAACAATAAACAACGCACGGTCTATAATTTGTCAAAAGAAACACTGGACGAACCTACAATAAAAGTATTGTCGAAAGGCTTGAATTTTGCTATAACGCCGCAAAAAATCCCGTACGAGGAAATTATCTGCAGCGTAGAAAACTGTCTGTTTAAGAAAAATATCGGTAAACAGGATTTAGAGGCTATACGTCATGACATTTCGTCTTTGTTACGTCGAAGTTCCGCGCCGAAACTAAATCTCCCCAAAGACGAATTTAAAGCGTTGTACAACTTACGCAACAGACCAGAGCTCACGATTCTCCGCGCGGATAAAGGAAATGCTACGGTAATAATGGACACGTTAGAGTATAATTCTAAAATACAACAACTTTTATCGGACGTAAGTACATACAAAAAAGTCAAAATAGACCCTACAACTAATACACTTAAAACAACTACTGATTTAATAAAGAAATACTCCGAAAAGTTAGATCTCGACGTGAATTCGACAATATCATCATGTGCCAAACCACCGAGATTGTATGGGTTACCGAAAATACACAAACCAAACGCTCCACTACGTCCTATAGTAAGCCAAATCGATTCACCAACTTATGAGTTGGCTCAACACTTGGCAAAATACTGTAACCACTAAGAGGACATACCAGAGCACACACAAAGGATTCATACCATTTTGTTAGTGAGATAAAAGACCTACATCTCGCTGATAATGAAACTATGGTCAGTTTTGATGTTCAGGTCACTATTCACATGCCTACCTATTGAAGACTGCATCTCAATTGTTACTAGAAAGCTAGAAGATAACAACATGCCCACAGAATATGCAGTATTACTCAAACACTGCCTTACATCTGGCTATTTATTGTGGAAAGAAGAGTTCTACATGCAAGTAGACGGAGTGGCAATGGGCTCACCTGTATCTCCCGTAGTCGCCGACATATTCATGGAGGAATTGGAGGAGAAAGCCCTTCTTAATGCTCCTGTAAATCCAAGATTCTACAAGCGGTACGTAGACGATACTTTCACAATTTTACCATCTGACAAAGTAACTGCATTTTTAAACCACCTTAATTCCATAAACCCTAAAATACAATTCACAATGGAGTTAGAGGCAAAACAATACTTTAGCTTTCCTAGATGTTTTAGTCATCCGAAATCCTGATAACACTATTGGTCATACTGTGTACAGAAAAAATACCCATACCAACCGATATCTAAATGGTGATTTGCACCATCATCCTTCACAGTTAGCTACCGTGGGAAAATCTTTGTTTCAGAGAGCACGAGGGATCTGTGACAGAAAACATCTGGCCGCCGAGCTTCAGCACGTCAAGCAAGTATTGCAAGACAACAAGCTTCGGGTCCCCGCGCCTACGTCACAGTGACCGAGTGAAGCCAGCCACAGTCGAGCATGTGCCTGCTGTACTACCCTATGTCAGAGGAGTCACAGACAAGGTTGGCTACATCTTGAAGCGAGCTTCCATTAAAACATACTTCAAGCCGCTGAAGAAGATTGGTCAATTTTTACCATCCGTCAAGTGTCATATCCCTCTACAAGATGCAGGAGTGTACAAGCTGGATTGTGAATGTGGTCTCTCGTACATAGGACAAACAAAAAGATCTATAAAAACCCGCGTTAAAGAACATATAGCTGACGTGAAGCCACCGACGTATCGGGAAGTCTGCAGTTTGTGAACATGTTCAAGATCGTCCCCGCCATTACATTAGATTTGATAGACCACAAATCCTCGCAAAAGAACACCGATTCCTCCCAAGGATGATTCGTGAGGCTATTGAAATTAAAAAACATCCTAATTTCAATAGAGAAGATGGATGGGTGCTGCCATCTGCTTGGGATCCCCATAATCAACAAAATAAAATCCAAACCCAAGTATACCACTGCTAGACCTCAAGATACTGTAAGCTCATTCTGCGTAAATCAAACCAAAAATTAATATTAAAAAAACTGAAGATAGCCGGGCTAACTATGACAGCAGGACGTCAAACACCTTAGTCCCCCCCGTGACCACGGGTGCTGGAAAGCACCCGAAACGTCGGGAAGATAAAAATAAGTTAATATACGCGATAGAATCCGTAAAATTAGTTTTATTTAAATCAGTTTCCAAGTAATTTAAATTAGAAAATGTGACAATAGAGGTAATCTCTAGCAGTTCTAATAATTTAAATAATTTAGAATGTAGCTTACAAATCTTTAATTGTATGTCTCCACAGAGTGATAATGAAAATTGTTTACACCTGGTGCATCAAAATATACAAGGCATGATAGGCAAAGAGCTAGAAATTGAGTTGTTCTTAAATAGCAACAATATTCATATTTTATGTATTACTGAACATTGGTTAAAAGCTTATAACTTAATGTTTAACTTCAGAAATCACCAGGTGGTCAGTTCTTTCAATAGAAAAAACGGTTTTAAAGAGGTGGCTCCTTAATATTAGCTAGTAAATTATTATCATTTAAAGAACGTAAAGATATTGTGAGCCTCTCTGTTGAGCGAGCTGTAGAAATGGCATGTGTTGAGTTTGAGCACCTCATTGTTGTGAGCGTCTACAGACCCCCATGTTGGTACATATGATACTTTTGAAAACATTATGGAGGAAGTTTTTACTAAGCTTAATAAACAGAATAAATCTGTTGTAATATGTGGAGACTTTAATATCAATCTCCTAGAAGCTTCCTTGCTAAGCTTATTTGCAATGAATTTAATAATAATTTTACTACTAAAACATTCTCCTTGAACAGTCGGAAGTCATTCAATGAATGGGCGACAGTAGGAGTCCATAAGAGCAGGCATAAGTTATATGATCTTTACCATGAAAGGTCATATAATCATAGGCGTCGAATTTAGGAAATATGTAAAAAAATATTCAAAAATATTTAAAAGAGTGTGCTCCATAGCCAAGTCTTTGCATTTGAGCAACAAAAATTAAGACGGCTTCCAATAAAATTATAATGACATGGAGTATAATTAATAGCGAAACTGGTAAGATCAACTCTCGCAATTCAAACTACCAGTTAAGTGTTAATAACAAATTAACCCGAATCAGATCAGGACGTTGCAGTGGTTTTTGAGAAATATTCTGTCACTGAATTCTTGTCCGGCGGTCGCCGAAAACATTACTTAAACAAAATGTAAATGCGTGTAGAAAGAATTTTACATTTCATAAAGTATCATCAAAAGATATTGTAAAATATTTTAAAACTATTGATGTTAAGAAAACTGCGGATCTGTGGGGGGATTTCCGTTAAAGTTTATTGCGTCTATTATAGATACAATCGCGCCTCATTTAGCTGTTATTTTTAATACTAGTATCGAATCTGGTGTGTTTCCTGATTTAATGAAGTATAGTAAAGTAATACCCTTTATTTAAATCTGGTAGTACATTAGACCTCGCCAATTTTAGACCTATTTCTGTACTACCAACACTTAATAAGATTTTTGAAAAATTTATTCTTGATCAAATGTTAAATTTCTTTAATATAAATAATTTACTTCATAAAAATCTATTTGGTTTCACAAGGGGTCGCTCGACTACTGATGCCAGTGTTGAGCTGATTTAATATATATTTAATGCATGGGAGAATTCACAGGATGCTTTGAGTATATTTTGTGAACTATCCAAAGCCTTCGATTGTGTTCCCCGTGAAACATTAATCAGGAAAACTTCAACACTACGGTGTAAGAAGTGATGCTCTAAAATTAATTATTTCATATTTAAGTAAGAGAACGCAAAAAGTTGTCATCAACAGTATAAGTTCTTCCGGGTCGATGGTATTCTCGGCCCCTTTCTGTTTCTTGTATATGTTAATGACTTACCTTACATAGTAGGAGATAACAATGATATAGTATTATTTGCAGATGACACTTCTTTAATTTTCAAATTAAGTCGACATTTGCTAAAATATGACGAAGTAAATAATGCTATATCTAAATTAGTAAATTGGTTCAATGTCAATAATTTTCATTTAAATGGCACTAAACGAAATGTATGAAATTTATGACTCTAAATGTCAAACAATTAAATACTAATGTAATTTTAAATGGGGAGAAACTGAGTCTTGTAGATTTATCTTGGAATCACACTAGACGCGAAGCTTCAATGGAGCCCCCATATATCAAAGCTAGCAAGCAGACTTAGTTCTGCAGCATATGCTGTAAAAAAGATTAGAAGTCTATCTAGTGTTGAACAGCTAGACTAGTTTACTTCAGCTATTTCCATAGCATAACGTCGTATGGTATTTTGCTATGGGGACACGCAGCTGACACTGAAATTATATTTGTTTTGCAGAAGAGGGCCATAAGAGCAATTTATGATTTAAAGCCTAAAGAGTCGCTGCGACAAAAATTTAAGGAAATTAATATATTAACTTTAGCCTCTCAATACATTTATGAAAATGTAATGTACGTATACAAAAATAAACGTATTTTTACAAAAATAAGTGATATTCATTCTGTAAATACTAGCAACAGACACAAGCTAGTAGTACCAGTTACTCGACTCCATCGAGTGAGTAATTCATTTTAAGGGCGATGTATACGCTTTTACAACAAAATTCCAGAAAATATACAAAATTTGACCTGCTAAAAGTTCAAAAACTTTATTAAACTAAGTTTGTATAAAAAGGGTTATTATAATATTAAAGAATTTATAGATGATAATAACCCCTAGAAGTGAGGTGATCGCTCCCAAGCTATTTCTAATTTGTTGTGTTGTTAATTTGTGTAACATATATGATTGTAAGCTGTTATTTAAAAAAAAGTCCCGCTGGGTTTCTTGCTGGTTCTTCCCAGGATAGAGGTTTTATTTCGAACCAGTGGTAATTATACAAAAGAGTGACTTTCAATAAGTATTATTTATAATCTATATTGAATAAAAAAGTTTCTGTTACTGTTTCTGTTTCTTCTACTGTGGAAACATCTAGAATGTTCGAGTACATACTGACTAGGAGCGTTTTAGAAAGTTCTTCCATGGAAATTTCTAGAAGGATCTTGACTCTACTAGTTCTGCTATTTAATACTAGAGTGCGCTAGTGGTAACTAGTGTTGCCATGTACCAGGCATTAATGGTGGCGCTCAACAGTATTTTATAATTTGAATTCGTTTAAATGTTTTATGGTCCTTCACTGCTGATGTATGAGGAAGCTCAAGGTAGTTCAGCGAGCTATGTAGAGGGCGATGCTAGGGGTTTCTCTACGTGATAAACTTAGAATTGAGTATATCTGGAGTAGAACCAGAGTAACCGACATGGCCCAACGGATTAGTAAGCTAAAATGGCAGTGGGCCGGCCATATAGCTCGAAGAACCGGCAACCGATGGGGAAGAAATGTTCTTGAGTGGCAGCCTCGTACCGGTAGGCGAAGTGTAGGACGAGTGAAGACCTGGTAAGACATGCAGGAAGTCGATGGATGCAGGTGGCTCAGGACCGTGCTTTGTGGCATTCCTTGGGGGAGGCCTATGTTCAGCAGTGGACTTATGAAAGGCTGTAATCATGATGATGATGATGATGAAATGTTTTATAAATAAATCTTAGAATTACCAAGCATATACGTTTTAGTAAGGGAGTGTATCTTCCTGTTGTTTTCTTTTCACCATCGTTCTTTAGTAGTCATCCTTGGCAGGCGGATCGTCAACCGTAGTACCAGATGCCTGACGTCATGAAGTCCGTCCTTGTATTTCTTTTTTGATGAAAGAAACTCAATATAGAATAAATAAATAAATGTCTCGCACTTGTGACGTTGCTCCCCGTTTCTGGTCTGAGCATCGCCTGTCTGAGAAAGGTACGGGATGTACATGACCATTGTAAAGTCATATACAAATTCGTATAGTATGGTTAGTCACAATATTTTTTATGGAAGAGGAGGCAAACAAGCATATGGCTCAACTGATGGTAAGTGATCACAGTTTCCCATTAATAGCTGCAACACATGCAATTGCAGATGCGTTGCCTGATAACATAATATCGGAGTTTAGGGCTTTCTTCTCATTCCCGTTGTCACTTCTTACCAAAGATTGACGATATAAATCGTTAGGCAAAAAGTAGTGCAGTCTATTCTAACCCAACTTTTTTTTAAATGTATTGTTTTCTAAATGGGAAGATAAAAATTAAAGCAGATTTTTTCATAGAATAAGGTTAACAAATGAGCACACAGTACACCTAATATTACAACCCATAATAGTATTTACATCGATTAAGAATCAAAATGCAGATGCGTTGTCACCCCTAAAGACTAAGCTGGAATGCCTAGTAACCAGTAAAAAGAAACTCCGGTTCTCAACACTCACCATACGAAACATAGAATTCCAACGTAAATAGCATTAAGCTGCAATTTACGTCAATATTATGTGAGAGCATTGTCCTTCCAAGATCAAGCGACCCATTAGTGCTAGAAACAAATATTATTATAGCTTCAGTGTGGCTTTATCACGTAAAAATATGTCACAAATTGCTGAATAAAGCGTTGAGTCATTACCTCCAACATCGATCACGTACGAGCCATTAAAGCGCACCTCATCGGCGAGCGGACGTGTGTTAGCTAGCAGGAAGCGTCCGATTTTCAGACATCAATGACAATTATTTCGTATTACTGAAATGACTGTCTCGTTGTTCTAGTAGTGTAAACGCAGTTGCTGATGATCGCGGGTTTGAATCCCGGGTCGAGTCAAAAATCAGTTATTATTTTTTCTGTCAAAAAATTATCGGTGGCAACTTGGTCAAGAAGTTTGCGGTGTTTCACGCCTGTGCCTCGGAAAGCACGTAAAGCCGTTTGCCCTGCATCTCTCTGGTCATGTCGGGTAACTGCCCCATCGGACTATGAAATTGAGTGAATAGAGAGTGCACTTGTGTTTGCGCATACACTCGTGCACTATAATCGTGTCCTTCGCAGTTAGCTAATCTCCGCTTACATTGGCCGCCGTGATCGAAATTCGGTCTGGAGGACATCATGCTGAAAGGAACTTAATCTTCAATATTCTCATATTTTAATCATAAACTGTAATATTGGTAAATCCAATTGGGCATACCTAAAGCGCATTAAAAAAATTACGTATAACATGATTATACGGAATTATTAAAGTAGTTTAAATACATTTCGACACCACTATCGGTTTCAACACCCTCGAAACCATGGAAATGACACCCATGATGAAAAATTGATACCTTTTGCAGCCGCCATCTTGGATTTACATTTCGACAGCACTATCGGCTTCAACACTCTTGAAAACCATGAAAATGACACCCGAGATGAAAAAATTGGTACCAACTTCAGCCGCCATCTTGGATTTACATTTCGACAGCACTATCGGATTCAACACCCTCGAATTCCATGAAAATGACACCCAAGATGAAAAACTTGATATTTATTGCAGCCGCCACCTTGGATTTACACTTCGACAGCACTTTCGGCATCAACACCCCCGAAAACCATGAAAATGACACCAATGATGAAAAAATTTATATCTATTGCAGCCGCCATCTTGAATTTACATTTCGATAGCACTATCGGCTTCAACACCCTCGAAAACCATGAAAATGACACCCATGATGAAAAAATTGGTACCTACTTCAGCCGCCATCTTGGATTTACATTTCGACAGCACTATCGGCTTCAACACCCTCGAAACCCATGAAAATGACACTCATGATGAAAAAACTGATACCCGTTGCAGCCGCCACCTTGGATATACATTTCGACAACCCTATCGGCTTCAACTCTCTCGTAAATCATGAAAATGACATCCATGATGAAAAATATGAAACCTTTTGCAGCCGCCATCTTGGATTTACATTTCGACAGCACTATCGGTTTCAACACCCTCGAAAACCATGAAAATGACACCCAAGATGAAAAAATTGATATATTTTGCAGCCGCCATCTTGGATTTACATTTTGACAGCACTATCGGCTTCAACATCCTCGGAAACCATGAAAATGACACCCATGATGAATAAATTGGTACCTAATTTAGCCGCCATCTTGGATTTACATTTTGACAGCACTATCGTTTCAGCACCCTCGAAAACCATGAAAATGACACCCATGATGAAAAAATTGATACCTATTGCGGCCGCCATCTTGGATTTACATTTCGACCACCCTATCGGTTTCGACACCCTCGGAAAGCATGAAAATGTCACCCATGACAAAAAAAATTATACTACTTACTTTTAGTACGTACTACTATTGTTTATTCTGTGCTTTTAAATATTGTAATAAAAAAATCTCTTATTATTATTTTAATCAAGTATTTAAGAAATTTGGTTATTCGAATATTGTGTATTTGTACAGCGATCTTTTTGAGCCGCTGAAAACAACCGAAACAATGTCCACTCACGACGGCGACTGAAGCCGAACTAAACTTAATACAAAGGTACTCTGTGAACTAAACTACTCTGTGGCTGTAGCTTCCATTTACAGAAATAATTTACATACAAGGCTACCAAATCAAAGAAAATTTCGCCATTTTGGAGCCGAAAAAAATTAATTATGGCTAAACAAAACAACATTACACTGCCATTTACATTCAATGGCTTCCCACATGATAGATGAAGAGATTAAAAAATAGATTGAGTTAAACAATTGATATTTTCAAAGTTATAGTGTTTACAAGCCACAGGGACATGATAAATCCACACCATAAGCCACTAAAACCTTTTTTTATTTAAAAATTGCAATTAATCGATTTAAAAAAAATATTAATAAGTTCAACAATCATTTATCTTTCTAACAATGTACTTTATATATCATTTATATGTATAATATGATTGCTAGATACGATTTTATTCGATAAAATGTTGGAATTTTAATTTTTAGGCGATAGTAGAACATTACCTTGCGCTTTCGCTTAAGGTATGCAAAAACTTGATCCTGGACAATTATTGGAAGCTTCCATTTTTACTACATGGGCTGATAACCAACAGTGGTTGGTATCTGCTGTAGCATGGTTTAAAGTGTATGGAAAGCTGAGGTCAGTTTGTTCACGTGAATTTTGTATATGTAATTCTTATTCACGATACGGGTGATTTTCACTTGATAAAATACACCATAATAATAAATAAAAAGGTATGTGAAGGCGATTACAATCATATATTAGAATAACGCGTTTCTTTATTTTTCACGAAAATAACTTTTTACTAATCTAAAACATCAAATAATATCTACAAAACATTAAGTCTTCTTAATCACGGTTGTTTTAGTTGTATACAAGAGGACACTTTTATACAAAATCAACTTATTTTATTTTACGTATTATAAATTACGCCTTACCAGGAAACAAAAGTAAGCGCTAAAATAAATTAGTTCCTGTTTCATATCAAACTAGATAAGAAAAAATAATACATTTTACTGTTGCGTTACTTACAACTTAAGTTATTCATAAAAATTGAACCGCGTTGGCGTAGTAAGAATATCCACTACCCGTTATAATACCGGGTAGTGGAATAATTTTCCTGTGAATGTTGTAAGATGCGACAGAAGGAAACTAATCATGAGATGGCCAGCAGAGTCTTCTTAATAACAACTAAAAAACTTCGGTTGCCAACCGCCTGCCAAGCGTGACAATTTTGACAGATATCTTCCCATGAGGCAGTCTATGGGAAAGGCAGGTAACTGTAACGGTAAAATAAAAGTAGAAGAATTCGAATTAGGCCTTTCTCACAAGAGGATGTTCTTTCCTTCTTTATCAATCCGTAACGAAGGTTGGCCAAATTGTACCGACGATGAAATGATGGCGTCACTATAATATGTGTTAATATTTAAGGTCTAAAAAAACACCAAAAATACAAAAGGGCTAAAAAAAACACAATAAATGGTTTCTGAACGCACTGCAACGCACCTAATGGCGATTCTTTTCGCGTATGAAAGGACTTTGTATTCAAAGACTATAATTATTCACGTTTTTCTGAACAGTTGTTAATTGTAATTAAATTCAAATAGTATGTAGGCATCAAATCAATTACTATACTGATTTATTATGCACTGGATTCATGTCATAAAAATTATAATGTAGCTTAATAGTAAGCTAAGCTTTTTGTTTAATTACGTATAACAGAACATATAACAATAAATATATAATAAATAAAATCAAACCAATCTAGCTATAGTTTGTTTTGGGACATGAAAAATAAAAGTCAAGTTCAGCTCCTCTAGAAATTTGGCCATTGTTCTTTCATTCGTTATTGATTAGTCGAACATTTTGGTCTTAATTGTCAAGCTTTGCATTCAAAATGACAGACGTTCTTCATTGCTTGTCTGTATATTATTTAACGTATAACTAATGGTAATACCGCGTTCATTCGGAAGCTATCTACATTAGCGTGTATTTATTTATTTATTTAAGCTTTTATGCACAAAGTTGTACATATGGCGGACTTAATGCCATAGGGCATTCTCTCCCAGTCAACCATTAGGCTAAACAGAGATAGACAAACAAGAGGCGGTGCAGCAGTAATCAAAATAGAAAGCGCTAAAAGAAAAGAAATTGTATATACATATATACATATAATTATAAATATACACACACATACATAGACATATATACTTAGATACACACAATATATACATATATAAATACATACATACACATATACACGCATACACTACATATATACACAATACATATAAATATTATCTATGTCAGAACAAATATGAAATATACATATGCGTATGAAAATAAAAGCTATGTTAGTTCAAACCTGCAACAATTTTTCATATGCTTACGGACTTGATTTTTAAAAAGAAACTTGTTGGAAGCTTTTTTAATGTCAAGAGGGATGTCGTTCCAGAGTCTGATGGCCGTGAGGGCGAAAGATTGAGATAAATAACCAGTACGGTGTAAAGGAGTGAGCAACTTAAGGTTAGCCGATGAACGGAGAGAGCGATTATGAGAATCTCCCAGGTATTGAAATTTGGATTTCAGATACTCGGGAGCACATGGATCGTTCAGAATCGTGAAAATGGTGCAGAGCATTCTGACATGTCTGCGCTGACGGATAGGCAGCCAATTTAGCTGAGCACGAAAAGAAGATACATGGTCGTATTTACGGAGACCATAAATGTATCTGATACAATTGTTAAGTAGACGATCCAATGTATTAAGATGATGTTGAGACAGGTCTGAGCAACACACATCGACATAATCAATAATCGGTAAGATAAGTGACTGGACAAGTAAAATCTTGGTATTGGTGGGAAGAAATTTTTTTAATTGATATAGAGATCGCAAAGTTCCAGTAGTTTTGCGACTCACCTCCTGTATATGTTTGTTCCATGTTAAGCAACCGTCAACAGAACAGACCAAGGTTCTTTACATAAGGAGAGAATGGTATGACATTATTTTTAAACATAATTGATGGTATGGTGGGAATATCTAGTTTCGATAATAATCGTGGGCTACCTAAGATTATTGTTTGGCACTTAGATGGGTTCACGTTTATGCCATACACAGTGGACCATTCGGAGATGTATTTCAAGTCATCATTCAATAATGAGATAGCATTAGAGATGCTTGAGGGTTCCACTTGCACATATAACTGGAGATCATCAGCATACAGATGGTAAGAGCATTTGAGATTTAAAGTGATGAGATTGATAAAAATTGAAAACAGAAGAGGAGAGACTATACCGCCTTGAGGGACGCCAGTAGACACATCACACCAATCCGATAGTATATTATGTCCAGTGCGCACGGCCTGTTGGCGCCCTCGAAGATATGATGAGAACCATTCCTGAGCTGAAGACGAGATATTCAAATGAGAAAGAAGGGCCAACAAGATATAATGATCAACAGAATTAAATGCGTTAGAAAAATCAATTAAGATGAGGATGGTCAATTTTGATTTTTCCATCCCCTCTCGAACATCTTCTGTCACTTTGAGAAGAGCAGTAGTAGTAGAATGACCAGGGCGGAAACCCGACTGATAAGGAGAAAGAATATTATTTGAAAAAACAAAAGAAGAAATCTGTTTATGAGCAACAGCTTCCAGAACCTTAGAGAGAAAAGGCAGAATAGAAATTGGTCTGAAATTGGACATAGCGTTGCAATCGCTGAATTTAGGAATGGGAATAATAAAGGCTTTACGCCAGAGAGTTGGGAAAACACCATTCATCAGCGAAAAATTAATGATATGAGTTATCACGGGTAAAACAGCATCCAACACGTGCATAACCATTACCCTACTCACATCATCACAACCAATGGCTTTCGATTTAATAGAAGAAAGTGCTTTGCGTATCTCGCCTTCGTCTACAGGAGAAAAAGTGAAAGAAGAAAGTGTATGGCTTTTTTTACAGGATATGGCGGCAAACGAGCACACATGCCGCCTGATGGTAAGTGGTTGCTGTGATTCAAAGACATCTACATCTTTCCTTAATGAAGAATCAGAATGCAGATGCGTTGTCACTCGTGAGAACTAAGATGGAAAGACTTTTTTCCAGTTAAAAGGATCTCCGGTTTTCTACACACACCATACGAATCACAGCAGCTTTAAGCTCCTGTATTACGTTGTTATTCTGTGAGAACGTGGTCTTTCTCCGGTCAAGCCAACCCATTCGTGCTACAACTATAGTATTAATGTAGCATGACTCTACCACGTATGAAATGGTTGTGTGCCTCTGCATTTCTGTAGTTAATTCGGTTTTGTCGTGGCCACATCGTTTAATGTTTTTACCGATTAAAATCGTGGTCTTAAGAATTCATTGCACTGTGTAGTGGCGGTGTTAGAATATTCATTACCCTAAATCGTCCCGTGATTGTCACAGACGCGACAGAAAAAAACAAACCAGGAGAGTTTCTCTAATAAAACTAAAAAATAAAAAACTACGGTTGCCAACTCCAAACGTGTTACCTATGACCAATATCCTCCTATGAGGTAATCTATGGTGGGGAGGAGCTATATTCAGCAGTGGATTTTGATAGTCTGTAACTGTGACCGTAGAGAAAACGGGAGGTCTCCCGTCAGGCAAGGTGTTCTGCCCGGCGAGCGGCCAACGCTCAGAGTGGTAGTTCGGAGCTACTCTATATATATATATATATATATATATATATATATATATATATATATATATATATCCTCAGGTGATATGGACTCTACGGCTTAACGGTTAGTCGCCGTAGAGTCCATATCACCTGAGGATGCCTCGTGTAGTGTGTATGGCCTAGTGTAGTGGTGTTGGGAGTAGCGGTGTTGGGATTAGTGGTGACGGAGATAGTGCACGCAATTGAGGGAGGGCGGGAGGTGCTCTTCAAACTAGGTAAGACACATCATTTTTTTTTATAACGCGGATATTTGCAAAGTAAATTTTTCTAAAAGCTTTTATATATATATATATGTAAAGAAAATGTATTTCTTTAATATTTTGTCTGTGTGTTTTATCTGTATTTGTGTAGTGTAGATAGAATCTGTGAAATAATATATTGACTGTATTGACTGTTGACAATGATAAGCTGCCTGTAGAAAATTATAATTTAAGTTTATTAAAAACAGAATTGTTACAAAGGGAATTGACATATTAAGGAATAAACATTAAATGTCGTTTCTTTGTTTACAGGTTTGTTTTTAGTTATTATTGTAATAGTGTAGTTTCGTTATGGAACATAAAATTAATGAAATATAAATCTTTGTTTACAGAGCAACACAACATAGTTTATTTTAGTCAACCCTAGAAACAATATACCTTACATCTTATATATACACACACACACACACACACATATATATATATATATATATATATATATATATGTATATATATATACTACTTTTACTGTAGAAATTTGATAGCGCGATTTAGGCTTCGCGACGACAGCGCCGCCACATCACCTCCCTGTTCAGACTGGAGGTCGATGAACGATCCGATTGCCGGTACGTCCTTAATGCTGTTGGGGAATGCGTGCTGTGTGCGTAAGGGCAAGTGACGCTAGTGCAAACGATATGCCGGCGTGTAATGCATGTCATACTACGAGTGGTGAATTTTCTCATGGCAATGCCATACGGCCTCCTTAAGGATATTTACAGGCGACTCGAGATTTGCGCACTTATGCTACGCGTCGTTCTTGAGTCATCTGCAAATAATTTTCGAGGTTTTACAGGATATTACATTTTGACGCCCCCGTCATAGAGTAATATATTCTTTGCGTTTGACATCAGAACGTGCGCATAGACTTCTGGCCAATCGCGTTTTAGCCATTGAAGAAATATGTACTACCATAGACTTAGTACGGTAGTATATCCTAAGTCTATGTATAATACACGGAGTATCTTTTTATGGCAGTATCTTTTTAAGCGTCAGTAGCCTAATGGCAGGGCGCGGACCGTGAACTCGAAAGGTCGTGGGTTCGAATCCACCATTCGACCACTGTCGTGAACCACTTCCAAAACAAGCATTTTAAGCTTACCAGAAGTGGTTAAAGGGAATATTAGTAAGGTTTTAATAGCATTACTAGTATTTTTGTTTAAAAAATAAAAAATAAAAGACTCAGTAAGTTCCGCCGCCTTTTGTTCCTGTACATTGTGTAGGTTCAATAAAATAAATTAGTTCAGTAATTCCGAATATATATGTAATTTAAGAGCATTATCTTTGTTAAAATATTTGATCGCTTGAAATAGGCTTTGTATGTTGAGCGTATTTTGCGCTGCTTCTTCGTAGCGATCAAACGAAGCGGCCTAAGGCAAACACAGTGTTCAATCATAAATCTTTTCGATTGTTGAAATTTATATCTAGAGTCTAAAAAAAAACTTATTTAACTTAATATTTTATAGAATAAGGGTGACAAACGAGCACACATTCAATCTGATGGTAAGTGCATGCTGTGGACCATACATATCTACGTTTATTCTCAACTAAGTATCAAGATACCTCCAGTAAAAAGGGTATCTGGTACTCTACACTCACCATACGAAACCACGCTGGTATTCTGTGAGAACGTAGTCTTTCCCCAGTTGAGCCGACGCATTCGTGCTGCAACCACAATATAGTTGCACCGTAGCTCTACCACGTATTCGAATATATATATATATATAATATATATATATATATATATGTTATATGAAAATACTGTATATTATTAATACCAATTAAAACTTAAATTTCTTAAGCAGACTGGATCGTATGCACATAGGAGAGTTTAAATCGAAAAGAATTAATTTTATAATTTAGCTCGGCTCCATCACAACAAAGATTAAGTTACAAAATAATGTTATTTTTAAACGAAAGCCTAAAATTAGCGAATACTCGAAAGTTTCGTTTGCGTTGTACAAAGTTGACCGACTCCATTGTTCTTGCGAAATACAATAAATGCGAAATATTGTTAAGCACAACTTTACATTGCTAATTATATTTGAGAATGAAATTAAAACTAATTTATTTGCGAATGGATTTTTCGGCATCAGTCAGAAGGCAGAGCTTCATCAGAAAAGGACTACGCTCTGAAAGAATACCGGCATTATATAACATAATGCAAAAATAACATAACGTATTTCATATAGCGAGGAACAAGAACCGGATATCTTTTTCACTAGTATTGAGGCATTT
The DNA here is from genome assembly GCA_033319125.1 of Parnassius glacialis. NCBI lineage: Eukaryota > Metazoa > Arthropoda > Insecta > Lepidoptera > Papilionidae > Parnassius > Parnassius glacialis. The sequence goes on from JAVANC010000026.1 coordinate 53,739,402, forward strand.
TTTTCATTTTTCAACATTATTTTTAATCTCGCTCGAAGATGGATTCATTTATATGTCTAACATGGACCACAGCATTCATATACAAGTGAACTTTGAGCATGTTTCTACTCCCTATTTCTATATCCGAGAAATTACTGTGAATTTTGCTTTTACCCATATAGTGGCGGTATAAGAATATTCATTACCTCATAACTTCAGGTGGATGTCGTAAGAGGTGACATAGGAAAACAAGTCAGGAGATGAGCAAGCGTGGAAAGTATGGAAAATATATCCCCTATGAGTCAAGCTATGGGAAAGGCCGGTGTTCAGCAATGGAATTGTAATAAGCTGTAACAGTGACGAAAACGGTTTTTTTTGTATATAAATAGCAGTCCGATATCATGAAGTTAGCGCTATTTAACCCCTTTGCCTCGGAAAGCAGGTAAAGCCGTAGGCCCTGCGCCTGATCTCTTGCCGTTCGTGTCAGTTTTCCGTCCCATCGGACTATGAGAGTGAAGGAATAGAGAGTGCACCTGCAGGTGCACTCTCTATGAGACTTTGTTTAACAAAAACTCGACTTTAGACACAAGTTTGTTCCGGTACTCGGCGACAGCTGACAACGCGTCTGCATTTTAATACGCAAACTAAGATAGATGTAGATGTCTATGGGTCACAGCAACCACTTACCATCAGGTGGACTGTGTGCTTGTTTATCACCCTATCCTATAAAAAAAAGCGTCGCGGCATAGATGACTAGTCTCCGTTGAGGCTGGCCGCAGTGACCGAAATTCGGTCTGGAGGGCATTATTGTTATAGTGCTTCAAAATGAAAGTCAATATTATTTTACACTGTTAAAATTTACAAAGTAAACTAATTTAGCCATTTGTTCGGTAAAGTAAAAATTACCGTGAGCTTGCAGTGTAAGAGAATCCATAATTCCATTGTCCTGTGGAAGTCGTGACGGTACTCACATAAAGAAGCAGGTAAACCTGCCGTAGTATTCATCATGGCTTCCATTTCGACGGAGGTGATTTCTTACTTCTCAGAAGTCTATTTTTTAAAAGTAAAATAAGTTGGTGTTTATAACATCTATACAAATAAATAAAATTGAAGTGTCTGTTTCTAATGTCAAAATTACAGCTTTTTAATAAATTTAGATCAAAGCATATACGGTACTAATAACAAAAATACAATTTTTAAAGTTTTTGTCTGTCTGTCTGTCTATTTGTTCCGGCTAATCTCCGAAACGGCTGGCCACATGTTTGAATAATTTTAAATGTTTCACGTGACTGAATTTTCCAATTGACAAAATATATCAGTAATAGAAAGGAAGTCTATTTTCAGGGTTTAAGATATATTTAATCTCTCATTTTATTTTTTCAACTAACTTCAAAAAAATATGAGGTTCTCAATTTGACTATCTTTTTTATGTATTTTACCTCAGAACTATTTTCTAGGTGAAGCGTGGCGTGCAGATTCTGTGGCGGCGTTGACGTCGCGCCACAAGCGAAACACATCGAAGCCTAAATCGCGCTTACAAAGTTCCGAAGTTAAATCAGCATATATAGAATAGCTCCGAACTACCAATCGGAGCGTTGGCCGCTCCCCGGGCAGAACACCTTGCCCGGCGGGAGATCTTCCCTTTTCCTTCCATACGCGCAATTCTCATGTGGTGGGACCACTATATATACCAATAAATGTATTTAGATCTGACTAGTAGTTTTGACTTATCCTTAATAACGAGTATTAAATTGACTTCGCCTAGATTGATGTTGTCCTCATTTTCTTTATATTGAAGTCGGTTGAATAACATTTTTCATTTTACCGCTTCCTTCATTTATTTTCTACTATTTACAAGTTTTTATTTAATTATTGTGTCTAGAGACATGGTACAATAAGTTGTTGCAATATAACTTTTCGGATTATTTACATGATTTCATACCGGTAGTACAGAACCAGATTATGAAACCTATCCAACTGCAGAGAGGTGTAAGACAGGGTGACGTTATCCCCGAAACTCTTCTCCGCTGCATTGGAAGACGTTTTTAAGCTACTGGACTGGAAAGGATACGATATTAACATCAATGGCGAGTACATCACTCACCTTCGATTTGCCGACGATATAGTCCTTATGGCAGAATCGCTGGAGGACCTAAGCACTATGCTCAATGACCTTAATAGTGTCTCCCAAAAGATAGGTCTTAATATGAACATGGACAAAACAAAGATCATGTTTAATGTCCATGTCACACCTATGCCGGTAGTTGTTGGGAGCACTAAGCTCGAAGTTGTTAACGAGTATGTTTACCTGGGACAAATAGTCCGACTGGGTAAGTCCAACATCGACCGAGAGGTCAATTGACGGATTCGACTCGACGAATTCAACGGAACTGAGACGTGGTCCTTCACTGCTGGCCGGATGAGGAAGCTCATGGTTGCTCAGCGAGCTATGGAGAGGGCTATGCTCGGAGTTTCTCTGCATGATAAACTTAGAAATGAGGATATCCGCAGTAGAACCAGAGTGACCGACATAGCCCAACAGATTAGTATTAGTAAGCTGAAGTGGCAATAGGCCGGCCTTATAGCTCGAACCGACAACCGATGGAGAAAAAAGTTTCTCAAGTGGCGGCCTCGTACCGGCGGACGAAGTGTAGGACGTCCCCCACTAGATGGAGTGACGACCTGGTAAGACATGCATGAATGAAAATGATGCAGGTGGCTCAGGCCCATGTTTTGTGGCATTCCTTGGAGGAGGCCTATATTCAGCAGTTGACTTGTGAAGGGATGTAATGATGATGATGATACCGGTATCGGCGTACAAATAGCACAATAATTAATTCTTAGTTTTATACTATGTCATTATAAAGATCAGTGGCCATATAATAATATTATGTAAACATATCACTTCTTAATATGTTGTAATAATATACCACTTATTAATATTAGGTCCTTACATATGAAATTAGCGTTTTGTCGTACTGAGCACATTGATCTGAAATATCTCCTCTTTGGTTAAGAATGCCAAATTTAAATTTATAAATTCATTTAGCTGGTACATTTGAGTTTTGAAAACAGTCATTTATTTGTTTTTGCCTCATTATTTTTTTCTTTGGCGTCGCTTATTATCGCACAATGGAAAACATGAAATATCGGTATATTTACGAGTAAGAGTTCTACCGTGGCACCAGTGCTACAGAAGCAGCTCGAAGGATTAATGATGTGTACAGCGCTGGTGTCGCAAAAGAAAGCACGGTACGTTTTTGGTTTTAACGTTTTCGATCTGGAAATTTCGACCTTCGGAACCAACCTCGTAGACGGCCGGAGACCAAAGTGGAAAATGAAGAATTAAAGGCTATTGTGGAAGCGGATCCATCACAAAGCACTTCAGATATAGCTGCAGGCTTCGAGGTTAGTGATAAACTGTATTAATCCATTTGAAGCAAATCGGGAAAGTAAAAAAACTTGTGTACCTCATGAATTGAACATGAAACAGATTACCATTTTTTCCGGAATTTAGACAACTTCTTACAAGAATTATATATATTACATTCCTCGCGTATAAAACGCCAATTTCATATGTAAGGACCTAATATATTGTAAAATATAACGTATTATGTAAAAATATTTAAAAAACGACGGGTTGCACTCCGGGAGTACCGGCAGAAATGAAAACTTGAATATTAACGTTGTGCATTTTTGCTATTTCGGAATAGCGGAGATTATTTATTATTATCTTATTTCATTTGTTTTCATTCGAAAACCTACACCGCACGTGTGCTTTTTGTGATGTTATGAAAATATAGGTTAATGCTATAAATTATAAACATATTACAAATATTACATCTATAATATGTAAGTACATATGTATCTATATTAATAATTTCGTCAAACTGTACAGTAGACTCGATCGAAACCTAATCTTAATAATAAAATTATATTAATTGATAAATGAAAATTAATTAAACCTAACTTACTTCCTCTCCTACGTTGGTTGTCTACTCTCCGTCCGTCTTACGAATTTTCGATCAGGACACGTGACCTGACGCGAGTTTAACATTTTTCACCCATTACAAAAAATTTGCACAACGCCGCTAAAGAAGTTTCCACTTCAAAAATGAGTAAAAATTACATACATTTGAAATTAGGAAAACATTGACATTTTAATGTTAACAGGTGGCTTATTTAATGTCCATCTCTATTATTACTTGTTCGCGGCAAAGAAGCATAACATTTATTTATAACCGCAAACCGCACCATCTGCAAAGCGTATAATAATTAATTTCTAGTCGAATCGCAGGGAGATTCCTTAGCGGTAGGAAATGTAATTATTGTTTGATTTCATAGATTTCGGCATTTTGCGTGTGCACTAATATATATACATATTTTTTAAAGATTAAACAACTTGCTCAGTATGAGCCCCTTAGTTGTACACGTCGTGATTCTTTTCCTAACTTCAGTTTTCATTATTTTTGAAGATATTGTAGCCCTTATTTGCTCCGCCGCATTTAAGATACGCCTTCGAAGTTCTTCACGAGAGTTCACTGGGGTCAGATAGACTAAGTCCTTCATGTGACCCCAAACGTAGAAGTCTAATGGCGTCAGATCAGGACTTCGTGCAGGCCACTGAATTGGCCTTACCCTCCCAATCCACCTGTTTGGAAATTGGCTATTTAGTTACTTTCGTACAGATAACCAGAAGTGAGCTAGATAGCCGTCATACTGATAAATCAAACTATTTTTAATTTCTTCTGGAATATGTATTTATAAGTTTTCCAAATAATTTCGCAAAAAAATTTCATAATTTTCCTCGTTTAAATTTTGTGGCATAAAATAAGGCCCAATAAGTTTGTCATTTGCAATACCCATACATACATTCAAAGAAAATCTGCGCTGTGACGCTGTTTCTTTAAGGTTTTTGTATTTTTGTCCACTTTCAGTGCCCAGTAATAAATATTATGGTACTTTGTAATACCATCTCGGTCAAATTTGGACTTATCCGTTCATAGAATGTTTCTTAAACAAATTTCTTCGTCTGCGTCAGCGTTCAGAGTGAAACGACAAAACTGGAGTCTACTCGCTGGATCGCCCTCGTACAGCATTTGTACCTGTTGGTAATGGTATGGATGTTGGCCCGACAGGTGCACCAACGATCATACCTTCCACTGGATCATACCAAGCTGGCGTGCTACAATGTTCGTTGAGATGTTAGGGTCCTCAATAAAACGTTGCATAATTATGTCTTCATCGGCAGTCTTAAAATGTTGTGGTCGACCAGTATTAACTTGATATCTGTGAATAGTGCTGCTTTTACTTAATCGTCGATAAGTAGCTCCAAAGACAGAAACGTAGGAAAGCCGGCAATCTGAAAAACGACGTTGATATCCTATACGAGCCCCAGCAGCGTTGCCGTCAACAAAACCATAACTGTACAAGATGCCGGCATATTCTTTATTATAATATGATGCCATTGTATCTTCGACGCACAAAAACAGTAACAATGAACAGCGAGTAACAGATAATGGTAACAGGAAAAATAACGATAACCATAACGACTGAAAACAATAACAAATGAATTAACGTGATGAAAGTTTTTTAGAAGGATGTTTAAACACGTGCTTGCGCAGCGATTGTCGAAACTAACTAATGACTACGACTCAATTCAAAATGGCCGTCTGCTTTCTGAATAGTTATCAACATCTGGGCGTATTCAAGGCAAGAGAGAATAAGCTTTTATTATTATTATTCATTAATTTCACCGGAATGTTATTACATTTTTGAATAGCTGATTAAATGGGCATGTATTTTAAAATATTTTTGTCTCATGTCATAGTAATTTTTTGAAGTACATGTATAAATATATATATATATATATATATATATATATATATATATATATATATATTTGTGGCATTCCTTGGGGGAGGCCTATGTTCAGCAGTGGACTTGTGAAGGGCTGTAATGATGTAATGATGATATATATATATATATATATATATATATTGTTCACGCAAAAGCGTTAGTGTCAGGCATCGACGTTAGATGGTGATCGGCTCGGCCGATACGGGATGACGTTCGTGCGTGTTGAACGTCTGATTGGGTGCATAGGGTGGCCTAGTTTGGTTGTAGATTCGATCTTGCAACTTGCCGTCGTGACCCTGTCCCACTGACCGGTTTGCTCGCGGACCTAAATCCTTATGTCCGGGACGGGGGTTTGTTTACGCAAAAGCGTTGGTGTCAGGCATCGACGTTAGATGGCGCTCGGCTCGGCTGATACAGGATGACGTTCGTGCGTGTTGAACGTCCGAGCTTACTGAACGGTGGGAGTCGAGAGCGAAAAAATTAGAAGTCTTCTTCGCGTCGAAAGAGAAGGCAGTCCGTTTTGTTTGGGAGCTCTTAGATCTAATTTTATGTTAGGCGCGTATAGTAAATATACCACTGGGAATGGTAGCGCGTGTTGAGAGTTTACCCGGGACTTTAGGTTTAACGCAGAATCTGTATAAGTGGATTCGACTGTATTAGTTACTAATGCGGTAGTTAATATTCTAGAAATAACGGTGACCTTTGACCCGTACGTTCTGTGTTCATTTTCGCGAGTCAATCGTAACAAAGGAAGAAAGTGACTGCGGAAGGCGACCTTAGCTTGGAAAGGAGCTGAGGGCCGAACTGCTGCAGGGGGAACGGTCAAATAAGGTCAATAACACTACCAGCCACACCCAAATACACATCACTGACCGATTACTTTCTAGCACAATACATCCACACGAGACCTGACCGAATCCTGAGGGACCAGTCGCCTTGAATAGAGGTAAGTAAGCTCTGTTCAATAATTGTAACGCTCCCCCCGGATTGTTTAGTGTAATTAGACTTTTAACCCGTGGCGTGAGGACGCCCGACCAGCATCTGCCTGTAGCTTCTTCGTCTATGGGCCGCGAAGGATTCTACTCCTGGGATAGGCAGCTGCCGGCCGTAACAAATATTATAACAGTATGCATGCTAACATATGACGGACGTAATTCATCATTATTTTTATCTGAGAATTTTATATCATTCTAATGGCATCATGATACCTTTAATAGATGAATTTATACATTTTTAATTTAAATTATTAATGACATTACATTGTAAATTATGACATAATGAATTATACAAATTACTGAGGATTTGTTGAGACGGGCTAAAATCAATTATACGGTTCTCCCCTATCATTGATTTTAGCCCGACCCGGGATCCGAACCTGAAACCCCACGATCAGCAGTAGCGCTTACTACCAACTAGACCAATGTGGCCGACTACACCAATAACTACTTTTAAATCCGCTTTTATTTTTATGGTACTTGATTACTAACACTTTTTGCTAATTAATACAGCACAGCTTTTATAAATATTTCTATTAAAATCTCAAGGGAAATCTCCTAATGACTTTCTTCTAGCCGTCTAAATGAACTTGGGAGTGTATTTTATGCATTTTGTTATTAAGGGATACAGTCTACATCCGTTTGCTGTCAGTTTAATACCCTGTGGGAAACGGTATGCTTTGAGTGAACACTTAAAGCCACGAGTAATATAAAATATGAAATAATTAATAGAATCAGGCGTTACTTTGCGGAAGTCCATTATATTAAAGTTGGTAAAAAAATATTTCGCGTATCAAGATGAGGCATCTTCAGGTAATCTAGACTCTGACCGCTGCGGTCAGTCACCGCAGAGTCTAGATTACCTGAAAATGCCTCGTGTAGAGGTGAAACACGTGTCATATTATTGTCAGTGGTGTGTCTTTCCTAGTCTAGTGGTATTGGAAGTAGTGGTGCTGGGATTAGTGGTGAGGGTAATAGTGCACGCAATTGAGGGAGGGCGGGAGGTGCTCTTCAAACTAGGTAAGTCACATCATTTTATTTTGTTGAGCGGATGTACACGGTGTAATTTTTTACCAACTTTAATAAAATATGAAAGTATTTAGTTCAGTATAAACTATTAAATGAGGATATTTGATGCAGATATTGTTCAAGTATTTTTAAAAACTTCTATTTAAAATTCATTCATTCATCATTCGTTACAGTCTATCCTGCATCTACTACTCTCTATACTGTTTCTGTAGTTTAGTGGTCGTAAACACGACCGATGACCTTGAGGTCCCGGGTTTGATCTCGGATCGGGTCGAAATAAATATTTAGGAAAACACAATATTGTCTAACTTGAAATTTTTACTAGCATCCCGGAGTTGAGAAGTTGGCGGTGATACACCCCCGCGCTTCGGAAAGGACGGAAAGTCATTGGCCCTGCGCCTGATCTCTCTCTGGTCGGCTCAGATTACCGTAGCATCGGAATATCAGAGTGTGGGAAAAGAATAACAATTAATTTGTTATCTGTTACAGTTATGTTATATGTTTCGCTTTATAAGTTTTCAATTGAGAGTTTCTGTATAGTGATGTATTTTTCTTGTATTTAACGTTGTGTTACATTTTAGGTATTCCAATCCCTTCGAGTTAGACGCTGATGTAGAGACGGCTTCGCAAAATAAGAAACCAATTAATATATCAAAGATAACAACAACAGCTCCTAAGTCCAAGAAACTAATTGAACTATTCGGAAGCGACTCGGAATATGTGGCTGATATATTGCCGTCGCTCGCCCCAGCTTCGACCAACAAGAAATGAAAATTAAACGTTTTTTTCAGTTTCTGAGGTAAGCAAAACTTATTTAATTTTAATAATTTGAGTTACCATTCACATGATGAAAAGTTATGTTCTATTTGATTGGATGTCTTTATATACAGTATTACATATTTATTATTGGTTGTAGTAACATCGAGGGGGCTTCGAAGCCACCGGAGTCAATTATTGTTTTTATGATGAGTGCAAAGTGCTTTGTATACAATGTTTACTCGCAACTAATTTTTTTTTAATAGGATAATGGTGACAAACGAGCACACAGTCCACCTGATGGTAAGTGGTTGCTGCGGCCCATAGACATCTACATCTATCCTCTATTACAATTCAAAATGTAGATGCGTTGTCACCCGTGAGGACTAAGATGAAATGCCTCATTTCCAGTAAAAAGGGCCTCCGGCCACCTGCACTCACCAAGCGAAACACAGAGGTGAACCTCTACTTCACGCTGGTTTTCTGTGAGGTCGTGGTACCACCCCGGTTCGAGCCGGCCCATCCGTGCAGCAGCAAAAGCTGCCACGTGGCTCTACCACTGTTAAAACCTATGACTGATAACAATAATCATAATCTGTTATTATGATTATTGTTATCAGTCATAGGTTTTTATAAAAACGTATCTAATTAAATTCTTATACGATTGGTGTGATTGATACAATAGTTAGTGAACCGGACTACTAAGTCGAGTCATGAGCATTGTATAAAAATATAATTATGTAGTTAGGAGGGAATATAACTATTGTTCATTGCTAATCAGTATTCTTTTGTTGAAATCGAATTATTATTGTTTCTAGGATGAAGATTTTGAACCTATCCGAGCGGGCATTTTAAAATCTACTTATCACGCCAAACAGGTTCAGGATATACGCACCAGAGTGAGTTTACGAAGCGAGGAAAATATTACGTCTAGGTCCACATCTCTAACTTCCACGAGCTGAAGGCTATTCCACCAGCCGACCGCTAGCAGCATTCTCTGATTAACTTTAAATCAGCTGTTGACGGGAAAACGCCAACGTGGAAGGTTGTTAAACAGAAACAGAAACAGAAACTTTTTTATTCAATATAGATTATAAATAATACTTATTGAAAGGCACTCTTTTGTTTGATTACCACTGATTCGAAAAAAAACCTCTGTCCTGGGAAAATCCAGCAAAAAATCCAGCGGGACTTTTTTTTAAATAACAGCTTACAATCGTGTATGTTACACAAATCAACACCACAACAAATTGGAAATAGCTTGGTAGCGATCACCTCATTTCCAGGGGTTATTATCATCCATAAATTCTTTAATATTATAATAACCCTTTTTATACAAACTAAGTTTAATAAAGTTTTTGAACTTTGAGCAGGTCAAATTTTGTATATTTTCTGGAATTTTGTTGTAAAAGCGTATACATCGCCCTAAAAATGAATTACTCACTCGATGGAGTCGAGTAACTGGTACTACTAGCTTGTGTGCATTCCTAGTATTTACAGAATGAATATCACTTTTTTTTTTTGTAAAACTACTTTTATTTTTGTGTACGTACATTACATTTTCATAAATGTATTGAGAGGCCAAAGTTAATATATTAATTACCTTAAATTTTTGTCGCATAGATTATTTAGGCTTTAAATCATAAATAGCTCTTATGACCCTCTTCTGTAAAACAAATATAATTTCAGTGTCAGCTGCGTGTCCCCATTGCAAAATACCATACGACATTATGCTATGGAAATAGCTAAAGTAAACTAGTCTAGCTGTTTCAACACTGGTTAGACTTCTATTTTTTTTTTTAGGCATTTGCTGCAGAACTAAGTCTGCTTGCTAGTTTTGATATATGGGGGCTCCATTGAAGCTTCGCGCCTAGTGTGATTCATTTCATTGAAAAATAGTGGTATCTACTCAAGACTCAGTTTCTCCCCATTTAAAATTACATTAGTATTTAATTGTATGACATTTGGAGTCATGAATTTTATACATTGCGTTTTAGTGCCATTTAAATACAAATAATTAACATTGAACCAATTTAATAATTGCGATATAGCATTATTTACTTCGTCATATTTTAGTAATTGTCAACTTAATAGAAAATTAAAGAAGGGTCATCTTCAAATAATACTACATCATGGTTATCCCCTACTATGTAAGGTAAGTTATTAATATATACAAGAAACAGAAAAGGACCGAGAATTGAGCCTTGAGGCACGCCCATTTGTACCATCGACCCGGAAGAGCACATACTGTTAATGACAACTTATTGCGTTCTCTTACTTAAATATGGAATAATTAATTTAAGATCATCACTTCTTACACCGTCGTGTTGAAGTTTCCTGATTAATGTTTCATGGTGAACACAATGGAAGGCCTTGGATAGGTCACAAAATATACCCAAAGCATCCTGTGAATTCTCCCATGCATTAAATATATATTTAATTAGCTCACCACCGGCATCACTTTTCGAGCGACCCCTTGTGAAATCAAATTGATTTTTATGAAGTAAATTATTTATATTAAAGAAATTTAACATTTCCACAAAAATATTTTTATAAAACTAAGTGTTGGTAGTAGTCTAAAATTGGCGGGGTCTAATAATAACTATATAATATAAAAACTACCAGATTTAAATAAAGGTATTACTTTACTTTGCTTCATTAAATCAGGAAGCACACCAGATTCTATACTAGTATTAAAAATAATAGCTAAATGAGGCGCGATTGTATCTATTATAGACGCAAAAATTTTAAAGGAAAGCCCCTACAGATCCTCAGTTTTCTTAACATCAATAGTTTTAAAATATTTGGCAATATCTTTTGATGATAGTTTATGAAATGTAAAGTTTTTTTTACACGCATTTAAATTTTGTTTAAGTAATGATTCGGCTGTTTTGATCATTGGGGGTATTTGCCATAGTTGCCACGCTTGGCGAGCGGGTTGGCAACCGCAGTTTTTTTATTGTAATTTTGGCTATTATCAGGAAGATGCTGCTGCCCATCTCCCGCCTTTTTGTTCCTTTGTAGCCTTTTACGACACCCACGGGAGGATATGAGGTAGTGGATATTCTTGACCGCCACTACACGGAGACGTGGTCCTTCACTGCTGGCCGTATGAGGAAGCTCAAGGTCGCTCAGCGAGCTATGGAGAGGGCTATACTCGGAGTTTCTCTGCGTGATAAACTTAGGAATGAGGATATCCGCAGTAGAACCAGAGTAACCGACATAGCCCAACGGATTAGTAAGCTGAAGTGGCAGTGGGCCGGCCATATAGCTCGAAGAACCGACAACCGATGGGGAAGAAAGGTTCTCGAGTGGCAGCCTCGTACCGGTAGGCGAAGTGTAGGGCGTCCCCCCACAAGATGGAGTGACGACCTGGTAAGACATGCAGGAAGTCGATGAATGCAGGTGGCTCAGGACCGTGCTTTGTGGCATTCTTTGGGGGAGGCCTATGTTTAGCAGTGGACTTGTGAAGGGCTGTAGTGATGATGATGATGAATGATTCGGCGACGGCGGGAGAAGAATTCAGTAAAATGGTTACCCGGTTGGTATCATGCATCAAAGAAGATTATGGCAAGGTTCGTCCAGTTTTATGTTCAACTAAGCGTTTATTTTATCAGAATTACTTATCTACCAGATTAAAATCACCGTTTTTTTTTTCATAAATCTGTATATCAAACTTAAATACAATGTCTAAAGTCGCAATTTAATAAAACAAATGATGACTACCAAAAAATGTTTGAGTTTTGAGTATTTGATTATATTAAATATATCTTAATTACTGACTCTCAAGTGTAGTAATGTAATGAGTATTTAATCATTTTTAGGAATATTTAGTACCTGCCTTAATCCTTTAAATAACGCATTGTTGCTTTCAGACAAAATCGAAAATAAAAGTAAAAAATAAAAACTAAAATTTAATCTAAAAAATATATTTTATTATTATATAATGATTAATATTATTTTTAAGTTTTTTCTTATTATAGTTTTTAATATTGTATATTAAAAACAATAATAAAAAAAACTAAAACTAGTAACTTAATTATTATACAATCCTACACCCTGCGGTATCGTAACGAGAACGCTGGCTGCGTTTCCCTGCTATATGGCTATATGGTTACTTAGCCTTTGAGCGAGAAAAGAACCAGCTTTCTTATCACCAGCAGCAACGAACAGCCTTTGATGGAATTCCTTTAGGAACTTCGCCGCACGTGGGCCCCACGGACCGATAATCTCTACAGCAAATGGCACAAATATCTCTTAGAGACTCATATTTTTGCCACTTACTCAGTTCAACTGCCTCTGATGCCTCCCAGGCTCTATATGAGGTACCCCTGTGATGAGAGGGCGCCAGAGTGTCTACGCAAGTAGCATCCCACACTAGGGCTTTACCTCTCTCCCAGGGGATCAATGTCATACTGGCGGGTCTCCTGCCATCGTTTCTAAATATTCCACAAGGCTCTAAGACCGAGTGAACATTTATAGAGACGAGAGCCCTTCGGATGACGTCGGTCAAAGAACCGTGCCGTGAAAACCTACCAGCACTTTTCTTACATGAAAGTTCGTGGATCCCAAACTTGTCGACGCTGCTACCACAAGGACACTAATGGGGTTGATAAATCGCCGTTCCTAGTCAGATTCCTACCGCGATTCGCAAGCTTTCCCCATCAAGTAATGTGTCGAGATTACTTTATAGTAAAGTGTGTAACCAGTGACTAGTATATAGTATATAGCAGTGAGTAGACTTTCCTTAGTGGAAATAGTTCTATATTTATATCATAATAATAAAAAAGTTTTTCTGCAAGCGCTTATTTAATTACTGACTCTTTTAATGTAGTAATAAAATAAGTATTTAATCATTTTAGGAATATATAGTACGTGCCTTAATCCTTTAAATAACGTGTTGTTGCTTTCAGATAAAACCGAAAATTGAAATTATAAATATAAACTAAAATTCTAAATCTAAACTTTATTTATATCATAATAATAAAAAAAGTTTTTTTGCAAGGACTTATTTAATAAGTGACTCTTTTTAGTGTAGTAATATAATGAGTATTTAATCATTTATTTTGAGAAATGCTTAGTACCTGACTCAGTACTTCAATAACATGTTGTTGCTTTCAGATAAAATCGAAAATCTATATTAAAAATGTAAACTAAAATTCTAAATCTAATAACCAAAAACAAAATTTATTATAATAAAATGTATGGATTAAGTTACATGCATTATCATGTTTATAATTTTATATTTAGTTTTAATAAATACATTCTTCGGAACAATAAATGTGTTTTTCACTTTTCCCTCTACACAATTAAATAATGATGATGATACATAATAAAACAACAATAAAATCCAATGTATAATAACTTTCATTATATTTAAATTACTGTTTCTCACATAATTTTTCACCTATTTTTTTATAAGACAATTTGTAGCATCTAACGATTCATCATATATTGAACCCACGACATATTGAACACTAATATTAGCTTAGTATAAATGTATCCACATCCTGAGCATTATAATACGGATTAGTGATAGGATCAGAATCAATGTTTTCCTCAGTGTTGACCATGATCTGCAATTAGCAAAACAAGTATGAAGTCAAAAATAAAATAAAAAAAGAAATAAAATTAATCACGACTGAATTTCTGAATAGTAAAAATGATTAAACTCACTAATATAGATATTTGACGAACGTTGTAATCAACGTGCTTTCGCTATGAGAATAAAACAATAATGAAACATTAACACAAGCTCAGCTTCGCACACTTTTTAATTTGATTCCTACACATTTTGGAATACCTGGCCATAAATAGAAGAAACAGTAGAGCTGTTATATTAATACGATAGATTTCGCTAATAAGGTAATGATGATATTACTCGTGCAAGTAATAGGAGCTAGCGCTATATTAGGTATAATTATCAAAAAAAAAACATTGTTTTATTAGCACTGACCATAACGAAGTTAGTGAAAACAAGTGGTATCATTAGAAATTAATCATATATGTAGATGCAGCAATACCAGCAGTATCTTACAAATTCTCTGAATATAATGCTCAATAACTCAACTGGAAGTGGAAGTACACTTGTCCCCGCGGGATAGAAACCGCCGAAGGCCCCAATTCTCTACTGACACTTTAACTTTATTTAGATGTTATATTTACTTCATTTTCTCTTTATAAATACGTTTTGTAGTTCAAGCATTCTAGATAGCAATGTATGGAAAAATTGGCAAAACTAATGCAGTACTTTTATCTTTCGGCATATAATACATTAACGTTTTCTAGAGCGTTTTCTTAGAGCAAAGTTAAAGAAGATGTATGAAATTAGGTTGTTGACATAGTTCATAACAGTTATACTAAAATATGTAGGTAATATAACGATAAATTATAAGCATAAATAAATGGTTTTTATTTCTGTAGGCCTTGGGACAATCATAAAAACATTTTTTAAAAACTGAAATAGAGTGCTAATGCTTTTGCTTAAGCAAAAACGAAACGTTTTTAAATATCTTTCTGTTTTGTCTATGGCAATAGATAATGCAGGCTATTTTTATAATAAAATAACCTTCCTTACCAAAAAAATCATAATATTGAAACATTGACGCGAATCTGTAGTTATTAATATTGAATAAAATAATATATTTAGAAAACGATTGGAATAGGCTATGTCATTAAATCAAAACACATTTGAATATTATCCTACACGATTGAATAGGCTGTATGGTTATTGATCATTGCATATTCCGAAGGAGACTTAACTTAGTAACTTCAAGTTTCAGCTTGTCATGCGGCATGCGCATTTGGCATTGTAGCTGTTTTCTTGGATAAATTTCATGTTTTTACTTTCGTGGATTTATTTAACTTGACTCTTGTATTTTCTCTCGGATCACAGGACAGTAGTGTGTTGCACCTATATAATGAAAATAATGTGATACTTAAGTTTTGAGAGGAATAGAACAG
Source organism: Parnassius glacialis (assembly GCA_033319125.1). Classification (NCBI taxonomy): domain Eukaryota; kingdom Metazoa; phylum Arthropoda; class Insecta; order Lepidoptera; family Papilionidae; genus Parnassius; species Parnassius glacialis. The sequence continues at coordinate 53,754,983 of JAVANC010000026.1, forward strand.
ACAATGTACAGCCTCAGTCTGTTTTTTTTAAATTACATTTTATTGATAATTGCAGAACAGAGTTAAACAATTAAAAAATGTTGAGTTTTATTTTATTTATATAATAATAACTACAAAACTGCATTCTTTTGTGTTTTTTCAATTTATTCAAACAACCTATTACAAGAACGGCTGATTTTACTACATAACATACAAATCATAAAAACAAAAATAAAAAAACCCCAGGCCCGGTAAAAATATGATTTTTGGATATAAGTAGCAAATATTTAAATATTCAAACTAACACATATTTTAAGTTTGTTCACGCTGGGCCCAAGCTTGTATGGAATCAAGTTCATCTCCTTTTATCTACTCTCCCTCCCCCTCCCGGGTGAGTGTCACCCCTTCGTGCCCCCAAAGTGTCCTGAAGCGCGGTTTTTTTTTCAGTTTTAAAGACAACAGTACACGATATATGAAAAGTGTGTAGGTACGAAATGATCCCTGATAAATCAGCTATCAAATTTTTATGCATACACTATTTTGCTACCGTAAATGTTAATATGGAACCGGAGACACATTTTACTGATATTGAGGCATCCTATCTTAGTCCTTATGAATGACAACGCATCTGCAGTTTATTCTTATTGGGGGAAATAATATGTCTATTGACCACGGTATCATCATATTATTAAGGGGACTGTGTGCTCATTTATCACGTTTACTTTTATAAAAAAAATTTAATAGTACGTACGCTGATAATAATGCCTTAAAAGAGATATATTTTAAAAGTAATTAAAAAGTTGTGCAGGAATTGCATGACTTAATTCCTCCCTCTCCCTCCCATTATTTAGTGACCAGCGGAGCGTGTGTAGGCTCTTTGTTGTCGATATACGAGTACCACGCATTCGAACTAAACGGTTTGCTTCGTTGTTCGTAACCGGACAGCAGAGTGGAATAATTTGCCAACAAGTCTTTTCATCCGATTACATTGCATGTCTTCAAGGCAAGGGTGAATAAGCTTTTTAGCTAATTCAGTTCAGCTGCATCACCAGTTACCTTCATGTGGGATAGTAGGGAAGCACTGGCTTATTGTTAACAGTGGTAGAGCCATACGGCAGCTTTTGCTGTGGCACTGATGGGCCGGCTCGAACCGGGGTGGTACCACGACCTCACAGAATACCAGCGTGAAGTAGAGGTTTACCTCTGCGTTTCGCTTGGTGAGTGCAGGTGGCCGGAGGCCCTTTTTACTGGAAATGAGGCATTCCATCTAAGTCCTCACGGGTGACAACGCCCAATCTCAAATAATCGAGTCAATAATAAATAAATCTGCATTTTGATTTGTAATAGAGGATAGATGTAAATGATTATGGGCCGCAGCAACCACTTACCATCAGGTGGACTGTGTGCTCGTTTGTCACCCTTATCCTATAAAAAAAAATTGTTGTAACGAAGTTCTTTTACGCGGTTTACAGTAGTGAACTGGTAGAAATCTTCACGTAAGGAAAAAACATTATGCCCCCTCCAGGCAACCCTTCCCTCTCTTTCTCTTCCTCTCTGTCTATTTCTATTTTATACGAGTACCGAGTATCGAGATTCAAGATTATATAACGTTACACGTGTAAATATTATTTAAAATTATTTTTGTTACTGTGCTAATTCGCACGGGATTTATATTATGATATACTTATGAATAAGCGCCGAAAAGATAAGGTATATCACACACTTCATCTTAAGACATCTTTCTCACATAAGTTCTTTTGCTTTCTTGGACCAAAACTATACAACAAATTAGATATCATAATTTATCTATATCCTAATACAAAATTTAACTTTAAAATAATATTAAAAAACTATTTAAAGTACTTAAATAATCCTAAATCCAATATATCATACTCATAGCCGTTCACTCCATACTCGCAACACACATACACATATTTACAATTTTACACATTTACACTCCCAAAAATCGCATTGTTCGTACGTTTACACTCACACACTTATTGACACTACATACTAATTTAAACAAAGTTATAATTTCCGCAACATTTCAAATGTTCTTTTTATATCCATAGCTTTTATTAGCTTTAATTATGCCACTAATTCTGTACGCGGATTGGGGCTCTGGTGACCTGTAACACAGAATTTTTTACAAAAACCTACTTCAGGCTATGTCAAATTGTTAACTCTAAAAGTACTATTTGTGAAGGGAGAAAAAATTATTAATTATTATTACTATTATTATATCATTACTGCAATTATATAATGGAAAGTCGAGAAATAGAAATTGTAGCAGGTGTAAATAATGCAAACCTAGAAAAGTATTAATTTAACTTCGTTTCTGACGGGGGTCCCCCGACCACAGTTTTTGGTTTTTACTATTATTATTAATCATTTATTGTCAGACTCAGGTCCATATATTTAATATACCTTTATTTTTTTATACCAATTTTTACGTAATAACTCAACACAAAAAACCTTTGCCTTGTCGGGTTGACAAGCCAAAAGTTGTAAAAAAATGTATGACTTAGAACAGCAAAAAAACAAACAAGGGAAAAAAATACTTTACTAAGTTTAATAAAATATTTTATCGCGCGAATACTTTATGATAGCAAAACTTATGTTTGTATAATATATAAACAAATGCATACAAATTCACGTCGCACTCAACGACTGTGTTAACATCGCAACAGTCGAGGTTTATTGTGTTGCTTGATAACGCGAGAGAAAGCAACACCTTTAAGCATATTGAACGCTGCGGTTTGGCTTTACGCCAAAGTAAAACATACATTCGTTTCCAGAAATTTGACGGCGCAAAATTTTTCGATAAACTATACTTGTTGTTTTTGTAGAAGTATTGTGTTTTATGCAAATATGAGAAGATAAAAAAAACAGAACTAATAAACTGATTACTTTTTAGTTATTATAAGCAGTGCTTAATTAATATTCGCGACGGTGTAACTACTTATTTTTATAAAAATAGTGTGATAAATGAGCACACAGTCCACCGAACGGTAAGTAATAGATATCCCATACCCATAGACATCTACATCTATCCTCAATTTAGAATCAAAATTCAGATGTGTTGTCCCCCCGAGGACTAAGATGGAACGCCTCGTTTCCAGTTAAAAGAGTCTTCGGTTCTCTACGCTCGACATATGAAACACAGCAGCATTAAGCTACTATTTTGCGCTGGTATTCTGTAAAAGAGTGGTCTTTCCCCGGTCAAGTAAACCTATTCGTGCTATAAGCATATTATAGCTTCAGCATGGATCTATCATGTTACAAAATTATGTAGCTGAACGTGGTAAACGCACTGACTTAGCTTGATAATACCTATTTACTCTCACCTTGAAGGTACGCATTGTACCTATTGTAATATTCTTTTACCTTTGCTAGGTGTGCAAACTATAAAGTACTGAAAGCGCAGTGCTTGTGTGTGTGCGTTATGCTACAAGTAGAGAATTTTATATCATAAAATGCACGATTTACCACGGAGCAGTTATACTTTCACAACATTTGAACATAATATTCATTATATCGAGGTAATATTCTCAGGGCCTGACGACTATGCACATAAATGAGCAGACGATCTGTTCAATGTTATGTTCCATCTCTATTATACCCTATATCAAAAACAAATTAAGTAATTAAATAATAATTCGAGCAATTTGTATCATTAAAGCTTTTTTAGCAAAACACAGCAAAATTATATCATCATGATCATCATCATCATTATTACATCCCTTCACTAGTCCACTGCTGAACATAGGCCTTCCCCAGGGAATGCCACAAAGTACGGTCCTGAGCCACCTGCATCCATCGTCTTCTTGTATATCATACTAAGTCGTCATTACATCTAGTGGTTGGCCGTTACTTCGCTAACCGATACGTTATATATTTTTTTTATAGGATAAGGGTGACAAACGAGCACACAGTCCACCTGATGGTAAGTGGTTGCTGCGGCCCATAGACATCTACATCTATCCTCGTTTGCGAATCAAAATGCAGATGCGTTGTCACCCGTGAGGACTAAGATGGAATGCCTCATTTCCAGTAAAAAGGGTTTCCGGCCACCTGCACTCACCAAGCGAAACGCAGAGGTAAACCTCTACTTCACGCTGGTATTCTGTGAGGTCGTGGTACCACCCCGGTTTGAGCCGGCCCATCCGTGCGACAGCAAAAGCTGCCGCGTGGCTCTACCACTGTTACAATAAAATTTATGTATATTATATTTTATTTATGTTTACATATTTTTGTACCCCGTGTAGTGGCGGGAAGAAGTACTCATTACCCTATGTCTTCTTGTGGGTGTCGGAAGAGGCGACAGAGGCAAACTGAGGCACAGGATGGGCAGCAGCATCTTTTTGATAATAGCAAAACAGCAATAAAAAAAACTGCGGTTGCCAAACCGTTCGCCAAGCGTGGCAACTATGGTAATATACTCCCCATGAGAGTAAGGAAAAGATGCCCCCCGTTCCCGGCGGCCCCGCTATTCCTGGCTACGTTGGTGACCATGGTAACGGCGGGGCAGGGGGTGCTAAGAATCTCCGGTGGAGGTTCGGTTGCCACGTAAGACGACTCGACCTGGCAACTTATAACGCACGCACCCTGAGGACTGACGAGAAGAAGACGAGACGAGAAGACAGCTCCAGGATCTTACAGAGATAGACAAGTTGCTCTGGAATATCATAGAATTATCTAATAAAGTAATCCTCGAATCCGGCAACTTGTTCTATCACCGGAAGGGCAAGCATCTGTCCCAAGGAGGTGTCGAATTTATCGTCCACAAGTCTTTCGTTAACTACGTTGTAAAGATTTGGAGTGTGTCGACGAGGGTTGCGTACCTTATACTCAGAATCACCAATCGGTATTCGCTGAAAGTCATACAGGTTTACGTACCAACCTCGGCACACCCCGATGAGGAGGTGGAGGAAATGTATGAGGATATCTCTAGAGCCATGCATTCCTCCATAACCCAATAAACGGTGTTATTGGGAGACTTCAACGCAAAACTAGGCACAAGAGAACGGTAAGCTGAAAGTAGGGAAATTCGAAATAGGACAACGGAACCCAATAGGTCAGCAGCTGGCCGACTTCATGGAGAAAGAGGGACTCTTTATGATGAAGTCTTTCTTCCAGAAGCAGCCACACAGGAAGTGGACCTGGCCAAGCCCCGCTGGTTTGACAAAAAATGAGATTGACTTCATTATGACGACCAGACGATAAACAGTTATGTCTCAGTGATCGCGAGGGTGAAAACCGGCAGCGATCACCGAATGGTGTGAGGCACACTGAACCCAAACGTTAATTTGGAGAGGTCATGTCTAATGAAGTCAACGCTCTGTCCCTCTCGTGCTCTAATTCAATGTCCCGAAACCTTTCAGCTCAAGCTACGAAACCGTTTTCAGTGACTAGAACATTGCAATCCAGTGGACGATATGAATGACAAGCTCGTGGAAACTGTCCATGCGTTCGGAGCTAAGTTTTGTAAGACCCGCCGCAGAAGAACACAAAAATTATCTGATCACACTCTTAATCTCATGGCTGTTAGACGGGATATGAAGCTGCAGTCTTCAGTAGATTTGGCAGCATACAGGCAACTGAACAGACAGATCTCCAAATGCATGCGGCGGGACTTACGCCACTTTAATACTGCACATATTGAAGAAGCGGTCGAGCGAAACCAGGGCTCTCAAAGTATTTGCTAGAGATCTGTCTGCCAGAAAGAGCCAACTGTCGAAGCTGAAGACCGAGTGTGGCAGTATCATTTCCAGGACACCTGAGATTTTGAGTGTCATTGAGAAGTTCTATGGCCAGCTGTACACATTATCGTTGGAGCCACACGCAAGTGTGGGTAACGATCCAAGAGTGAGTCTTATCCAACAATAATTCCGATGACATCCCGGACGTCAGTCTGAGCTAAATTAGAATGGCTCTCCAGCACCTTAAAAACGGCAATTCCCCGGGCTAGGATGGAATTACAGCGGAGCTTCTGAAAGCGCGTGGAAAACCGGTACTTGAAGTCCTTCAGAAGCTCTTTAATTCCGTCCTCCATGGTGGCATAACACCGGAGGCGTGGAGCAGAAGTGCGGTGGTCTTGTTCTTCAAGAAAGGTGACAACGCTCTCTTAAATAACTACAGACCGATTTCCCTTCTGAGTCGCGTCTACGTGCTGTTTTCGAGAGTCATTACAAATCGTCTTGCACGCAGATTTGACGACTTCCAGCCTCCCGTACAAGCCATTTTCCGAAAAGGCTTTAGCACCATAGACCACATACATACCCTTCGGCAAATTGTACAAAAGGCCGAAGAGTACAATTCGCTACTATGTCTAGCGTATGTGGTCTCATAGTCCTTTGATTCCGTCGAAATTTGGGCGGTGATGCAGTCCCTTCAGCGGTGCCAAGTTGACTGTCGGTATATCGAAGTGTTGAAGTGCTTGTACAGTAGGGCTACGATGGCTATCCAAGTACAGAACCAGAGTATGAAACCTATCCCATTCAGAGAGGTGTAAGACAGGGTGACATCATATCCCCGAAACACATCACCGCTGCATTGGAAGACGTTTTCAAGCTTCTGGACTGAAAAGGATAATGTATCAACATCAATGGCGAGTACATCACTCACCTTCGATTTGCCGACGATATAGTCCTTATGGCAGAATCGCTGGAGGACCTAAGAACTATGCTCAATGACCTCAATAGTGTTTCCCAACGGATAGGTCTTAAGATGAACATGGAGAAAACAAAGATCATGTTTAATGTCCATGTCACATTTATGCTGGTAGTTGTTGGGAGCACTAAGCTTGAAGTTGTTGACGAGTATGTTTACCTGGGACAAATAATCCGACTAGGTAAGTCCAACTTCGACCGAGAGGTCAATCGACGGATTCAACTCGGCTGGGCAGTGTTCGGGAAAACTACGACACATCTTCTCGTTAGACATACCTCAAAACCTGAAAACGAAATTGTACAACCAGTGCGTGTTGCCAGTGATTACTTACGGATCTGTTACGTGGTCCTTCACTGCTGGCCGTATGAGGAAGCTCAAGTTCACTCAGCGAGCTATGGAGAAGGCTATGCTCGGGTTGTCTCTGCGTGATAAACTTAGAATTAAGGATATCTGCAGTAGAACCAGAGTAACCGACATAGCCCAAAGGATTGATAAGCTGAAGTGGCAGTGGGCTGGCCATATAGCTCGAAGAACCGACAACCGATGGGGAAGAAAGGTTCTCGAGTGGCGGCCTCATACCGGTATGCGAAGTGTATGGCGACCCCCCACTAGATGGTGTGACGACCTGGTTAGATATGCAGGAATTCGATGAATGCAGGTGGCTCAGAACCGTGCTTTGTAGCATTCCTTGGAGTAGGCCTATGTTCAGCAGTGGACTTATGAAGAGCTGCAATGATGATGATGATACATATTTTTAAATGTATATTTTACTTCCACGATGCCACAATGGTTATCCAAGTACACAACTAGAGTACGAAACCTATCCAACTTCAGAGAGGTGTAAGGCATGGTGACCTTATATCCCCTAAACTCTTGACCACTACATTGGAAGACATTCTTAAGCTACTGGACTGGAAAAGATACAGTGTTAACATCAATGGTGAGTACATTACTCACCTTCGATTTGCAGAAGAAATAGTCCTTATGGCAGAATCGCTGATGGTCCTAAGCACTATGCCCAATAACTTTATATGTGGCGGACATTTAAAGACTTTCTCAAGCTATTGGACTAGAAAGGATGCGCCATCAGTGCCTACATAGATTAACATATACATAACGTTTTATCGCTCCACATTGGAATCGCTTGTGACGTGATGTTATCAAATCGTTCGCCATAGCTTCAGGTTGTGTTTGTATTCCTTTGCAGTTAGCACTGTAGTCAGTTTGCAATAACCTTAATCCAGATCATTATTTCCATATACAATAATTTATTTGGTTCATATGGATAAGAAATTTATTACACCTTTTGCACTTTACCTTAATTATATAACAAATTTCATTATATCGGATAATAGCAGTGCTCTCACAATAGCCTGTAATCTGCACCGGTAAATTATTTGTACAGCGCGACCACAATATTATTACAATATATATGATTTTTGTTCAATAAATACAATTCTTATGCTGCTTACAAATATTCGCCCGGTTGATTTCTGGTTTCTAAATTAAAGAGATCGTCGTAGTAATCAAACTGTAATATATCAGTATTATTCAATACCATTCAACCGTGTGGTGACGATATAGGAAAATCCACTACACGATATCTTCCAGTGGGTGTCGTAAGAGGTGATAGAGGGAAACTGAGGAAGGTTATGGAGGATCTTTCTGATTAAAAAAAATTACAATAAAAATTACAATAAACAGTTGGTGCAAACTCGTTCGATAAACGTGGCATGCATTTATAGCAAATATCCTCCCCATGAGCAACGACATATAGAAATGGTCCCCAGTCCCCAGCGGCCCCACTATTCCTGGCTGCGATGGAGGGAAGATAGGTTCTTGAATGGCAACTTTGTACCGCAATCAAACTATAGTGACGATCTTGTAAGATATGCAGGATGTCGATGGATGTAGGTGGCTCAGCACCATGCTATGTGGCATTTCTTGGGGGACGCTAATATTTATTTGTGAGTGATTGGCCGATTTGTGCAGTTGCACCGTACATGCCGGGTTGCCGGGTTTTGGCACCAGAACCATAAAGATGTACGTTACACCTAAGATGCTGCTGCTGATAATATTAATAAAATATGCTGCTCGAGGTAAAATAGAAAATATATTTAAAAACTGCTAATAGCTAATGATGAGTACACGAACGCGCTGTATGGCGATGCTATGTGATCTGATTCGATGAACAATAAAATAAGTATATGAGGCAAGAATGCTGATCGGGCGATTTGTGCGGTTGCACCGTACAGTGGGCTTGTATAGAGCTGTAATGAATAATGTTCGTTATTAATGATAACAGTCAATTTTAATTAGATACTCTGTCCTCTATACTTTTTTAACCATAAACATAAATCAGTTTAACAGTCAAGTACTCTTTTACTGATTCGTTAATTTTAAATGTTTTTTTTAATACTATTCATACTGCAGACGTCATTTTTGGATTGAGAAGATGTAATGCGATGTTTCCAAATGAAGTTTTCCTTCAACACAGAACACGTGATAATTTAGCACTTAAAACCCGCGTTATGTGAAATTTACAGCGAGCGTTTAACCCCTGTGCTACTAAGTAATAGCGAGGACAATGAAATATAAATTATACTCAATATAAATATAAATATAAAATATACTCAATAAAAGTATAAAGATTAAGATTAAATTATTAGATTAGATTAAGATTAATATATAATTATTAAGATAAAAGTATGAAGAACCTTTCAACCGTTACTTGCGTTTGAGCGTATTGTCATCGACAATTGAGCATCTACTTATCTAGGTGGTCTCTTCAATTCTTTCTAATCCGGTTTCCGCGCTGGTCATAGTACGACTACTGCCTTAGTCAAGATTACAGAGGATATTCGTCTAAGTATGGATAAACAGCACGTAAAATTGTCGACTTTACTTGACTTTAGTAATGCATTTAACAATGTGGATTTTGATCTTCTGTTAGCTATCTTAGCGTCTCTTAACATATCTCCTGAAGTGATTAACTGGTTTCATAGTTACTTGTTTGGTCGCCGGCAACGGACATGTGTAGATGACTCGTTCTCTAACTGGTGTACGATTAATGCCGGTGTACCGCAAGGTGGCGTATTGTCTCCTCTCCTCTTTTCAATCTTCATTAGTTCGATCACGCTCCAATTATCTTCTCGCTACCACCTGTATGCAGATGATCTCCAAGTATATATTATGCATATACAACGTGTCCCAAAATTCAACGATAAGCCAACACCAGAGGGTAGACTTGCCCTGGACTAATCGGGGAAAAAAAGAAAAAAAAATATATCCCTATTATATTTTAAGTTATATAAAAAAAATGAAATTCTTCAGAAATTGAGACCGTTTATGATATTTTTCACTACCATGACCACAATTTTTTAAATATTTTTTTCTTTTTTTTTATAGGCAACCTGAATAGTACTGCTATCTACCACAATTCTTAAAAACTCCAGAATAACTCTTGTTTTATCACGAAAATTAATAAAACTTATTTTATTCCCTAAATTTTTTGAAGACTTTTACTTTTAACCAAATTTAACTTATCGTGGTGTAAAAAAAAGTATGAACACTAGTATAGCAAGTTTTTTTAAAAATTGACGCAACTAACCAACTTTAAAACAGTGGTAGAGGCGGCGGCGGCAGCTTTTGCTGTCGCATGGATGGGCCGGCTTGAACCGGGGTGGTACCACGACCTCACAGATTACCTGCGTGAAGTCTGCGTTTCGCTTGGTGAGTGCAGGTGGCCGGAGGCCCTTTTTACTGGAAATGAGGCATTCCATCCTAGTCCTCACGGGTGAAAACGCATCTGCATTTTGATCTGTAACAGAAGATAGATGTAGATATCTATGGGCCGCAGCAACCACTTACCATCAGGTGGACTGTGTGCTCGTTTTTCACCCTTATCCAATAAAAAAAAAACATTCCAAAATGGTATAATACTCTAGGAAAACAAGTTATAAAAAATATGGGCCTATTATTTCTTAACAGGGGCCAAATGACGGTCGGGTGTAATAAAAGTATTAGTTCTTAAAAATGTTTAATATTTCAAAACAAATGGTACAAACAGTTTCACGTGTAATTTATTAAGTTATTAACATTATAGCAAATGTTCGAACTGTTTGCCACTAGCATTAATACATGCACGACATCGCCTTAAAAATGATCGTTTTATATGTCTCGCATATCTTCTGCTATTAATGTAATCAGCAGCCTGGGTGATATTTCGACGAAGCTCGTCCAATGTCACAATGGGTTTTGTTGAGTAGACCTTGTTTTTAAGATAACCCCAATAGAAGAAGTCCAGGGGGTTCAAATCGGGTAAACGGGGTGGCCATTAGATAGGACCAAGTCGCCCGATCCAACGCCCTGGATACTCTTGATTTAAATATTCTCGCACAGGACGGGCATAATGTGCTAGGCAACCATCATTTTGGAACCACATGTTTTGAAGATCACTTAAGGGCACGTCGTTTAACAATTCTTGCAAGTCATTTTGTAAAAAGTATAAATAACTATTGTCATCTAAGTTTCCTTGTAACTCAAAGGGTACAATTACTTTTCCATTTAATATGCCGGTCCATAGGTTAACCTTGAATTGATATTGGGATTTGTCTTGTTTCATCAAGTGTGGATTTTCATTACTCCAACTATGTAGGTTGTGAAGATTTAAATACCCATCTTTCTTGCACGTTGTTTCATCCGACCATAGAATTTTGTCTAGGAAGTGGGGATCTTCACTGTGCCTTTGCAGCATTACACGGCAAAATGTGACCCGTAGCGGATAGTCCCGCGGTAATAACGTCTGCACACGCCTGTAGTGATATGGGTGAAGCTTGTGACGTTTTAATATTAGACTTTTCGGGATTCCTGTAGCTTCTTCTATGGCACGTACCGAAGTAGTCGAGTCATTTTCTATCTCATTGAGAACTTTTTCATCACGATCCAATCTAGGTCTTCCAGCGCTTCTCCTATTGGATGGCATACGACCCTCCGAAAACGCTTGATGCACATTAATAAACACTCGATAATCAGGATATTTTTGAGCATTGGGGTATCTTTCTCAATACAGTCTGCTAGCAGCGTTAGCAATGCATCGGCATGCTCCATAGATTAAATGCATTTAAGCGTATTCCTGTGGTGTGTACGGTGACGGCATGTTAAACGCCAAACAGTCTAAAATGCGCCAGAACTCTAAATCACAAAACACACAATCGTAGTCCAAGATAATGCCAGGTCAGTTCAGTTTGCAGATCACTTCCAGTCCAAATAATGCCAGGTCAGTTAAGTTTGCAGGTCAATTCCAGTCCAAAAAGCCAAGCCAAAAGTCGATAGTATGTACGAGGACCACGTAAGTTGAATTAGGAACGGTGCGCAGTAAACAAAGCAGCAGAGCGCACTGAACCGACTTGCTGAGAATAATAACAGCTTCTCTACCTGCCCTGTTGTTGTCTCTTTTTAACGTAAATATCTCTATCTGTCTATCTCTCTCTAACATCTAAGGTATTAATGCCCCATTCGAATTCCTAGAAATTGAAACAGAAACAGGAACATTTTGGGCATGTAGTAAAAGTGATTACTGACAATTACAATTTAAGGAATTTGGCCCCTGTTTAGAAATAATAGGCCCATATTTTTTTGTAACTTGTTATCCTAGAGTATTATACCATTTTAGAATGTTGGTTAGTTGCGTCAATTTTTAAAAAAACTTGCCATACTAGTGTTCATACTTTTTTTTACACCACGATAAGTTAAATTTGGTTAAAAGTAAAAGTATTCAAAAAATTTAGGGAGTAAAATAAGTTTCATTAATTTTCGTGATAAAACAAGAGTTATTCTGGAGTTTTTAAGAATTGTGGTAGATAGCAGTACTATTCAGGTTGCCTATAAAAAAAAGAAAAAAATATTTAAAAAATTGTGGTCATGGTAGTGAAAAATATCATAAACCGTCTCAATTTCTGAAGAATTTCATTTTTTTATATAACTTAAAATATAAATGGGATATATTTTTTTTCTTTTGTTCCCCGATTAGTCCGGGGCGTGTCTATCCTAGGGTGTTGGCTTATCGTTGAATTTTGGGACATGTTGTATATGCATGCCAAATTGATGGATTTATCCAATACTATAGGCTTATTAAACAAAGATCCTGACTTAATTGTGGATTGGAGTAAGTCATACGGAGAGGACTATGCTCGGAGTTTCTCTGCGTGATAAACTAAGGAATAAGGATATCCGCAGTAGAACCAGAGTAACCGACATAGCCCAACGGATTAGTAAGCTGAAGTGGCAGTGGGCCGGCCATATAGCTCGAAGAACCGACAACCGATGGGGAAGAAAGGTTCTCGAGTGGCAGCCTCGTACCGGTAGGCGAAGTGTAGGGCGTCCCCCCACAAGATGGAGTGACGACCTGGTAAGACATGCAGGAAGTCGATGGATGCAGGTGGCTCAGGACCGTGCTTTGTGGCATTCCTTGGGGGAGGCCTATGTTCAGCAGTGGACTTGTGAAGGGCTGTAATGATGATGATGATGATACGGTCTTAAAGTAAATCCATCAAAAACAAAAGCAATAATTATAGGCAGTCAAAAATTAGTTAATCTTATAGATTTTTCTTCCCTACCTGGTATTGTTTTTGATGGGACACCTGTGTCATATAGTGACACCGTTAAAAATGTAGGTGTTACTTTTGACAAATTTTTATCTAGGGTTCCGCAGGTAAGCGAGGCAAGTAGGGGGTGTTTCCATCAGTCGGATCATCTGTAGATTAAATAATTTTCTACCCATACCTGCCAAAATTGCTTGCACAGTCACTTCTTTTACCGATTCTCGATTATGCTGACACGTGTTATCCGTACCGTACATCAAGGTGATGGTCTCTATCTTGTTAATGTAATGAGGATTAAATGGTACGTATTAAATTAAGAATGTTAATCATGTCTGGAAATTATAAATAATGGTATGCAAAATATTATAAAAGTTTTAAAAATAGTTAACAAATTGTAGGGGGCTATTAAGGTACTTCATTAATATTAGTTAAATAAATTAACTTCAGTAAACTGTATTCAGGTTTGATTTTAGTTTGTAGTAGAAGCCGGCATCTTCTACTACAAACTAAAATCAACCCTAAAGACAGAGACAAACTCACGCTTCAATCTGGATAATGAAGTTAAGCTCACTTAAATAGTTTTAGTGACGTACCGCGAGATAAATCGCACAAATTAACGTTCAGGTTTTGTTATTTGCTCAACGACATTGCTTCACGACACTCCATTAATTTCATTAGCGTAACTCCTCTAATGTTACTTAACGGTGATTAATTATATTTACATGAAACTAAGCTTTAATTTGTACCGTGTACTGGCGGTGTAAGGATACCCACTATCCCACATCATCCTGTGGATGTCGTAAGAGGCGACAGAAGAGATGAGCAACAGCGTCTTCTTAATAACGACTAAAAACAAAAACTGCGGTTGCCACCCACAAACTTTTTTTTTGAACAGTGGTAGAGCCACGCGACAGCTTTTGCTGTCGCACGGATGGGCCGGCTCAAACCGGGGTGGTACCAGGACCTCACAGAATACCAGCGTGAAGTAGAGGCTTACCTCTGCATTTCGCTTGGTGAGTGCATGTGACCGGAGGCCTTTTTTACTGGAAACGAGGCATTCCATCTTAGTCCTCACGGGTGACAACGCATCTACTAGATGTCTATGGGCCGCAGCAACCACTTACCATCAGGTGGACTATGTGCCCGTTTTTCACCCTTATCCTATAAAAAAAAACCATGGCAAACATCCCCTCTATGAGCCAATCAATGGTACTTTTATAGGCTGTCACGAAATAATGCAGGATTAAGTGTGTGTTGGAGGACTCACATAAAGTTAAGCCCGGATTTTTAAGATTAATGTACAAATTATTTATTTATTTATTTATTTACACTTTATTGCACCTTAATAAAATGATTACAAAGGGACTTGTGGAAATTAAATGATAGGTAACAAAATAAAATGAACAATAGAGTAAATCAAGAAAAAAACTACTGACAAATTTAAAAAAAAAAACTAATATTATATATTATATATACATATATAAAAACAATAAACTTATTTACTATAAAATATAATACAGACAATATACAGTCGATTCTCGTTAATTCAAACCTGCAATAATTCGATAATTCAAAGTAATTTATTTATTTTATTTTATTTATTTAATTAGATTACCAACGATTGTTACATTACTCAAACTATTAATTGCTAAAGCTTAGTATCTAGGACATAATGCACAATCACTTATAGGTAATCATCACTTACACAATAAAACATTAAATAATAAGGCTAAAAACTAAAACCTACATCTCTAAAATGGTTTTTTTTTTTAATTTAGTGGTTGTCATACAATGTTTATGTTAATATTTGTTAGAAATATGGCTCATTCTAGAGATCGGGGAATTCGATCCTAGTAGCGTCCTACGGAATGAGCATACTAGACGCTTAATAGGAGCACGAGGTATTCTCCGCGGCACTCTAGAGTAAAAGTTTGATAGAAGTTCTGGAGAGCATATGTAGGTTCTAATAACTTTATAGAAGAACATTACGTCAGTTATATCTCTTCGCTTGTCCAGTGATGTCAACTTAAATTATTTTAAGGATTTAGAGTACGAATAGGGACTACTCAGCTTTCCAACGGAGTACGATAAATGACGTATGAACCTTTTTTGAATCCGTCCAATCCTTAGACTATGACCTACAAAATGGGGACGCCATACTACACTTCACAATTTTGGTTGCTGGTTTTCTGAAAAATTTCCCATTTCTTATTACGAAACCTAACATTTTTGATGCTCTCTTTGAAGCATGATCAATATGATTGACGAATGTTAGTTTTTGATCCAAAAGAATACCCAAATCTTTGACCACATTTACTTTTTGGATCTGAATGCCTTCGATATGATAGGCAGTTAGTAAGTTTATACGAGTTATCGCGAGTTCCCTACAAAATCTCTTGATATTTCGAACTAAATCAATATATTTTTATGCACTAGGTAATTCGGACGACAATATAATTGCTAGGTAACAAAACGACGCGTAAATTCGAATTCATCGGCGTCAAACACTCGACAATTCAAAGTTGCATAAAGAAAGCGACAGAAAGATTTTAAGTACATTTTGAGACAAGTTCAAACTTGTACGGTTCTGAGAGCTATTTTACTGATTGTCAAGGCATGGAGAGCTGTAACACATCTAACGTTTCTCAACTGCTTCATAAAATCCGGTTTCATAAAAAAAGATCAGGAAAATCTTCCAATAATTATGGATGATGAAGAACCACTAGTTGATATTAGCGGTGTGAGCTTTTTTTGACTTTGTTCAAGTAGATGAAGATATTGCTGTTTCAGGTTCACTAACCGATGCCGAAATTTTATCTGCAGACAGACAGAAGAGACAAGACAAGACAGATACTAATGAAAAAAGCAACGATGAAGATGAGGACGATACATCAGAACCTTTGGCAGAGGTGGCGGTTAAGGGAGCAAGAGCCTCATTTGATACCTTACAAAGCTTCTGTCTACAAAACGAAAGTGATAAAAAAGCATTTCAGGCACTTTTTCTCTTAAAAGAAGTTATTGAGCAATCTGAGCACCAACAATGTGTAACAGATCAGTATAACAGAGTTCTTTCGAAAGATTAATTAATTCACATTATGAATATGTACACGAATGTTCCTCTAAACTTTTGTAATTGTAATTAATTTCATCAAGGTTTGTAATTAATTTCATCAGGGTTTAACTAATAGTTTTTTAGTTATTCTTAATAATTTATATTGAAGTCGGTTGTACTAAATGTTTAATTTTAAATTATATTTCGTTTGTTCTATAAAATAAGTATTATTTAAAGTATAGTATTCGCTTTAATATAAGAAATAATAATTTCATACGTATGAGACTTACATTTTATACGTGGGAGAGCTTGTTATGGTTGTATTGTGCAGCTCTATTATGCACGAATGAGTTGACTTGAAAAAGACCACGTTCTTACAGAATATCAGCCTAAAATAGCAGCTTAATGCTTCTGTGTTTCGTATGGTGAGTGTAGAGAACAAGAGATATTTTTTCAGGCTTAGTTTTGTTTGCAGAAAACTTTAATTAAAATTATCTTAATTGTAGACGGCAATTTGAGGTAGGGCTTGTCGTATTGTCAGCCACCTTTAATCAACTGTAGATACTTACTCCTTTACTGTGTTGACTATACAGTTCTTCACCTACAGCTATTGTCACTTTTTGGTCTTCAAAAACATATGTAAATTAACCAACTACGGCACATACCCTACCTACCTACTACTACCTACGGCGGTACGCACGCGCGGTGGTGGTGCCGGGTTCTATCATCGGCGTGATTTAAAAGCACGGCAGATTTACCCTTCCTAGGCATCATCGATTGAGCTAATGTGGCTAAGTACAAGTATCACCCTAAATGGTATTAAGCTTGCCGTAGGTATTGCTCGCCTTGGCTAAATATTGACATATTTATTAACACCTTGATTGAACAAATTAGTTAATTTTCTTCTTGTAATCTTATAGTACTGTAAGATGATTTAACATAAATCTACTTGCACATAACGAGCCTAACACAAATAAACTATTATCCTCACTGAAAATCATTTATATACAGCAATATGTAGAAAAACCAACTCACTTCACAGAGCATTCCAAAACGAGCGTAGCAGCTAAATTATAGTAAAAACAGAAATGAAAAAA
Source organism: Parnassius glacialis (assembly GCA_033319125.1). NCBI lineage: Eukaryota > Metazoa > Arthropoda > Insecta > Lepidoptera > Papilionidae > Parnassius > Parnassius glacialis. Next base: position 53,772,385 of record JAVANC010000026.1, read on the forward strand.
ACTTTTTGATATTTTTCATACAAATTTAAATAATTTACATAAAATGTGTAACTAACTACATTAAAGTACAGCCGAATTGTTTCCACGTTCCTTTTTGAAATTGAATTATAAAGCGTTTAATGACTCTGTTTAATTTAACGACAACGAGTGTAGTAAAAACATAACTGTTCTGTTTCCTATTTGATTTTATTCCAATATACTTAAACGATACTAACAATAACCATAAGTGATAGATAGGAAAGAGTTTTAAGTATTGATCACTAACTTAGTATTTGAAGCTAGCGCACTATTCAGTACTAGAACAGCAGCACATAAAGCATACGGGCTCGAGTATCGCCCGTATTCTAGAATTGTTTTAATCCACTCATAGAAATAAAATGTATTTTCCCTCCCTCAATTACGTACACTATTCCCGTCACCACTAATCCCAACACCACTGCACTAGGATAGACATACCACCAACAACAATACGACACGCCCATATCATCCGGAGGGTGTCGTAAGATATGACAGATAAATCAGGAGATGGGCAGCAGCGTCTTTCTAATAACGACTTAAAATAAAATATCGCTTGCCAAGCGCTTTTAAGTATGATACTAGGAGCATTCTCTGGAGTACAAGAAACAATTCTTAAATGGACTAGACAGCATCTTAAACATTATCTTTAAATGTTTGGTTATTTATTACCCATCAGAAATAAAACTGATTTGCCAGTGTGTTTAGAGTATGACATGTCGCTTTTTTGCAATTTAGATTTGGTGCAGCATAGTTGGTGGAGCTTTGTTGAATTTATTTTTTAGCAAAGTTCAAAAAAATTTTTCAAAAAAAATTAATTTCGTAATTACGCAATATCTTCGTTAATTTTGTTACTACGCAATATATTCATTAATTTTGTTAATACGCAATATCTTTATTATTTTTTTTATTACGCAATATCTTCTCTAATTTTGTTATTACGCAATATCCTCGTTAATTTTATTATTACGCAATATCTTCTTTAATTTTGTTATTACGCAATATCTTCGTTAATTTTGTAATTACGCAATATTTTTAATTTTGTTACTACGCAATATTTTCGTTAATTTTGTTATTATGCAATATTTTCGTTAATTTTGTTATTACGCAATATCTTCGTTCATTTTGTAATTACGCAATATCTTCGGTAATTGTGAACCGTTTTTGATGGTTCCTTTTTATTAAACAGGTTATATCTTATAAATTTTAAGAAAAACTTCCAACGATAAGTTTGGAAAAATCGAGGATGAAGTTTATAGTATAAATAATTAGACGACGTTTAGATGATGTTATTCCTTAGTCTGCGTAAGAGAATAAAAAATAACTTTTATTAAAAAATATAAACCAACTTCAAAGAAATATAAATCGCAAACAAATCAAATAATTTAAAAATAATGTATGTTGTTAATTACATTTAGGTAAGTTATAATTTTATAATACACATTCAGACGAGAAAAATAATTCGTTCGCACGACAGGCAGTCTGCTAAAATGTTACCATTTGCAACATAATGTATGTAGCATGAATTTGCAATATCGTACTTCATAACCTCGACCCGTTAAACTCAAAACGATTACAAATAACATTAATATTGAATAACAAATTTTTCTATACTAGAAAAAATATTACATTTATTCGGATTTTAATTATGTAAAATATACTTAGAATATTTATTATCACAATAAAAATAAGATCATGTGTAACGTACATGTCACAGCTATGGCAATTTGGATGCTTAGTTTGGAGCACTAAGCTCGAAGTTGATGTGGAATCGAAATAATATGTTTACCTGGGACAAATAGTTCGACTAGGTAAACACAACTTCGACCGATAGGTCATTAGTCGGATTCAACTCGGCTGGGCAGCGTTCAGAAAATTACGGCAAAAACAAAAGTAAACAACCAATGCGCTTTGCCAGTGATGACTTATGAATCTGAGACGTGCTTCACTGCAGTCATATAAGGACGCTCAACATCGCTCATCGAGCTATAGGGAGGGAAATGCTGGAGTTTTCTCTGCGTGTAAAATCTCGCAGTAAAATCAGAGTAACTGACATATCCCAACGGATTTGTGAGCTGAACTGGCCGAGCATATAGCTTGAAGAACCGACAACCAATAGGGAAAACAGGTTCTAGAGTGGCAGCCTCGTATCGATAGGCGAAATGTAGGGCAACGACCCACTAGATAGAGTGATGACCTGGTAAAACATGCAGGAAGTCGATGGATGCATGTGGCTCAAGGCCATGCTTTGTGGAATTCCTTGTGGGAGGCCTATGTTCAGCAGTGGACTTATGAGGGGCTGTAATGATGATGATGATGATGAATAAAAATAAAACCTAAAATTATCATACTGTTCTCTCCATACCGTAGAGTAGAATATTCTCTTGAAGATAAAAGCTTGATTAACTATCAATACAGTAATTTAGAAAACCCGACTGTGTTAAAAATTTTACTGAATAAAAACCTTCTCCTCCCATTTTTTATATTTGCAGATATTATATAAGTCTGTCATTCCCACTATTAAGATGGATCTAATGACATCTCATCTGTTAAAATCCATCAAACCATTAGTACTACAGAGCGTGCCAAAGTAAAAGATATACACACGCCGATACATACATACATATATACATATATACTCTCGAACATCTCCTTCTGGGCCAGTAGGATAATAGTGAAATAAGCTGTAACAACTGCTTTTTCTTTCTCAACGGCTCGTAAAAGTTCATGTAGGTGGACTGATGGACCTCTTACGTTGTAGGGAATCCTTCCTTAATCGTGGCGCATAGCAGGAAGATCGATGCTCTCAGTACCACCTTTTGCAATTCTGACGCTGCTACCCGTTGCCATAATGTGTATATTTGGCGATCTCGCTGAAGTCATAACATATTTCTGGCATTTCCAAAAGTCGCCCCTTTGACACCTAAAGCCTGACTCAGCCTACATCTCATCATATGTCCATTGAAAATAGCCCTCCTCCATATAGTTTGGCTCATACGGGCATATTTAACAAAGTTGCCACGCTGTGCAAACGTGCTGGCATTTGCTGTTTTTTTATTACTTGAAATTGCTATCAGGAAGTTGCTGCTTGCCATTTCCTGTTTCATTTCCCGGTTTTTTCTCTTCCGACACTCAGGGGATAAAATGGAGTTGTGGATATGCTTACGGCGACACTACATGGAGTGTTTTGGTATTTTACCATAATATAAAGTTCCCTTGAAAAAAGAAAAATGATGATGACGATCTGTCATTTAGTATCATTACTAAAGTAACAAAAATTTAAAAAAGAGAACCGAAAAACTTTACTATTCGTGCGATGAGAGAACAAAACTTTTACAGTGCTAGACACGCCGCATCTTTAGCCCCCCATAACATGGTAGCGGAATTCAAAAAGAAAAGGCTACCCCAGGATATATCCATTACCAGGGGCACCAGCAGTACCCTGGCAATCGAGAATCCTTCACTGAACATCCACGGTCAATCTACCCTTTTGAATGTGTGTGCTCAGGTTGCCCCGCGTATTCTAAAGGGGGAGCAAAATCCCGCAAAATCACAGGGCAAACAGAGTGATAAAACCATGGCAATCACCTGCCAGGCTATCTGTGTACTTCTTCTTCAGGGGACTTCCCTCGAAACTTTACGCCATCCACTACCATCTAGAGAAGGCGAAGCCGACCTTGTTCTTTTTACCGAGATGCAGGTGTCCTTTCCGGCTGATACTTCGTACCTGTCCTACCCGGGGTACAAATTAAAACACTTCTTTGTGCCCCGGACTTAAGTTTGCGTATACGTCAGAGAGGATATCTGTTATCTACGCCTCGGCAGTCTTGAAGGTACGGACCTGTCCATTCTTTGGCTACGCGTAGACAGCGACGACCATCGCCGCGTGTGCGGGTGCCTCTATAGGTCCCATAGCGGTAATGCCAACACAGACCGACTCATCGACCACGTCAAATTGGCTACAGATTTTTTACTACAATAGATTCCATCCGTAGAGATCGTGATACTTGGCGAGTTTAACGCCTACCACGCCGAATGGCTCACTTCACGTTTAACCATCATTCGGGAATAGCTGTTTATAACTTTTCCTTGGTATATGGTTTGAAACAACTGGTTACTTTACCTACGTGGATTCCAGATATAGAGGATCATACACCTTCCCTCTTGGACCTTCTGCTGATCTCTCATCTAGACGGATCGGGTTTCCGTCGATGCCCCTCTCGGCTCTCTTGAACCTTTGATCTGGATTCTGATCTGGAGTATGATGCTACTCACGCTCCCCTCATGGTTGCATTCTGAAGGCTGCCGCCGTTTGGGCATTACAGGTCGGAGGATTGGAATGCGGTCTTTCTTTGCATCCTACCAATGGGGGCGGGTTTGCTTTTTGCAGCATGATCCCAGTCAGCTGATGCTGACTGTGTCACTGATGTGGTGCTACTGGGAATGGAACTATTTATTCCATCATCTGTGTTACCCATCGGAAGCAGATCTCAGCCTTGGTTTGGTTGCTCCTGTAAGACTGCATTACGCAGTAAGCGGGAGTGTTATAAGGCCTGGGCTGAGGCCTCGACGGATCGGGATGTAAGCAATAGCATGCTTAAAAAAAAAATTGGTAAATCCAATTGGGCATACCTTAAGCGCATTCAAAAAATTACGTATAACATGATTATACGGAATTATTAAAGTAGTTTAAATACATTTCGACAGCACTATCGGCTTCAACACCCTCGAAAACCATGAAAATGACACCCATGATGAAAAAATTGATACCTATTGCAGCCGCCATCTTGGATTTACATTTCGACAGCACTATCGGCTTCAACACTCTTGAAAAACATGAAAATGACACCCGAGATGAAAAAGTTGGTACCAACTTCAGCCGCCATCTTGGATTTACATTTCGACTGCACTATCGGATTCAACACCCTCGGAAACCATGAAAATGACACCCAAGATGAAAAACTTGATATCTATTGCAGCCGCCACCTTGGATTTACATTTCGACAGCACTATCGGCATCAGCACCCCCGAAAACCATGAAAATGACACCAATGATGAAAAAATTTATATCTATTGCAGCCGCCATCTTGGATTTACATTTCGATAGCACTATCGGCTTCAACACCCTCAAAAACCATGAAAATGACACCCATGATGAAAAAATTGGTACCTACTTCAGCCGCCATCTTGGATTTACATTTCGACAGCACTATCAGCTTCAACAACCTCGAAACTCATGAAAATGACACCCATGATGAAAAAATTGATACCCATTGCAGCCGCCACCTTGGATTTACATTTCGACAACCCTATCGGTTTCAACACCCTCGAAAACCATGAAAATGACACCCAAGATGAAAAAGTTGATATATTTTGCAGCCGCCATCTTGGATTTACATTTTGACAGCACTATCGGCTTCAACACCCTCGAAAACCATGAAAATGACACCCATGATGAATAAATTGGTACCTAATTCAGCCGCCATCTTGGATTTACATTTCGACAGCACTATCAGGTTCAACACCCTCGAAAACCATGAAAATGACACCTATGATGAAAAATTTTATACCTATTGCAGCCTCCACCTTGGATTTACATTTCGACAGCACTATCGGCTTCAGCACCCTCGAAAACCATGAAAATGACACCCATGATGAGAAAATTGATACCTATTGCGGCCGCCATCTTGGATTTACATTTCGACAACCCTATCGGTTTCGACACCCTCGAAAAGCATGAAAATGTCACCCATGACAAAAAAAATTATACTACTTACTTTTAGTACGTACTACTATTATTTATTCTGTGCTTTTAAATATTGTAATAAAAAAATCTCTTATTATTATAATCAAGTATTTAAGAAATTTGGTTATTCGAATATTGTGTATTTGTACAGCGATCTTTTTGAGCCGCTAAAAACAACCGAAACAATGTCCACTCACGACGGCGACTGAAGCCGAATGTGTTCTGTAAGCCGAACTAAACTTAATTCAAAGGTACTCTGTGAACTAAACTACTCTGTGGCTGTAGATCCCCATTTACAGAAACAATTTATATACGAGGCAAGCAAATCAACGAAAATTTCGCCATTTTGGAGCCGAAAAAAATTAATTATAGCTAAACAAAACAAAATTACACTGCCATTTACATTCAGTGGCTTCCCACATGATAGATGAAGAGATTAAAAAATAGATTGAGTTAAACAATTGATATTTTCAAAAGTTATAGTGTTTACAAGCCACAGGGACATGATAAATCCACACCATAAGCCACTAAAACCCTTTTTTTATTTAAAAATAGCAATTAATCGATTTAAAAAATTATTAATAAGTTCAACAATCATTTATCTTTCTAAAAATGTGCTTTTTATATCATTTATATGTATAATATGATTGCTAGATACGATTTTATTCGATAAAATGTTGGTATTTTAATTTTTAGGCGATAGTAGAACATTACCTTGCGCTTTCGCTTAAGGTATGCAATAAGTATAACTTTGCCTCCAGGTCCTTCATAAGATTTATTTCCATGGCAAAGTATGAGCACATATAATACAATTATTTCGCCTTCTTTCGGGAAACTGTACATTCTGGTCTCTCACCAAGGCTGTTCAATGGAATTCTGTAAGCCATCACTACCTCTACTCTCTACTCTGCACAGGGAGGACAACTCACTGGTTCACGCCGCAAAATAGAAAACCGACCTTTTAGGGTTACTTTTTGCGTCCAATTCGGCTCTTAATGACAAGGGGACCACATCGCCGACCATGCAGCAGTGTGAGTGCTCTATACCTGATGTTTTATTCCTGAATATTCACAAGTCGAATGGGCCATACGGAATCCCGCCAATTGTTCTGAGGACGTGCGCTCTACTCCCTAGGCACTGTCCCGAATTCATGGAAGACAGCTTTCGTGCACCCAATCCCTAAAAAAGGTAACCGCTCTGATCCGTCCAACTACAGGCCTATCGCCATTAGCTCCTTGTTCTCGAAAATAATGAAGTACATTATTAACTTTCAGCTCATGCGGTACCTTGAGGAACACCAGCTAATTAGTGACCACCATTACGGTTGATTTCGGGGTTGCTCAGCTGATGATCTTCTCGTTTACTTAATACATAGAAGGGCGCAGGTGATCGAATCCCGGGAGTAGCGGGAGGGCATTGACCTATAGTTTGGACATAACGAAGGCCTTCGATCGGATCTGGCACAAAGCGCTTCTTTCGAGGCTTCCTTCCTATGTGCTTCGCGAGAAATTGTGAAATTGGATCTCCAGTTTTCTGGCTGATCGGAGCATCAAGGTAGTAGACGGTGCATGCTCTGATTACAAGCTTATTAACGCTGGTGTATCACAAGGCTGCGTGCTGTCACCAACGCTGTTTCTTCTGCATATCAATGACATGTTACAAACCGGTTATATTCATTGCTATGCGGATTACAGCACTGGTGATGCTCTATACACCGGCCGTGCCAATAATTTTCGGGAAAGCGTCGCCGAGTACACTATATAAACTTGTGTATGAAGTCGAGTTTATGCTGAACAAAGTCTCGAATTGGGGGCGACTAAATCTAGTCCAATTTAATCCTCAGAAGACACAAATTTGCGCGTATACCGCAAAAAAGAACCCCTTTGTCGTATCTTATCAATTTCAAGGCACTTACCTTGTTACCTCAGCCAGTATCGGGATCCTCGGTGTCGACATATCGAGTAACCTGCAGTTTTGTGGTCACTTGGAAGAGAAGGCCAAATTGGCCTCTAAAGTGTTTGGCGTGCTCAGCAAAGTGTTTCATGTTGAGATGGAATACTGTTCCCATCTCTGGGTTGGAGCTCCAGTGATGGGAACAGTATTCCGTGTGAGGCCGAACATGCGCTTTCATGCCAGTTCCTTCCACTTGGCCGCATCCAGCGCAGAGTGGTTCGAATCTGAGGCTGAGTCCATTCTGATCGGCTCGATTCAGTAGCGCTGCGAAGAGTTGTTGCATCCCTTTTCTTTCGCATCTACCACGGGGAGTGCTCTGCGGAATTGTTCGGATTAATCCCAGCCGCCAAATTTCACCAACTCAAATCGCGGCAAAACTCCCGATTATGCACACTATCTGGATGCTTCGCGGTCCTAAAAAAAACTATGGCAAACATCCCCTCTATGAGGCAATCAATGGTACTTTTATAGGCTGTCATGAAATAATGCAGGATTAAGTGCGTGTTGGAGGACTCACATAAAGTTAAGCCTGGGTATTGAAGATTAATGTACAAATTATTTATTTATTTATTTATTTACACTTTATTGCACCTTAATATAATTATTACAAAGGGCGGACTTAATGCCTTTAGGCATTCTCTCCCAGTCAACCCGGGACGTGTGGAAATTAAATGATAGGTGACAAAATAAAATGAACAGTAGAGAGGGATAAAGGAAATAACTACTGACAAATTTAAAAAAAAAACTAATATTATATATACATATATAAAAACAATAAACTTATTTACTATAAAATATAATGCAGACAAAATACAGTCGACTCTCATTAATTCAAACCTGCAATAATTCGATAATTCAAAGTTATTTATTTATTTTATTTTATTTATTTAATTAGATTACCACCGATTGTTACATTACTCAAAATATTAATTGCTAAATCTTAGTATCTGGGACATAATGCACAATCACTTATAGTTAATCATCACTTACACAATAAAACATTAAATAATAAGGCTATAAACTAAAACCTACATCTCTGAAATGGTTTTTTTTTTTTAATTTAGTGGTTGTCATACAATGTACGTCAAGGATTTGGTGATGGTCACAATATTTGTTATAAATATGGCTCATTCTAGAGATCGGGGAATTCGATCCTAGTAGCGTCCTACAGAATGGGCATACTAGAGGATTAATAGGAGCACGAGGTATTCTCCGCGGCACTCTATAGTAAAAGTTTGATAGGAGTTCTGGAGAGCATATGTAGTTTCTAATAACTTTATAGAAGAACATTAGGTCAGTTATATCTCTTCGCTTGTCCAGTGATGTCAACTTAAAATATTTTAAGGATTTAGAGTACGAATAGGGATTACTCAGCTTTCCAACGGAGTACGATAAATGACGTATGAACCTTTTTTGAACCCGTTCAACCTTTAGACTATGAGTTGCAAAATGGGGACGCCATACTACACTTCCGTATTCTAAAATTGAGCGCACTAGGCTGTAGTTTAGCAAAATTTTGGTTGCTGGTTTTCTGAAATATTTCCCATTTCTTATTACGAAACCTAACATTTTAGATGCTCTCTTTGTAGCATGATCAATATGATTGACGAATGTTAGTTTTTGATCCAAAACAATACCCAAATTTTCGACTACATTTACCTCTATGATGAATGCCTTCGATATGATAAGCAGTTAGTAAGTTTATACGAGTTATCACGAGTTCCCTACAAAATCTCCTAATATTTCGAACTAAATCAATACATTTTTATGAACTAGGTAATTCGGACGAAAATATAATTGCTAGGTAACAAAACGACGCATTAATTCGAAATGATTGGCGTCAAACACTCGACAATTCAAAGTTGCATAAAGAAAACGACAGAAAGAGTGTAAGTACATTTTGATACAAGTTCAAACTTGTACGGTTCTGAGAGCTATTATACTGATTGTCAAGGCATGGAGAGCTGTACCACCCCTAACGATTCTCAACTGCTTCAAAAAATCCGGTATCATAAAAAAAAGATCAGGAAAATCTTCCAATAATTATGGATGATAAAGAACCAGCAATAAGACCACTAGTTGATATTAGCGGTGTGAGCTTTTTTTGACTTTGTTCAAGTAGATGAAGATATTGCTGTTTCAGGTTCACTAACCGATGCCGAAATTTTATCTGCAGACAGACAGAAGAGACAAGACAAGACAGATACTAATGAAAAAAGCAACGATGAAGATGAGGACGATACATCAGAACCTTTGGCAGAGGTGGCGGTTAAGGGAGCAAGAGCCTCATTTGATACCTTACAAAGCTTCTGTCTACAAAACGAAAGTGATAAAAAAGCATTTCAGGCACTTTTCTCTTAAAAGAAGTTATTGAGCAATCTGAGCAGCAACAATGTGTAACAGACCAGTATAACAGAATTCTTTCGAAAGATTAATTAATTCACATTACGAATATGTACATTCGTGTACCTCTGTACTCTGTACGTCTAAACTTTTGTAATTGTTAAAAAATAGCAGTTAATAAATAATAATTGATCAACACTTAATAATTCGAAGTTTCATTTATTTTCTCTCAAAAATTTCGAACGCTTTTGATATTTCAAATACTCGATAATTAAGAGTCCCTCGGGTTTCGAATTAACGAGAGTCGACTGTATTATATTTACATACAAATACATAGATACATAAATATATACATATTATAAATACAAATAGATAAATAACGTAAACCTATAAATACAATAACAACAAAGGTAACCAAATTATCTAACACTAATAAACATGTTGTGAGAAGCTATTATGTTGAGCTACAAAAAACGACGACGTTAGTTGCCTGTGCGATACTTTATACTGCTAAAACAAGTTGGAGATTATCATTCCACCTTCATTTGTTCGTATTTTTCTTTATTTTTTTACCCTCATTCCCAACAGTATACTAAATCACTAAATATTTACAAATATATATAAACACTAGCGATTCGCTCCGGCTTCGCACGGGTGATTTCTGAATCTCGACAACAACGCCACCTACCGGATCCAACAATAGCTACGTCAACTCTAGGTGACCCCATAAGTACCTACCTAGGCTGTAACAGTACGATACTTTACTGAGTTTGCAGTGCTATAGTTAAAAAAAATGCAAAGTTCTGTGTTTTTCTATTTTAATTTGGATTCAACTAGTGGTAGTACGTTTATAAATCTGGAGTCTGCCTGGGTACTACTACTAACATAAATATTTTGTCCACTACGTAATAGTGCCTCCACTGTTGTGTGCCGATCTGAGAGGATGTGAGGCATTCCATCGTAATCCTCAAAAGTGACAACGCATCTGTAGCCTTCTTTGTTTTAAGTTTTTTGCAGCAGTCTATGGAATGCAGCATAACCTCTTAACCTCCGCATAACTTATCGGTAGACCGTAAGTTCCTTACGGATTTTCTACCGACTTCAAAAAGGAGCCGGTACTAATTCCACTGTATGTTTTTTATGTGTGTTAGTTACCTCATTACTTTTTACTGGGTGAATCGATTTTGATGGTTCTCCTTTTATTTGAAAGCTGGTAATTTACATGTTACCTAATATAAATTTCATCAAGGTTTAACTAATAGTTTTTTAGTTATTCTTAATCATTTATATTGAAGGTCGGTTGTACAGAATGTTTAATTTTAAATTATATTTTGTTTGTTTCATAAAATAAGTATTATTTAAAGTATAGTATTCGCTTTAATATAAGACATAATTATTTCATACGTATGAGACTTACATTTTATACGTAGGAGAGCTTATTATGCTTGTATTGTGCAGCTCTATTATGCACACAGAGTACTTTTTTAATTATGCACGAATGAGTTGACTTGAAAAGGACCACGCTCTCACAGAATATCAGCCTAAAATAGCAGCTTGATGCTTCTGTGTTTCGTATGGTGAGTGTAGAGAACAAGAGATATATTTTACAGGCTTAGTTTTGTTAGCAGAAAACTTTAATTAAAATTATCTTAATTGTAGACGGCAATTTGAGGTAGCGCTTGTCGTATTGTCAGCCGCCTTTAATCAACTGTAGATACTTACTTCTTTACTGTGTTGACTATACAGGTCTTCACCTACAGCTATTGTTACTTTTTGGTCTTTAAAAAAATATACATATATAACAGTGTTAGAGCCACGCGGCAGCTTTTGCTGTCACACGGATGGGCTGGCTCGAACCGGGATGGTACCACGACCTCACAGAAAACCAGCGTGAAGTAGAGGTTTACCTCTGCGTTTCGCTTGGTGAGTGCAGGTGGCCAGAGGCCCTTTTTACCGGAAATGAGGCATTCCATCTTAGTCCTCACGGGTGACAACGCATCTACATTTTGACTTGTAATTGAGGATAGATGTAGATGTCTATGGGCCGCAGCAACCACTTACCATCAGGTGGACTGTGTGCTCGTTAGTCACCCTTATGCTATAAAAAAATATGTAAATTAACCGACTACGGCACATACCCTACCCACCTACTACTACCTAAGGCGGTACGCACGCGCGGTGGTGGTGCCGGGTTCTATCATCGGCGTGATTAGAAAGCACGGCAGATTCACCCTCCCCAGGCATCATCGATTGAGCCAATGTGTGTACGTAAGTACAATTATCACCCTAAATGGTATTAAGCTTGCCGTAGGTATTGCTCGCCTTGGCTAAATATTGACATATTTATTAACACCTTGATTGAACCAATAAGTTAATTTTCTTCTTGTAATCTTATAGTACTCTTAGGTGATTTTAATATAAATCTACTTGCACTTAACGAGCCTAACACAAATAAACTATTATCCTCAGTGAAAATCATTTATATACAGCAATATGTAGAAAAACCAACTCACTTCACAGAGCATTCCGAAACTAGCGTAGCAGCTAAATTATAGTTGTAGCAGAAATGAAAAAAAAAACTTTTTCATATTTTTTATACAAATTTTATATAACTTACATAAAATTTGTAACTACATTAAAGTACAGTCGAATTGTTTCCACGTTCCTTTTTGAATTGAATTATAAAGCGTTTAATGACTCTGTTTAATTTAACGACAAAGAGTGTAGTAAAAACATAACTGTTCTGTTTCCTATTTGATTTTATTCCAATATACTTGAACGATACTAACAACAACCATAAGTGATAGATAGGAAAGAGTTTTTAGTATTGAGCACTAACTTAGTATTTGAAGCTAGCGCACTATTCAGTACTAGAACAGCAGCACATAAAGCATGCGGACCTCGAGTATCGCCCGTATTCTAGAATGGTTTTAATCCACTCAATGAAATAAAATGTATTTTCCCTCCCTGAATTACGTACAGTATCCCCGTCACCACTAATCCCAACACCACTGCACTAGGAAAGACATACCACCAACAACAATCCGACACGCCCATATCATCCGGAGGGTGTCGTAAGATATGACAGATAAATCAGGAGATGGGCAGCAGCGTCTTCCTAATAACGACTTAAAATAAAATATCGCTTGCCAAGCGCTTTTAAGTATGATACTAGGAGCATTCTCTGGAGTACAAGAAACAATTCTTAAATGGACTAGACAGCATCTTAAACATTATCTTTAAATGTTTGGTTATTTATTACCCATCAGAATAAAACTGATTTGCCAGTGTGTTTAGAGTATGACATGTCGCTTTTTTGCAGTTTAGAGTTGGTGCAGCATAGTTGGTGGAGCTTTGTTGAATTTATTTGTTAGCAGAGTTCAAAAAAAAATTTCAAAAAAAAATAATTTTGTTATTACGCAATATCTTCGTTAATTTTGTTATTACGCAATATATTCATTAATTGTGTTATTACGCAATATCTTTATTAATTTTGTTATTACGCAATATCTTCTATAATTTTGTTATTACGCAATATCTTCGTTAATTTTGTTATTACGCAATATCCTCGTTAATTTTAATATTACCCCATATCTTCTTTAATTTTGTTATTACGCAATATCCTTCTTAATTTTGTTATTACGCAATATCTTCGTTAATTTTGTTATTATGCAATATCTTCGTTAATTTTGTTATTACGCAATATCTTTAATTTTGTTACTACGCAATATCTTCGTTAATTTTGTTATTACGCAATATTTTCGTTAATTTTGTTATTACGCAATATATTCGTTAGTTTTGTAATTACGCAATACTTCGGTAATCGTGAACCGATTTAGATGGTTCCTTTTTATTAAACAGGTTATACCTTATAAATTTTAAGAAAAACTTCCAACGATAAGTTTGGAAAAATCGAGGATGAAGTTTATAGTATAAATAATTAGACGACGTTTAGATGATGTTATTCCTTAGTCTACGTAAGAGAATAAAAAATAACTTTAATTAAAAAATATAAACCGACTTCAAAGAAATATAAATCGCAATCAAATCAAATAATTTAAAAATAATGTATGTTGTTAATTACATTTAGGTAAGTTATAATTTTATAATACACATTCAGACGAGAAAAATAATTCGTTCGCACGACAGGCAGTCTGCTTAAATGTTACCGTGGTATCGAAATAATATGTTAACCTGGGACAAATAGTTAGACTAGGTAAACCCAACTTCCCCCCCGAACGGGTTCCCGCCTTGTCGTGGCGGGGGGGCTTAGTAGCCGTGGCTTGGTCAACCGCGGTGAACGAAGAGGAACCCCTTGGCTGGCCCGAGGTGTAGGGCCGGCCCAAGGTGGCCACTCCGAGTGGGCTTGGGAAGCCCACTTCGGATGTGTGTCGGGGGGCTGCGGTGAGAGGGGAGTCCGCACCCTCTACCGCTGCAGCCGAGGTGGAGTCGCGGAGGAAGAGGAGTGCTGGTATGGCGATGCGCCACCCGCCCTATCCTCCGCGACTCAGACGGGGCCGCACCGTTGAGTGATGCGGTGGTGGTGGGGCTGCGGGGGGAGAGGAGTGCCGGTATTGCGAGGCGCCGCTCTCCCTACCTTCCGCAGCCGAATCTTGGTTGGCGGCGGAGCCCGAGACCAGATCCGCCGCTGGGGTCGGGAAAGCGGACGCTACATAGCGCTCGATTTTCCTGGCCCCATGGCCTCCGCGTATCGGACTCGGGGGGGTCCGATACGCAGGTGGAGTTGGAGGCTGTGGAGGGGGGTAGCTTAACACCTCGCTACCCCGTGCAGGAGACGAGGCCCGGACATATCGGGCCAGCACTAGTGCGGGGCTGCGGAAGAATTTGGATTCCCGCGGCCCCGCGCGCATGTGCGAGGTGGCACCGTGGGGTTGTAGCCGGTAAGAGTCCGGCATAACCTTCCGGTTGCCCCCGCAGCCGGAGGTATCCATGAGGATTTCCCCACGAAAAAAAAAAAAAAAAGGTAAACCCAACTTCGACCGATAGGTCATTAGTCGGATTCAACTCGGCTGGGCAGCGTTCAGAAAATTGCGGCAAAAACAAAAGTAAACAACCAATGCGCTTTGCCAGTGATGACTTATGAATCTGAGACGTGCTTCACTGCAGTCATATGTAGACACTCAACATCGCTCATCGATCTATAGGGAGGGAAATGCTGGAGTTTTCTCTGCGTGTAAAATCTCGCAGTAAAATCAGAGTAACTGACATATCCCAACGGATTTGTGAGCTGAACTGGCAATGGGCCGAGCATATAGCTTGAAGAACCGACAACCAATAGGGAAAACAGGTTCTAGAGTGGCAGCCTCGTATCGATAGGCGAAATGT